>OX030950.1:43239111-43419911 GCA_943735915.1 Pherbina coryleti | reverse complement strand
AAAAATTGCGAGGTAAGACGTAACGTTGTTGCGTACAAAACATAACATTTTAAAGCAAAATGTGAAATAAATTAGAATTGTTGGACTATAAAAAAGTGTAGTTTTTTATGATCAAAGCTGTATTTTATTGACAGCTATTCTGAAAATTATTTTCGTCAGCCTTCAACCCCAATAAAGTTATATAGAAGGAACAGTGGGCGCCAAATTATTTCCATCACTTAAATTTTGATTTTTAAAAATGAATTAAAATAAAAATTAAAATAAAATAAAAATTAAATTAAAATAAAAATTAAATTAAAATAAAAATTAAAATAAAATAAAAATTAAATTAAAATAAAAATTAAAATTAAAATAAAAATTAAATTAAAATAAAAATTAAATTAAAATAAAAATTAAATTAAATAAAAATTAAGTTAAAAGAAATGAAATTAATACAAAAAACCAAACAAAATCAAAGCTAGAACAAAAATAAAAATAAATTGAATGCATATTTATATTAAAAAATAAAAATAAATAAAAAACAAATATAAATAAAAAATAAAAATAAATATATACAAAAAACTAAATATTTCTATATAAGTATATATAAAAACAAATAAAAATTAATAATAAATAATAAACAGTACAAAAGATAAATAAATAAAAAATATTAAAATAAAAATAAATTAAAAATAAATTAAAAATAAATTAAAATAAATTAAAATAAAGATATATAAAAGTAAAAGTAGCCTTTATTTAATAAGGCGGAAAAACGAAATCAACCTTTAACCCTATAACCCGCAAGCAAGGCTACATAATTAAAATTATTTTTCGAAGTATTTAATTTTGGTAGGACTTTCACGAAGGTAAGATAAATTCAATTGATTTTTATAAAAGAGGACAATTTTAAAGACAATCGAGTTTGCAAGAGGAGTAACGCAGCAATCTTTTTGAAAAAGAACGTCGTGAAGACCATTTTTGATCAACAAAGTTTTAGTTTTTTATAGACACTAAAAGGTAAATGCAAATTGTGGTCATAAAACAATGAGACGAAAAGATCTAAGAATTATAATAATGATCGGTGAAGTTTCTGAGGAATTTTTATCCTTTTTACCCTAAAAGGGTAGTTTTAGGATATAATTTAAGATAGTTTAAGATGAGATGAAAAGCTCTAAGAATTATAATAATGATCAGTGAAGTTTCTGAGAAATTTTTGTCCTTTTTACCCTAAAAGGGTAGTTTTACGATAGGATTTAAGATAGTTTAAATTTTTTCAATATTTTTGAAAACTTTTTTGTTTTTTTTTTAGTTTTTGTTCGAGTGAGACCTCTAATAAGGTTTTCTTGTTTGTAGACACATAATTATTTTTAATATTTTTGTTAAAGAAGTCATGAAGTTTTTTACAATACTTTATTGTACCTACATATGCTTAGATTACGAAGAAAAATTACTGAAAATATTTCTGGATTTACCATTACGTCCTCTTTCAAAATATGCTATGGCTACTCTGTAAAAATCAAGAAGTTATTGGACTGTATTATTAGTTACATGTTGTTTTTGAAAAGCTTTATGATGGCAGCCTCATGAAGACCTTGGGGTTTTTTAACAACCTGTTTTTTTTGTTTGCCGATTGTTTTATTTTGTTTGCAATAAGATAATTTTGAGGATCCTACGTAATCAGCTTGACATGAAAAAAGTCAGTGCAAGGAGGGACCCAAGAATCCTCACGCCGTTTAAGAAGAAGCGACGTATCAGCATTTATAAGCACTTTAGAACTCTGTGGTAACGAACCTGCGTCTATTTTGACGAGGATTGGGCAGTTCGACCAAAGAAATTAAAGGTGTCAGAACCGGTGGGGAAGTTGCTGGCTACAGGTTTTTGGGATTGTGGCGGAGTTTTATAAAAAGATAATAAATAAAAAGGTACTATTATTATTGCTGAAGAGCATTCGAGGAGTGAAAGGAAACCATCAAGAAAAAAAGACGGAAAAAATTAACCAAGGTTGAGTTGTTTGGTTTTGTGATGCACAAGAGTGAAGTGGCAATGACTGATCTACTGAAGTACTACGGGTGGTTCGAAAACTAAGTTTACACAAACTAACCTCCAGACTTAGGCCCCATGATTCTGAATTTGGGTTGGTTTTCTCTCTACACTGCGGATTAAAAGGGTTAAAGGTCAAAGTAGCAAACACATGCCTAACTACAAGAATAATAAACTACTCAGAAGTTTTTGTTAAGGCGGAATCTTCAAAAACACTTACAAATCAAAATTTAAGCGATCATGAGAATTTGGCGATTCACTGTAAATATGGTTTTAGAAAAGATGAATACTATCAATACTCACATGTATTTCTTTCATTATCCATAGCCTTCATTCCCAACAGCCTGCTGCAAATGCTGCCATTCTTCACAAAATGTATGGTCAAAGCTAAATAGGACCTCTTTAAAAAGTTATCTGTCCACAGGTCTGAGGTTAAGCCGTACCCAATTTCATTTATTGTGGAAATTTCTTTCTTTATTTCGTCAAAATTACTTTTATACATTGATTCCACGTTGTGTGAAATCGTTGTCGGATTAGGTATGTACGACATGATGTCAGCATTTGGGCCATTATTAGCACCAATAGATACAAAAAATTCCGCAATTTCTTCAAACCGGAGTCACCGGCAATTTTAAATGGTCTGCAGTTTGTGACAACCCATTTGGTGAATAGGTCAACTGAAAGTTTTTTTGTTGCATTATCAGCAGCAATTTTGAAAACTTCGGTATTGGTAAAGGATTCACCCTTAATGTAGCATTTATGCTTAACCAAATTTGAAGTGGTTTTTTTATTATACTTGTAAATGTTAACACATTTGCGACATATCAAATAGCCTGGTATCTCTACGCCACTATCATTCTCAATTTTACCGAAAATATTCCATACTTTGCTGCGTCCTCGATTTGAGCTGATTTTGTATTCCCCGGACAATATTTGTCTTTTTAATTGCATTGCAGTTGATTCATTCGAAGATTCCTATTAACAAAATTCATTATTAACGGAAAAAAAAACTAACAAGCAAGCATATAGAGAAAATGCAAAATTACTTCGAAAGAAGCAAGCTAAAAGATATGGATAGGTAACGGTAAAAAGGAAAGGTTTAAAGAGAAGAAAAAATAAAAGAGTGCCAAGTTTGGCGCGTCAAAGAAAATTTAAAAATAACCTCGTTCCTATTCCATCTCTAACTCTCTCTGGGATAGCTAACTTGACGTGGCGTAGAGGGGCATAGGTCGGCTCCTAGAAGACTGACAGACCCATGGCATATAGGTTACTGTGAAGCAATAAATCAAACGCTATTCTAACTTCTAACCCAGAATGTCAAACCAACCGTGTCAGCAGCTAGGAGGTAATACCGGCTATATACTAAAACGGTGTCGTCACTGATACCAGACAGGCTCAATGAGTAACTGTGGCTTTACCACGATTGGCACGCGGGGCTCTGACATGGTGGTTGACCTCTTTCTTATGTACTCGTGAAGTCCAAAACAGATTCAAAAATGTTCAGAACTAAACCCCGATAAATATTTGAAGTGATGAACTCTGTCTGTCAGCCTTCTCTGATAGTGAGAGCAAATACTTCACTTTAGAAGTCAGCTTGCTCTGATGTAACCTGTCTGGCAGAAATATTGTATTTGAAGGGCAATCGAACCTGAGCATATCTAAGAAAATATTTCAGAGACTTGTTAATACTCAGAGATTCCTCTATTCGCTCCTGTGATATCTAGTCATCAATAAACATCCAGTTACACTAGAAGGAAGTAGTGTCGATGCCCACTTGATGTCATGCAATTTGGCATACTGATGACATAGAAGCCACTATAAAGGGGAACTTTGTACTCTCAAAAAATCAGATGTTCTGCATTCAGAACTGATCACTACTCAGAGATGGTGCACAAGGTGGAGGGCACTTCTCTTTACCCTAAAAAGATATTTATTGTGCCTATTACAAAGCGGCGGAGAAGCAATCTAGACTTGTCTTTGTGGGGAAAAAATTAAGTTTTCCGTTTGAGCAAAGAACTGTCCTCGAATCTACAAATTGACTGCTTCTTTCACATCTTCTCTGTGAACCTACTGAAGAATTTGCGGAAAATGTTGAGGTGTCTAAGCTATAAAATGAAGCAGAGGCAGTACACTCTAATCATCAGACATATACTGTTCTACTACTGCACGGAAATATGTACTGTACAGTAATGAAGTCTATTGAATAGTAGGTTCTATGAAGTTTTTTACATAATTTTTGCAAAAAAATTTTAAAAAAAAATTGTGGTCTTAGCCCTAAAAAGCAGAACAGGCTATAAACTCTAATCGGAATTCATATACTGTCATATGCTTCCCCAAGGCAGTACTGTACAGTAGTGCTAATAATTAGTAATGCTACTACAGGGCACATCTGTACAGTAGTAAAGTCTGTTAAATAGAACTTTCAGCTTTTAACTCAATTGTAACTTAACATTTTTCGTTACCACCTTTAAATTCCCACAACGCAATGGTTTGTTTTTTCTTTACGAGTAAATGCTTATAAATATGTTAAAAGAAAACGAAAATAAATGTGCTCCATGTGTGTTATAAGCACATGTGTTTTATAAAAAAAAAAAATTGTATGGGTATTTTTTGTTTACCCTTATAAATGCGAAAGCATTGTGTTAATTCGGAAGAGGGGATAGTTGGAGCGTGGAAAGATGGAGAAGTGTAGCTGAAAATAAATTTTAAAAATTTCCGAGAAACACACTCAAAGGGAGATTGTTCCACAATTATACTGTACGAACGAAGAAGGAATTATCTTGGTAATGCGAGGTGCTATTTGGCATCAAGGCAATGGTATAGGGATGGGCTTCGTGAGCTGCCCGAGTGGACCTGGGAAACACATGAGCTGATGGTGTCAAGTCATGTATCTCCTTTGAACACTTCCCGTGGTAATACCTGCATAGAAGGTTTAGGCAACCAACATTGCCTCGATGTCCAAGAGAATTGATAGAAGATGAAATTTTTCATCCCCTATCAGATATATTGCACGTCGTTGAATTCGATCCAAAAGCACCAAACAAGATCTTGAAGCTCCTACCCAAATGATGCGAATTTTACTCGATTTTCGGCCTAATATATGAGGTATAGATCACGCGGAGATCAGTAAGAGTGAAATATTTCCGGCACAAACAAATGGATTCTGCGGTAGCCTGCGAAGTTTTCAGCCATAAATGCTCGGGTATACTCGGTATGTGCTTCTAGGAGCATTACTTCATAAATTCCCTATATGTGCTGTGATAAACAAGAGTTGTGCTATTATTTGCCAGAGATTTAAAAGAAATATTAGAAGTATTCTCTATGCCTAGCATGTGACGTTGCACGGTGCAAGTAAAGGAAATGTACAATCCGTGCAATGACGTAACAACAATGGCGGATTGTACATTTCCTATTATTGCACCGTGCAAATGCATATGCTATGCATAGAGAATACTCCTATTGAGATGTTTACAAATTTGACTTAAAGAGTTGTAGGTTGTGCCAGGGCTCAGATTTTGATACTCTTACAAAAATATAAATATTACTTTAAAAAAATCACATAATGCTCTTAAAACACATTAAAAATGCTTTTTTAAACCCATAATGCTCTATTTTAAACAAAATGGTGTGGATATATTTTTTGCAAAAGGGAGCGTAACGAAAGATATAGAGGTATAAGGCATGTTGAGAATTGGTATTTCAAATGTTTGTTATATATAATTAGGTATATATGTATGTTAGAACAAAATAAAAAAAATATTTCCAAAACATAAAGATACTATACTTTTGATTTTAAGTACGACCTCTTTTATACTATTAAAGAGTTGAAAGCAATATTTCGAGATTGTAGGAAAATTCCGGTGAATTCGTGGAGAGAAAAGAGGAAGATTACTCTTCCGCTTGAGACCATTTCAAAAATTGCTTTAAACTCTTAACCAATGTAAAAGGGATCTACGTAAATTTTTCTGTTGGTAAATAAAAAAAAAACATATAAAGGGTGTTTTTTTAGAGGTATAGAACTTCGAATTGAAATAAAACACAAGAAAATCGTTTTAATGTCCATCAATTTGGCTTTATTGGAAGGATAATTTTATGCCATTAATGTTTAAATATGATTTCGGGCATGTGGCCGTTGCGGCTGGCTCGAATAAAGCCAATTCTACAGGTCCAATTTTCAACCACTTTTTCGAGCATATGGGGCCGTATGTCGGCAATAACGCCACGAATGTTGGCCTCCAAGTCCCCTAACGTTTCTGGTTTGTTGGCGTAGACGAGCGACTTCACATATCCCCAAAGAAAATAATCCAATGGTGTCAAATCACACGATCTTGGTGGCCAATTGACAGGTCCATTCCGCGAAATTATGCGCTCATCGAATGTTTCCTTCAATAAATCGATTGTGACGTGCGCTGTGTGGCATGTAGCGCCGTCTTGTTAGAACCACAACTCATCCACATTCATGCCATCCAATTCGGGAACAAAATAGTCGGTTATCATGGCTCTATACCGGTCTCCATTAACGGTAACTGACTCTCCAGCATTATTTCGGAAGAAGTATGGCCCAATGACTCCACCAGCCCATAGAGCACACCAAACAGTCAGTTTTTGTGGATGTAATGGCGTCTCAAGGATCTCATGTGGATTCTCTTCACTCCAAATGCGGCAATTTTGCTTGTTGACGTAGCCATTCAACCAAAAATGAGCCTCATCACTGAACAAAATTTTGCGATGAAAATCGCGGTAAACTTCGCGAACTGAACCATTATTTTCGAAATAAATTTGCACGATTTGCAAGCGTTGTTCTTTTGTCAACATGTTCATGATGAAATGGCAAACCAAACTGAACATAAATGACATTAGAGTTGCAAGATTTGACCACAAAATGCCAGTTTTATCTCTATTCGAAAAACAAACCCCTAAAAAAACACCCTATATAAAAAAATCAAAACTAATCAAAATAGTTTAATAAAAAATTAAAATAGACATACAAATTTTCGAATATTTTAAATATGCCAAAATCTATAAAAATTACTCAAAAAATTACCTTAACCCTTAAGTGGATAGTGTGCCATATATGGCACAACCAAAGAATGTATCCCCATTTCTGAATGAGAATAATTTTGGCAGAAATAATAAACCAAAAGGGTCATCCCGATTTAAAGCTTTCGTTCTCTTCAAACGGTTATACTTACAGAATTCAGCTGACTGAATTATTTGGAGCAAAAGTGAATCAACGTTAAATGCAAAAAAAAATGGACATGCCTTTAAGGGTTAAACTATGGAAAATAGGTAATTTTTAACTTCAAACGAATAAGCGAGTGACCTCAGTAGTCGAGCTGGAAGTGTGCTCGACTGTCAGCCAACTGGACTCAGGTTCGAATCCCGGCCACGCCATGGTTCTACGCTTTAACATTTCTGAAATTTCCATTCCTCATTTCTAATCAACTGAAATTGAAGATTCATCAATATTTACGACTTGAAAGTAGTTGGTGGTAGAGAAGTTTGTGGATAAGATGGCCTCATAACTTGAATTGACTGAGGTCAAGGCATAGCACTTGACTCAGATTCAAATTCACATGTTTCTACAGCTTCCACCACACTAAGAACATCTCATAACATGTTCTTAACATGTTTCACTTGATTGCCCTTTCTCTCCCACTAGTTTATCACCCCATTTCGAACCAAGGTATAAACTGAATTGATTAAGGAATTGACTGAATAGGTATTACACCTGAAATCCTTAGTTCAAAGCTAAAAAAAAAATGACTTTAAACTGCGGAAAACAGGTAATTTTTAACTAGAAACGGCAAAATAACGACAACATGACCTACAAATTTCTAACTTTAGAACCTGGAGATTCTAAAGTGTGTTTTCCATCTTTAGAAAATGTATATGTAAGAGCAGAAAATTATGATAAATATCCTCGAAATTCAAACCCTACTTATAGGACTGTAGTTCTTGCCACTTTCAATTGTCAATAAGAACTGTGCAAAATAAAAAAAAATTAAAAAATCCAGCTTAAGATAGAATAACACTGAATTTATTTAATAAATTGTTGGGTCGGAGTAGTTGTGAGCTATTCAAACCAATTGACACCTCAGCAATGTAATTTAATGAACCGAAAACTTTACCCTCTGGGAAATGGAAACATTCCCAGATATAAGCAGATAACATTCCATAGAATGTAGGAAGCATTCCCTTTCGTTAGACACTCCATTTTTTTTATACATACTATGACATTGGAGGGAAACATTCCTCTCCGCTGTCTTAAAAATGAATGTGAAAACATTCCTCTCCGCTGTCTTAAAAATGAATGTGGAAACATTCCTCTTCGGTGTCTTAAAAATTAATGTGGAAACATTCCTCTCCGCTGTCTTAAAAATTAATGTGGAAACATTCCTCTCCATTGTCTTAAAAATAAATGTGAAAACATTCCTCTCCATTGCCTTAAAAATGAATGTAGAAACATTCCTCTGCATTGCCTTAAAAATTAATGTGGAAACAATACCCGTTAATTTTATTAATTATTTATTTATAAAAAAACTAAATAACAATTCAAAAGAAAGTGCAAAAGCATCACAGAAACTTTTTATCGATATAAATAATCTGATATATGTGGAAAACAAAGAAAGTTTATGATTAAGGTATAGTTAAAGAAGATGGCTTAACTTATAAACAAACAATAATTTAAAATAATAATTCATTACATACATAAAGAATTTGTAAATTAACTTATATTAGCTATGAGTTTGTGTGTAATTACATATGTAATTCGTTTTTTTCATTATTAATTTTATTTCTAAATGTTTTTTTATATATTCGTTGTTTGGCCAAATGAATTGCCTTCCTCATGGCCTCTTCAAATTGAACAAACCCCATAGATTCGCTGCGAACTGCTTCTGCAATGGAAAATAGCAATCATTATGATGTAAACATAAATTACAAAATAAAACTTACCAAACACATATGTGTTGAATAGTTTAAGAGATTTTAATTTGAATAATTGTTTAGCACCATCCCAATTGGAGGCTAATAAAACCTCTTCTGAAAGAAGACAATCGATGGATTTGTGCAGTTCTGCCTTTCCCAATATAGATTTGATGTATTTAATCTGCAATAAAATTATTTTGGCATAAGTTAAAGAATTACATTAACCCTTAAGTGAGTGACAAAAAAAAAATAAAAAAAAAACACCTTGATCAGAGTGACGAAGTACCCGGGTACCTTCATATAATTTATATAGAAAAATAGCGTGGAAATGTTTTTATGATCAGCTAGATCAGTTTATTGTGATCGATTGATTGTGATCAGTTGATTGTGCTCTTATTGTAAAAAAAGGCGAAGTTAATAGAAAGCAAGGAGCTCTCAGGACGTTTCAGCCCTTAAGCTTGGTTATGAATGATAAAATTCTTTGTTTTAAATTGCAAAAGGGTACCCGGTTACCTCGTCACCTCGTCACTCTCATAAGGATTAATACAATTAATGATTAAATTTAAATTTCAATAGAGAAAAACTTACAAGGTCGTCGTAAAGTATTTCATCTGCCTCTTTATCGACCTGATGTACATCAGCCATTGTTTGAATAGGGAAGATTTTTAAATTTGCTGTTTTAACAAATATCTTCTCAGAAAGCATGTCCAGCAATACTTGCTGTTGAATCAGGATATCTTCCTGTCTGGGCAAAACTAAGCCCTGATTCACCAATGTTTCTTCTTGCCTAGCCAGTGTATTCTGCTGCTCTTTGCATAATCTCAAAATCTCATTTAAAGTTGTACCTGTAATCATTTAAAATATATTTATTGGAGTAAAAGTTTTGTTTTTGGTTTTTAAATTTTAAGTTACCTTGATCTTCGCTATGCTGTATACCAGGAACTTTTGGAGTTATCTGGGGGGTTGGCGTATTTTTTTGCTTTGCATTCATGTTGTACTGTATGGTAAATTTATTTTTGTTTATTATTTTGAAATTTTTGTTACGTAGTTTTTACTGCAACTATTTTTATTCTTTAATTAGATTGGTTTAATAGTAATAGGCATTCATTCTTTGCGGAACGTATTTATTGGTGGAGAAATTTTTAAAATATGTGTTGATGTAAGATTGGAATAAAAAATTTTTTTCATAATCTGGTTTAGAAACAACTTTACAATCGTTATCCTCTACAGGAAAAACCTCTTCAATTTTACTATTTGGTGTACAAGAAAGTTTCAAAGGATTTTTTTTTTTAAGTTTGACGTTTTATTGTGAAAAATTTGTTACAAATTAATGTTTCAAAGTATTGTCCATCGCTAGCCTCTACTTTTCCCATCTTTTTGGCAATTTTCGGATACCATCTTGAAAAAACGATGCGTCTTTTGATGCGATCCACGAAACGATCCAATTTTGGAGTTCTTCAAAAGAGCGAAAGTGCTGATCCTCAAGGGTATGCGTCATCAACGAAAACAAATAGAAGTCGGAAGGAGCAATGTCTGGGCTATACAGTGGGTGGGGTAGGATTTGCTATTTCAACGTTTGAAGGTATATTTTCACCGGCTGCGCAACATGTGGCCGAGCGTTGCCACGTTGCCAAATTATCTTGTCGTACCTTTGCTCATAATCTGGATGTTTTTACTACAATGCTCGACTCAAAGGCATCAATTGAGTTCGGTAGAGTTGCCCTTTGAGGGTTTCAGCCGATTGCAGCAGAGCAAAAAACCCCAAGAGCAAAAATTATATGGGCCGCCCAACCATACGCCAAAATCGGCACCACGCCCAATTGGTCCCACCAAATACAGAGAAAGACATTTGGCTATGGTGCCGATTTTGGCGTATGGTTGGGCGGCCCATATGATTTTTGCTCTTGGGGTTATCGTAATAAACCCATTTTTCATCACTAGTCCCAATACGATGCAAAAATCCCTTTCTATTTTGCCATCGGAGCAGTGAAAAAACAGCGTTCGGCGTCTCTGAGCTTCAATTCATACGGCACCCAATATCCTACCTTTTGGATCATTCCCATGGCTTTTATGCAAACAGATATGGCTTTTTGAGTCACTCCCAATGCTTTTGCGAGTTTTTCTTGCCTTTGGCACGAGTCTTTATCCAATATAGCCTCCGATTCGGCATCCTCAAACTTTAATGGCCGTCCCTCGCGCTGTTTATCATCTGTATTAAAAGCACCACTTCTAAAACTTCTATGATAATATTCCCATATCCCCAAAGTACATAGTCATAGAAGAGAACACTTCACTGAGAAATTCGCACTGTTCTTGAAATCGGTATCCTATTACAAATTCCTGACCGTGCTCATCAAGACCAAAGGCTTTTATTTGTATTGGTATTAACGATTTTATATAACAAAAGCTTTTGAGGTTTACGCTATACAATAAATATTTGTCTTTTCAAAATCCTGTTATTGAGTTGTTCCAAAATTTTATCAGGTCGTCGACAGTCCCGCTTTAAAAATTGGTAAAAATTTTCGAATCTGTAAGCTCAAAAGTTGTCGTTTTATTAACTTTTATTCCCGACTTGTTCACATTTGAAACATCCCTAAGATGAAGTATGATCTACGCTTCCAACAACGAATGTTTAAGCGGGGTATCGCATACAGACAAACTTATTTCTATATTCAAATTTCTATTGTTTATTTTTTTGTATTCCTTCACTTTGTAGAATTTTCATCTCTTCAACGAATTCGCGTAAATACATATTAACGCTTTCACGTTTTTTTCACCTAAATAAGTTCCAATTAGAAATGGCTTGATTTCATGATAAAAGGAGAATGAGCCTAGTATAGGACAATGGATTTTATTGGAACTTTTATAAAGCGGAATCAATGCTTATATCTAAAGCAAGACACTTCATTCCAGATAGTATTTGCAAATTCATCATTTTAATGATCTTTTCTATTCCAAAATGAAAGTATGAACCGGGAGGAACTGAAGTAATATTTATATTACTGTGGATGGACTTCATTTTCATCAATGTTTTTTTTTTTTGCATTTTAGAACTTGAATTTGACACTTGTTTAAAATTTGTAACAAAGCATCAGAAGCTCTGCGCCTTACACTATAAGTGACGCAGCAGCAGTTTGACAAATCTTGTGATAATGAACCATCAAAATCTGGGAAATGTTTATTAACTGTTTAATAATAATGTTTTAACATTATTATTATCTTCTTTTTCTTCTTCTTCTTTCTGAACTTCTAAGCTTGCGCTACATTCTTCTATGGCCTCAACCTGACAATCCTGTTCACACAATTTACATTTTTAAATTTTTTTTTTATTAATCCTTTGAAATGCCTTTTAGTTATTCCTGCTATTAGTTTTCCCATTTTTATATATAATTAAAGACTTTTATTTTATATTTTTATTTTTTTAGTTGAAATTAATCCAAATTAACACGGTCTTATTAACCCTAGAATAGTAATATACGTAAAATTTACGTATATTCTTCATAAAAACAGCGTTACCATTCTAGGTTTAAATTAATAAAATATTTATAACTGTCTCCACGTTATTCACTATTGCCGTTTGGTTAACTTATTAATAACACTTTATTATAAAAACGCACCGAGTTTCCGTTTGCTGAATGCCATTTTTATTATTCGAAATAAATTTCAATTGAAAATTTAAATAGACGGCTAGGAAACAATAATATTAATATGACAATTATATTGTCATTGCTTCACAACATGCAATCATTTCATTTCCACATGCATTCCAGCGCTACTGTTTCCACATACATTTTTAACCCTTTCGGTCCCACCGAGATATTATATCCCAAACAAAGTTCAAACAGTACTATTGAACCATTGGAATATAAAATCCTATCAAGAAACTCAGATGGGATTATACATCCCAGGATATATCGACTAAACAGGACTACATATATATGAAAAAAAAATTATTAGAAAATATTTATAAATTTATTCCTTTTTCAAATATAAAAAAAAAAATAATAAATCTAACAGAAAACTTTTGGAACTGAAGGGGTTAAGAAAGCGGTTTGGAAACAATATTAATTTAAAACTGTAATGAGGAATGTTTCCCCATCACTTCTAATGCTACTGTATCTACATACATTCTGAAGAAATCAGCTTGAAAACAATATCAATTTAAAACTTCCCATAAGTTTCCAAAAAACATGTTGAGAAATGTTTCTAAATCACTTCCAATTTTTCCCAGAGGAAAGTTTTGAAATTTCAAAATATTGTGTGTTAATAAAAAAATCCAAATCAAAATGTATCAATACACAAAAAAATTTTCGAATATGTAAAAAATGCCAAGATCCATAAAAATGATTAAGAAATTACATTCAACTATAGAAAATAGGTAGTTTTGAACCAGAAATGACTAGTTGTCACCTCAGAGGTCCTGGGTTCGAAGGCCGGCCAGGCCATGATCCTATACTTTAACATTTCTGCATTTTCTACCCTCATTTCTAATGAACTGAAATTGAAAATTCATCAATATTGACGACTTGAAAATAGTTAGTAGTTCGTGGTAGAGAAAGTTGAATGAGGTGGCCTTATAATTTGAATTGACTCAGGTAAAGACATAACACTTGTCTCAGATTCAAATTCACATGTTTCTACGGTTTTCCATCACGCTTAAAACATCTTATATATCTTTCACTTGATTGTCCTTTACCTTCCACTAATCTATGACCCCATTTCGAACCAAGGCAGTCCTGATTGAACAGGTATTACACCTGAAATCCTTGGTCCAAAAATAGAAAAGAAAAAATTACCAAAAACTTTGGAAAATAGATAAGTTTTAAATAGAAACGATATTTTCTTTCGTCAAGAACTTTCACTTTTGGATTACTTTTGAATTTTTAAACAATAATATTAGGTATAATTGTTGCGATGTTTTGCGAATTCGTAACGAATGAAGATAATAATTTCGCTAGTTTGTTGGGACGTGAGGTTTTGGTGTCTTTGCTATTACAAAATTAAACGAATTCATTTAGATAAAAAACAAATTATGTAGTTTATCTATGACAAATTCTAAAGTATAAAACATATCTATTTTACGAGTAATGTTAATAAATCCATGAATCTTAAGTTTAAAATAAAATAGACGTAGTAAGTTTTTAAATCTTGATTGTTTAGTTAAATGTGAATCGAACAAAGAATTATAAATTTTGAGAGATCTGTGAAAAGTACAGCTTATTGTGAATTTGAACTATTCGACGGCATATTGCAACTGTTCAAGAAAATCACAAACATAAGCACTATTACAAAGGAACATCAAATTTAATATTCTTACCAAGAATAACTTGATTAATACACCAAACAATTGAGTATTCATAGTACTCTGTCAATAACTAAAATAAATATATCACAAATTAAAGTGAAAGTTATATTATATATATACATATTTTTTTTTCAATTTTATAAGCATTATAGTGCGTTATATTCTTTATACATTATGTTATATAAGTATTTATATAGTACAGCCAGCTTTCTTAGTTGACGGTCAAACTTAAGGATCGCTTCCTTTGCATGCCGCTTCATTTTAATGAATAGAAAACCAAGAATATATGTTCTATCGCTGCAACATTTCGCTCTCACATTACGAATCGACATTATACCCGGCCACTCACAACCAGATCCCGTTTAATTTTCTTCGTAATTTACACTCTGCCTCCTACTTTTTCTGGAATAGCCGACACTCTCCACACTATCCTCCATACCTACAAGCTTGAATATTTTCTCTTTCAAAGGTGTAAGCTTTTGTGTTGGACTCACAGTTCCCGATTTTCTTAGCTTTTTTTTATATTCGACAGCTTTTTTTCGCACATAACGCTTTTGATCAGTCCAAACCTTCGGAAAAAAAAAATTTGAATTTCCATTTAAATCGAAATCATATGGTATTAGTATAAATTAAGTTTTTACCTTCTTCCACTCACATTCGCTCTTATATGGTGGACCAGCATCGTTCAATTCCAGCACAAGCGATTTCCATAGTTCGATAACTTTTTCTCGATTTTCTTTGGCATAACCTTTGGCAATGTCAGGATTTTCCTGCATTCTACCTAGCAGGATATCGCACTGAACTTTATTAACTGATTTACTCTTGAAATAAAAGGAAAAAACAAAATCAATCAGCACTTAACTTAAGTGAATAAATATTCACACGAATTTGTTCACCTTTTTTGATTCCCCTCTTATGCATTTCGTATAAATTATTTCACATGTTCGAAAAAATATTAATTTTTTTTATAAAATCTAATTAAAATCGCCATTAAGCAACATTTTTTTCTTTTTTCAAACATGCAAATTATTTCACGCGAAACTTTTGATAAGGGAAACGAGAAAAAGGAGAAAAATTCTTATGAAAATTTGTTCATGCTTTAAGTTCGCTGAAGCCGAATGAACTTCACCCATAAAAAGAAGAGGGGAATCAAGAAAAACGATCGCACCGTGTTAATTTTAAACAACAACAATAACGTCAAAAACATCAAAAAAAACTCTTAAATTTAAGACAACAAGTGATAAATTCTGGTTTTTTAATCCATATTTATTAACTCAGTGGGTAAATTGAACACAAATAATGTTAAAATTCCATGTATTTTTCTTAATTTTGGTGTATTGAAAAAAATCTAATGATTTTTGATACATTTATTTTATAAAATAATATATCATGATCTGGTTCATAGCAGTTCTAATAACAATTCTTTAACAATTCCTATCGCATAAGCGAAATATTTCACGTGAAACTGTTGATAGGGGGAAAGTTGATTTATTTCGTAAAGATATATTGAAAGAATTAATCGGCATGCCTACATGGTGAACTGTTGTTTATGTTAAGGTTTTATAATCTTTAGGTTTTAGAAAATTTTCAGAAGAATTCTATTTCACAATGCACTTTATTCAAATGAAATTTTAAATTTTAATTGCATTGAAATAAAATTCGATACAAAATTAATGTAAAAACCAATGCGGGTCCATCAAAACTTGGCATAATTTTTACTTTCCTAATAAATTCGCCACCAGTTCTCTCGCTCAAAAAAGAACACAATGTGAGCGGCAAACTGAAAATAGAAAAAGTCTATTTCGGCGTTAAGTGGCGAGTTTTATTTCTATTCACTTTGTGTGGATCGTTTATATGGAACTTTCTTTGTGTGTACGTTCTGTGGCCAACAAATATACACAGAAAATCATTCGTCTCTAATTATATTTTTTGGTTTTGAAGGCAACGAAGGGGCAAACCGCCTTGCCTAAAGAGCTCCCGCTACAGGCAATATTGCAGACTAACAGGGACGCTATAGGTCGTTTTTTCAACTTTGAACTGGTGTGTCATAGGTTTCATTCCATAAAAGAAAGGGATTTTGCATAGAATTGTTATGAGCGAAGAAAAGTGGCTCCATGACGACAATCTCAAGCGCAGAAAGTCATGGGTTAAGTTCGGCTTATCATAAATACCAGCGGCGAAAGCCAAATATCCATGAATCCAAGCTTATGCTCTTTATTTTGCGGCGTCAAAAGGGCGTCAAATCTACTATGAAATTCTCAAACTGAATGAAAACATCACTGCGGATCGCTAACTGTTGATTCAATATCAATTGATGCGCTTGAACGCTGCATTGAAGGAAAAGCAGCCTAAATACTTTGAAAGACACGACAAAGTGATTTTACAGCACAACAATGCTCATTCACACGTTGCAAAACCGATCAAGAGAAACTTCTCAACGTTCAAATGGGAAATTTTAGTCGGCCTGCCGTATTCTCCAGATGTTGCTTCTTTTGATTACTATCAGAGTCTACGCAGAAGATCACTTCTTATGAAGTTTGCGAAAAATGAGTCGATTCGTGGATTTCATATAACATTAAGGCGTTCTTCCAACGTGGTGTTCGGCTCCTTCCCGAATGATGGGAAAAAGTTGTGACTTTCCCAAAGATGGACAATATATTGAATATTTTTTTTTTTTCATTTTCAAATTCTGCGAGTACCATTTAAGGAATAAGACTGTCAGGTCAAGATTTCAGACTGTCACGTTACATGTTTTTGGCAGTGTGCTTTGAGAACGTGAACAAGTAACAATATTGTTCTTCTCATTTCTTTTCAAATATTTTTAAATAAAATAGCTCCAGAATGGCTGCCTTTCAAAAAAAACAAAAAGAATGCCACGTTACCATAGACTGTTTTCTTCAGAAATTAAGCCAATATAAAATAACAATTTTATGTATTCAACATCGTGTTATTCATTTTATTAAAACATATTTTTATTCGTTTTTTTCCATGTAACATTTCATTAATTTTAAATAAATATATATTAAAAATATTTCTATTCACTCCGTCAATAGTTCATTAGTTACTACTTCCTCAGAAAAAAATTTAATTTGGTGGGAAGGTGTAATATTTAAATATATTGAATATTCGATAATGTGAGATGAAAAGCGTTCACGAAATAGGACAATGAATTTGCGTGATTTTATGTTTGTTGAACAGTAATTATTGTGGTTGCTTCAGTCCTATCAGCACAATCCTTGCCATGGGATGGGCAGAATAAATCGTAATATTGTATAGGCGGATTCGAATTTCTAAGCAATGACAGCAATGTACATATTTTTAAATTGCAATGAAGACCCACACTTCAAATCTTCAAAACTTTTAACAACTTTGCCAAAGTTCGACAATAATTTCCACATGTGCAGAATTATCCAATCTTTGTTATGTGAGAAACAATTCGATATGAATGCTCTTGATTAAAACTCTTCATTGCGTAAGAACGCAGATGTGAACAAACTGCACTTTCGCTAGTTCCAATGAGCACTTCGAGCCCCATCCTATGCTCCGCACACAAACTTTTCTGCAAAATTTATTTTAAGCAATTCCTCGTTAGCAAATTCCCCGCTTAATACTCAAGTTCGATCATGTTCATGTGAGTTAAATATTTCAAACTGTTTATGTTGGATATGGATTCGTTTTTAAAAAACTGCACTGAAAGAGCAGATAAGTGCGCTAGGAGCACGATTTACTTTCCTTAATCTTTACTGATCGTTTGAACACAGGAATAGCTTCTGGATTCAAGCTCTTCGTGATTTGTTTGTGTAACCAATTGTTTTTTTAGTTTTTCTCGATGTTTCCTGACACGTTTGTCCGTTATTTCCATCAAATTTTTAATTGCTATTTCATCTTCACATTTTTTCTTATTTGCCCTATACTTGCGCATTGCTATTCTTCTCTTTTCTTTGAAGTCTTTGTATTTTTCTGTGGTTCTTAGATTTTCGATATACTTCTTATATTTTTGAGCCTTGGTCAGCGGCTTCTACAAATGGAAAATTATTTTGCAGAAATTATAGTAACCATTTTGATTTAATTTGCTTAGGAAATTTTAATCTTAAAAAAAAATATTGGAAAAAGTATCTTCACCTCTTTGTAAGAACTTTAAGTTTCTTCCATATCTTCACGTACAGAAGAAGGCTCTTATGAAAAATCAAAAACAAATTAAAACTAAGATCAAAACATAGCTTTTTATCAAAAACATTTGTGTGGGAGGAACATTTGCAAACATTAAAAACAAAAAAAAAAAACAAAAACAATGTTTGGTTTGGTTGTTTGCAAAATGATCTCAAAATTTGGTGCTATTTTCACATTATCATCTATATATTAACGTTTTGCCAAAAGCCCGAAAAACTGTTTTTATGAAGTAAAAGTTATTTTGTAGTCAGTACTCTTAACATTTTTGGGGTGAATAAGACTGTCACGTAACAAATTTTTATTAGCTCTGAACCAAGCATTTTAGCTCTTACACCTATTCAGTATAGTCTGCCTCGATTCGAAATGGGTTGATAGATAAGTGGGAAGGGGCAATTAAGTGAAACTCATGTAGGTGGCCTAGCCGGGATTCAAACCCGGGAATTTAAGACAAATAAATTGTGCTTCTGAATCCAATACCTGCTATGATGGCAAGAATGCCGTTTACCAGGGAGACATTGTCAGATTGATCTGTTGCACACCGTTCAAAGAACTCGCCCATCGCAGTTAAAATAAACTGACGGAATTTATGAGAAGTATTGAAAAAAATAAATAACGCAGAACAAATATTCAAAATTTGAAGGTTAAAATCGCTGAAATGTAACATCTGAAATGACTTAATTCAGAAAGCATGGCCCAGTAAAAACATTTCAACTCAGAGTCCATATAAATTGAAAAAAAAAAAAAAAAAACAGTTAAGGGTCAGTTGCAAAAAAACCGTGCACAAAGAGGTTTTCATGTTTTGTTTTTAAAGTTTTTTAAATTTTCCCGTCGATTAAAGTGAAAATTAATAGAGAATTCGAATTTGTTTTTAGGCCCAGCAAAAATTGAAATTTTTCTGTGATTTTTATACGATTTTTGTATTGAACGTCACACAGCAGATATACGGAAAAAATCACTCGAAATTTAAAAATGTTGTAAATTAATGTTTACTGTGATGTTTTCTTAATGAATTTAAACAGTTAAATCAGCTTTTGCAAAAATCGCCGTTTCAATTACAAAAATATTGATTTTTTCCAAAAATACCGACTTATTTTACAATTTTAACAGGAAAAAATTAAAATTTGTCTCCAAAAAGACATGAACGTAGAGTTTACTTTCAAAGTAGTGGACTTGTAACAATGAATAATAAAAAAGTGTTAAATAACAAGCAATTTCGGAAAAAAACGTTCAATACATTTTGTGACGTTCAATACATTTTGTGACGTTCAATACATTTTGTAACGTTCAATACATTTTGTGACGTTCAATACATTTTGTGACGTTCAATACATTTTGTGACGTTCAATACATTTTGTCGCGTTCAATACATTTTGTTGCGCTTAACCAAATAATGTAAACCAAGTTTGGAAGTTGAGCAAAAATAGTTTATTCTTTTACAAAAAATTAAAAAGTAAATATAAGGTATCTTTATATTAAAAGAAATTTTATCATTAACTAAAATTGACTTCTTTGTCTTTTAATTAATTTAATTAAATAAATAGTTTTTTATTTGGAACAATCGGTATATATTGGTATTTCGGTTCCATTTCGAGACAGTTACATAGTTTTCCGGACACCCAGAGGTTTGCATTGCAAAAACAAGAGAGATTTCTGTGAACTATTTCACCTCTGGATCTTGTAACTATTTGGTGAATATCTCTTGTACCTTGAATCGTCTGCAAATTTTTTGGGCAATATTTTGTTGATATTGAAAATTTCTTTCCGGCTTACTTAAAACAATTTCACATCAATTTTGCCTTGAAGCGAGCGATATAATTTTTCTGCATCTGCTATGTCTGCTCCGTGAGCTGCGAGGCTATCTGCTGTACGCTTTACGACAGCACCCACACCGTCTGCTGCACCTTTTCCATGCGACTTTTCAAAAAATGACCACGTTGCGCAAGTAAAATTTTTTTCAAAAAGTCGATTACAGAAAAAGAAAAAATTCATTTTTTGGTTATATTTAGAAGATTGCCCATCCGAAAAAAGTGTGCCATCGATATTTCTGAGGCACAATCTTTAACATAATCAAATATTGGATCTAAATGGACTCAAATAATACTAGGTCCATGGTTAAAGTTAGCAGAAATTGTGCAAAAGCTTATGGGCTTTTCAAGCTTTTTTTAAATAAATTAGGCCCGTGTGTAGAGATGCTTGGTTTCGGGAAGCACCAAAGTGAAATATTTCCACTTCTTCTGAAAGTTTAGTTTTTCACATAGTTTTCGGAAAAGTCCACATGAATTACCACTTCTGTTTCGCTTAAATTATTATTGCAAAAACGATATGCATTGTACTGATTTCTAACATTAAATGAATGCTTTTTAAAGTTAAGCATGTCTTTCTGAAATTCACGCATCAGTTTATCTAACGTTGAAATTTGTTCCACCTTATTCATAACTTTTACATAATATTTATCCTGGGAGGAATTTTTTTTATTTAATCTTTATTCGGTAACAGTCTCCCATTGAAACCATTTGCATATATATGTACTGTCAATATTGCTTATGAAATTTTTTTTTCAACTTGCATGTTTTGCATAAACCCCAAGCGCATAAAGCCGACTCACTATTAGACATAATTTCTTTCACTAACTGTGTAGGCTTTCTTTCAGTAACAGCTTTTTGTTGAAATAGTTTTGAAACCTTAAAATCAATATTGGCATGTTCTATGCAAGCACAGGTATTTCTGTCAGAAACGGAAGGTTTTTTATAAAAAAATGGTTTTTGACTTGTAAACGCTGCGTAGGATAAGCAAACATTGTCGTTTCCAATTTTAAATATTTCGTATAGGTTTTTCAACGTATCACACAAAAATCGTTTTTGTTTTTTTATTTTTCCACGACTGATTGTTTCCTCCTTTCCAGCACTGATGTTAACGGCACAGTAATTACTGTTTTCTACAGTAATTTGATTGCTCATACAGTACGATAGTAATTTTTCGAAATATCAAATAATTTCAATGGCCGGCCAAAAATATAAATTTTTTGGAGAAAAAATTTGTTATAACACATTTGTAACATCTCTGATCTTCTCTTAATTTTATCATCCCTGGAATTTAGTGCAAAATGAAAAGATGCGTTGCTAAATTTGCAAATAATAGTGTACTCATGCCTAGCACTGACAACCGTACAACTCCAAAGAAACCATTTTGCGCTTTTGGGAAAATTTATGTAGGATTATTTAGATGAATATCAAAAATTCTTAATTTTTTTAAATGTATTAATAATTCAAAAATAATTGTTACGGTTAAATATTATATTTATAACAACTGAAGACTCAGAAATACATCTTAGTAATGTTATTTTTGTTATATTTACGATCTAAGAACTAATAAGTGTGTAAAATTATAAAGTTAAGATAAATTCACTAGGTGCAATTCATTAAATTGAAAACTGTCATTGGACTTTCATCATTTTGACATTTGTTTACTAAAAAAATGTTCCTAGCATCAGTTATGTACATATAATTATATAAAAATTTGCATTTTAATTGATTTTTTAATCGTTTTAGTTATACGCCTATCCCTCGTTTTACACGGTTCTCGTTTAGCACGTTTTCGATCTTACACGGTTTTTAGTTTGTGATGGAAGTGACTTTTTACCATTCAGAAAAAGAAGAAATATTTGATTCTTACTGATAATCATTTTTCTCTGATTTTTTTAAAAATTAAATTTTGCTTTGCACGGATTTCTTGTAACCTATCCACCGTGTAAAACGAGGGATAGGTGCACAGTAATTCCACAGTAATTTTTGTTCCAAATCACAGTAATTTTGCATCAAAAACAGTAATTTTTCGTGTCTAACACAGTAATTTCAACAAATTATGTTAACATCACTGCTTTCCAGCACAAGCTCTGCTTATATCATCCCTCATGAAAAACTGGTAGACTGTATTTCTGTTAGATGTGCTTTTACTAGACAGCGACATTCGGAAACATTTTTTCTTTTTATTGCTGAATAGTTTCCTCGACTGTAACGTTTTAAAATCTTAGAACCATAGTCGGGCAAATGGATTTTCTTTCTTTATAAAGGGTGTTTTTTTTAGAGGTATAGAACTTCGAATTGAAATAAAACACAAGAAAATCGTTTTGATGTCCATCAATTTGGCTTTATTGGAAGGATAATTTTATGCCATTAATGTTTAAATATGATTTCGGGCATGTGGCCGCCGCGGCTGGCTCGAATAAAGCCAATTCTACAGGTCCAATTTTCAACCACTTTTTCGAGCATATGGGGCCGTATGTCGGCAATAACGCCACGAATGTTGGCCTCCAAGTCCCCTAACGTTTCTGGTTTGTTGGCGTAGACGAGCGACTTCACATATCCCCAAAGAAAATAATCCAATGGTGTCAAATCACACGATCTTGGTGGCCAATTGACAGGTCCATTCCGCGAAATTATGCGCTCATCGAATGTTTCCTTCAATAAATCGATTGTGACGTACGCTGTGTGGCATGTAGAGCCGTCTTGTTGAAACCACAACTCATCCACATTCATGCCATCCAATTCGGGAACAAAATAGTCGGTTATCATGGCCCTATACCGGTCTCCATTAACGGTAACTGACTCTCCAGCATTATTTCGGAAGAAGTATGGCCCAATGACTCCACCAGCCCATAGAGCACACCAAACAGTCAGTTTTTGTGGATGTAATGGCGTCTCAAGGATCTCATGTGGATTCTCTTCACTCCAAATGCGGCAATTTTGCTTGTTGACGTAGCCATTCAACCAAAAATGAGCCTCATCACTGAACAAAATTTTGCGATGAAAATCAGCATCGAGATCAATCTCATTTTCGGCCCATTTGCAAGCGTTGTTCTTTTGTCAACCTGTTCATGATGAAATGGCAAACCAAACTGAACATAAATGACATTAGAGTTGCCAGATTTGACCACAAAATGCCAGTTTTATCTCTATTCGAAAAACAAACCATTAAAAAAAACACCCAATATTTGTCTTAAATGAGCCAAAGTTGCTTTCAAATCTTTACAAGTCGAACTATCGAGTTTGTTAGATTTTTCTTGTAGCTTTACCTTTTTTCTTTGATATCTTGTTTTGTACTTTTGTTTTTTTTTCGCATTTTTTAAGTTTTCTCGTTAAATCTTTCTTATATTCTATATATTTTTAAGATTTCTATATCTTTCTGCTCTATTTTGATCAGATTCATTTTTAATTCAATATAGTTGAAGTTATTGGAGTTATTGTACTAGTTTCAATATTGTCCATTTGAAGTATGGCATTTTTTTATTGATTCCCTTTTATCGCGGACATATTATCTTGCTTTAGCTCGTACACGCTGAAGTACCATCTTGGGCATGTCACCCCTTTTCATCCTATTCGTATTTCTATTCAAAAGAAATATCAGTTAGTAAAAACAAAAACAAAAAACACAGGTCAAAGTCAAACATAGGTACCTTTCTTTTTGCTTTCGTTTATATTCTTCATTTCGTTCCTTATCTAGCTTTATTTTTTCCCGATATCTTCGTGCTCTTTCAGCAGCCGTTAATTTTGCTATTTTACTCTTAAATATACAAAAACAAAATACAAAATAAATACTTCAGCCGGTGGTGTGACTTATATATGAAAAGTGACGTTCAATACATTTGCCACTTTTTAGTTTTTTTTTTCTTAGGAAGTTTATTTTGCAAATATAATAAAACAAAAAAATAAATGAAAACCTAAAAAACAATGATATTAAACTTGAATTTTTTTGATTTACTATTTTTGCTTTTATAAAAGTTCGCGTGATGTTCAATACATTTTTACACGTACTTAAGCCTGTATGATACTTCAATAAATTGCTCATTTTTTTTTTCATTAAAAATTAAAATAGAGCAGTTCAAATAGTACTAATGCATAGATTCAATTGGTGTGAGTGAGTACGCATATAGTACGAATTGGAGAAAAAAATGTGCGACGAACTGCATTTTTAGTGCATTGTTTTTGACGTTTCTCTCAATTCGCTCGTCGTTAAGTTTCGATCAAATATGTGCTGTCAACTTCTTGTTTCAACGCAACTACACCCAAAAAAACTTGTTGGTATTATTACTATTTAAATGCCAGTATTGTTAAATTTTTTTCAGAAAATATTATTAATAAAAAGTCTTCTCTTTATAGCAACCATATAATAGTTTGGAAAATACTCAAATCTTTGTAATGACAAGATTTCTTGATGGTTGTTTATCAACAAGATTCTTGTTTAGTTGAAAACAATTTTATTTTAATACATCAGATTTTTTTGTTGGTGTAACTCCTTGCAAGAAAAAAAAATCAGCGACAACTAGCAACATCGCTGAACAGTCAAAATTGGTTCTTGCCTATGTTGCCAGAAAAGCACGATAAATAGTACTTATGGTATTTTTCAACGATTGTGGGATGTGGGCCCATGGTAGTTTGTGGTAAAAATCTCTCGCGTGGAAAAAAAAATACCACATGTGAGATATTTACCACGCGTGGGAAAACAAATACCTCAAATTACGACAAAATACCTCAAAATACCATAGAATACCTCAAATTACCACAAAATACCACAATACCTCAAAATACCTCAAAAGAAATTTTGAGGAATTTTGTGGTAATTTAAGGTATTGTGCTATTTTATGGTAATTTCAGGTATTTTATGGTATTTTGAGGTATTTTGCGAGTGTGGTAATTTGTGGGAATTAAGTGTGAGAAAAAGATAATTTTGATGGTAATTTCATCTGGCGACACTGGTTTTTGCCACTGAATATTTTTCTATCCTATACTCGCATAATAGACAAGAATATTGTTGTCTTGCCCACCCGCCCCTTGTTTTCAGATTTTAAAATTGGACAAAAAAATTAAGTGTCATACAGGCCCTACCATGATGAACTGAGATTCAATCGTTTTAATTTTTCAAATTTCCTGAGAACTAATCTTTGCACTTTCTCAATATAATTTATTTATAATCTATACCACTCCTAAATTAAAACTAAAGAAGCGTAAAGAAAAAGTGGCGTTCAATGCAATGCGCGGGGACTAAATGTAAATGACAAGCCAAATTCGCGATGACAATATTTTGAGAATAACAACAAAATAAAACAAAAAATAAATGCTATCATTAGAAAACAGTTATTATAACGTTATTATAACTTTATAACATTACTAGCGATACCCGGCGCGCGTTGCTGCACCCGGCAAGTATATTGGAAATAATAAATAAATTCAAAACTTTTATTAGTCCCTTAGTCTAACACCACGCTCATGCTCCACTGCCCGTTACAGTTTCCCAGTAGCAGAACATCACTCCCAGGTGACAATTCCATTATGAGTTTCAATGTCCTGTGATCTTAGCTTCCATAGCTATTCTGTATAGAGAATCGGGCCACACCCCCTTTTCCAATGCACATATCAGTTTTCCAGTAAAAAGACTTTGGCAATTAGTAACTTCATGCTGAGTTTTATTGTCATGCGACGTTTACTTCCAAAGCTATTCAATATCGAAAATTTGACTTATGTGGTCGAAGCCATAACCCCTTTTCCTATGCCCGTCCCAGTTATCTTGTTTATTTATAAAAAAAATTATTGAATCACACAATGTCAATTCTATAAAGTAAAAAGTCAGCCGTTCCTTTTGTTCATTTATATGTAAATTACAGGAAAACCACCGTCAAAACATGTGTAGAAAGTTGCATGCAGCGAAACAAATAAACATACGTACATACAAACATACATACATACATACATACATACATCAAGTCGGATTGAATCGGATTCTCATCAAAAAAATCCTCAACATGCTAACCCGGCGGCCACACGTGACAGTTTTGCCATGAGAATAACAATACACTCACACTTTTTCACCAATACAAGCAAGCTCTGGCAATTGCCAATCTATTGCCAGGCAGTTGTCAGCATGACAATAGGCTGGCAATTACATTGGCAATAATTTGACGTTTGTATTGATATTGACGTAAATAATCGTGGTTGGTGTACAAAAAAAGGGGAAATATTGAGTTTTCATTCATCTTCAATTATGCCAAAAATTTAAGGCTAGAGATGGTTACAGCGACACAGAAAAATTATAAATATAATGAAATAACATTCATTGCCATGCTATTGCCATGCTTTTGTCAGGCCACCTACGTCACAATCGACAATTGCTTGGCTGCCGACAATGATTTGACAGATTATACGTATTCTCAATTGTCATGGCAATACTATCTCGTGTGGCCGCAGCGTAAAGGTGGTCAGTGAATCCCCTTTTAACAAAACTGTGTTAGATTAAATCTCCACATCAAAACTTCTTTGAATATATTAGAATGTACTTTGATCCAATTAGCTTTAAGCGCAGCAAAGTATGTATGTATATGTATTTGTTTGTTTGTTTTGTGCTTGCTGAGAACAAAAAGAGTATAGTAGAGAGCAAAAGCAGTTTATTGAGGCTCTCGCAACATAAACGCATGAAAAGCTAACGATCAAGCAATGCATGGCATTGTGGATGATTTTTTAAAAAACTTAACACTTTAATTAAAGATACTTATTATTGAAATTTTGTAAAGAAAATAACCAATGAACCTTTTGTAGCACAAATGTGATATTTTAAAACTTATTTCAAAAAAATCGGACCAGTACTTTTGTAGTTTTGCGGACACATAAAATGTTCACTTTCATTTTATATAATAGTATAGATATAGATATAGATTATAACTTTATAACGTTATTATAACTGTTATTATAACACAAAAAGTGTAACTGGGGACACATGTTTTTGTATTAAGCGACTACGGGAGAGCAATATAATATTCTTCAAAACAAATATGCAAGCAATTTTAGGATTCGGAAAAATATGTTTTGTCAATAAATATTCTTCAGTGATCACTTTCTCATTTTTTTTATTTGTTTTTTTCTTTTTGTTTTTACCTTAAAAGAGTGGGGACAAAAAAAAAGCGTTTTGTATGCAATTGACCCTTAAACCTTCACAAATTCTTATATCACCGCTTCATATAAAACTAGATCTTATGAAGCAACTCTTTTGTGTGAAATGTTTTCTATCTATAGCAGCGATGCCCACAAAAATTATATGAAAAGTACGCCAGCAATTCAAACTCAATATCACCAACAAAACGTTGAATTCGTGAGAGAATGAAAAGTTATCAACGAAAAACACAAAAATAAAAAAATGAAAAGGGCATCAAAATAGCAAAATCAAAATAACAATGAAGAATAAAAAAAAAAAAAACAAAATGAGATAGCGCATCGATCAATAGTACGTATATACAACAAAGCAGTAAGAAGCAAGGGTGCAGATAAAAACTGATATCGGCGAATTGCAACAAACATTAAAATGTTGAAGTTGTCGTAAAGAGCGGAAAGAGTTAGAAGCTGGACATCACTGATCTATAGAAGAGTAGCTTACTAGAATAAGTGAGTAAACTAAAAAAAGTACACCTATCCCCCGTTTTATGTACACGGTAGATAGGTTCCTGAGAAATCCATGTAAAGCGAAAATGAAATTTTTGTATAAAAAACCGTTATAAACGAAAAATAAATCATAAAAATAACAGTTTAATCACAAGAAATATAAAATATCAATTCATTTGAAGCATTAAATAAACGTCAATATATGCATATGTACGTCAAACGTATGTATGTGTAACTTAAAAAACGTCTACGTATTGCATAGAAATTACAAATGTTGGAGAAAAATGATTCTCAGTAAGAATCAGATTGCTTCCTTGCTGTCACTGTCACTTGAAACCATCAGTCTTCTTTTTCTGAATGGTAAAAATTCATCACTTTCATCACAAACTAAAAACCGTGTAAGATCGAAAACGTGCTAAACGAGTACCGCGCAAAACGGGAGATAAGTGTATATTAGACGGTCAATAGATTCCTACCCTATTTCAACGTGGCTAAAAAGCAGCATGGCTACGTTTCCAAAAAGGTTTCTAAAAATTACACGAAAAATTAAAAGAGTGAGGAATAATGCAAGAATTTTTTTTTTATTTACAAAAAGTTTGTTTGATTAGTAGAACTCCGAAATCATTTCTTTTACTAATATCTTGACTACTTTCCAAAAAAAAAAAAAAAAAAACTGACGATAAAGCAAAGAAAAAAGGACGTCCCCACGGGACGTCAAGACTTTCTCCTTACATCAAGACAATATAGTGAAATGGCAAGACGATATCAAGGAAGATGGCATGTTCACATTTTAGCAGACTACACTTAAAAAAAACAAGAGATAGCCACTCCGTAAACCATTCGAAGACATGATAGTCTGATAAAAAATTTAGTTATAAGCAAGGCATCTTTCACATTTTCTGGAACTGAAAATTCGGCGTATTTAATTGAATTATCAAATAATTTTATTTAAATACGAACGTCTTTTAACTTTTTTAAATAAGTTAATTTTGAGATATTTAAATATTTGACATTATCGTAAAACTCTGAATTGTATTGTTAATTTAAACTAACAGTTTTATGCCAATTCCGAACGTGTTATGCCAATATTCATGTACTCAAGAAATGTTGTACTCTCTGAGGCAAGTTATTGTTTGCAGAGAGGTCAATATCGATCAGAATATGTGTTCCGTGAACATGTGTTCCGGGGATTTGAACGCAGGATCTACTGGTTCCAACAATCGGTATAGCACGGTCAAAGCACTCTAACTCGTTAAGCCAAGGTCGTGGCCGCCAGCTCCGGTTCGACGCCGTACAGCATAATTTTCTTGTTTCCCTTTTATCAAAATGAACATAATTAACCTTTTCGGCATATTTGTTGCAATACGGCAACAGTTGCTTTGTGCCTCTGTTTCTAGTTTGGGACACCCCGCTTTTAAACAATACATTTTTAATAATAGATTGAAATGTGATGAAAAAGAAGAGAAAATCAAAAATACGAAAAATTAATTTGTATAACATGTTTTTCAAGGTTATTCCGAGTGAACTCATGTGCGCGACCACGCGGCCACGTGCCACGCGACTTCAAAAAAGAGCAAATTAAAAAATTATATTTTTAAATATTTCCGAGAATTTTCTAAAGCTAAAGGTAATTAAATGTAATACTACGAATGTAAGAGATCTTATTTACATTTTTAGTTAGAAAAAATATGTGATATTTATAGCGCTAGAAGTTTTCAAAATTTTTTTGAATATTTCTAAAAATTTTTGTAGTATCTATTAGGAAAGCAATACGGTCAAAAACTGACCCTGAACGAAGTTTGGAATGTTTGGCATTGCTAGGACTAATTTGGCGCTGAAAGGGTTAATTAGAAAATTTTTGAGACTTGACTTTTGAAAAAACTTGAATGATGGGGGGGGGGTGATAACTGAATTTTGACCACGGATACGGATTAAGTGGGAAAAAACCAACACAGCTATAATAAAGGGTGATTTTTTTGAGGTTATGATTTTCATGCATTAGTATTTGACAGATCACGTGGGATTTCAGACATGGTGTCAAAGAGAAAGATGCTCAGTATGCTTTGACATTTCATCATGAATAGACTTACTAACGAGCAACGCTTGCAAATCATTGAATTTTATTACCAAAATCAGTGTTCGGTTCGAAATGTGTTTCGCGCTTTACGTCCGATTTATGGTCTACATAATCGACCAAGTGAGCAAACAATTAATGCGATTGTGACCAAGTTTCGCACTCAGTTTACTTTATTGGACATTAAACCAACCACACGAATGCGTACAGTGCGTACAGAAGAGAATATTGCGTCTGTTTCTGAGAGTGTTGCTGAAGACCGTGAAATGTCGATTCGTCGCCGTTCGCAGCAATTGGGTTTGTGTTATTCGACCACATGGAAGGTTTTACGCAAAGATCTTGGTGTAAAACCGTATAAAATACAGCTCGTGCAAGAACTGAAGCCGAACGATCTGCCACAACGTCGAATTTTCAATGAATGGGCCCTAGAAAAGTTGGCAGAAAATCCGCTTTTTTATCGACAAATTTTGTTCAGCGATGAGGCTCATTTCTGGTTGAATGGCTACGTAAATAAGCAAAATTGCCGCATTTGGAGTGAAGAGCAACCAGAAGCCGTTCAAGAACTGGCCATGCATCTCGAAAAATGCACTGTTTGGTGTGGTTTGTACGCTGGTGGAATCATTGGACCGTATTTTTTCAAAGATGCTGTTGGACGCAACGTTACGGTGAATGGTGATCGCTATCGTTCGATGCTAACAAACTTTTTGTTGCCAAAAATGGAAGAACTGAACTTGGTTGACATGTGGTTTCAACAAGATGGCGCTACATGCCACACATCTCGCGATTCTATGGCCATTTTGAGGGAAAACTTCGGAGAACAATTAATCTCAAGAAATGGACCGGTAAGTTGGCCACCAAGATCATGCGATTTGACGCCTTTAGACTATTTTTTGTGGGGCTACGTCAAGTCTAAAGTCTACAGAAATAAGCCAGCAACTATTCCAGCTTTGGAAGACAACATTTCCGAAGAAATTCGGGCTATTCCGGCCGAAATGCTCGAAAAAGTTGCCCAAAATTGGACTTTCCGAATGGACCACCTAAGACGCAGCCGCGGTCAACATTTAAATGAAATTATCTTCAAAAAGTAAATGTCATGGACCAATCTAACGTTTCAAATAAAGAACCGATGAGATTTTGCAAATTTTATGCGTTTTTTTTAAAAAAAAAGTTATCAGGCACTTAAAAAATCACTCTTTAAATTGCAATAGCATATTTATGCGAAATATGAACTGAGTTATGAAACATTGAAAGAAAACCCTGTTTTGTCTAGTTGCAGTCCACAAATTTCTGAACAAATGTATATTACTATTACCTATGATTTTTTGTACACAATTTTTCTCAGTAGCTGTTGAGAAACAAGTTGCAATACGGTAAGACGGTCAGATCATGCATTCCAGGCTTTTCGTGATTAATATTACTCTGGAACAAATTCAATTTCAATCAGAAATTAACAAAGTAAACACTTCGAGGTAATAGTATACAGCGACCACGTTTTAAAAGGCAATTTAAAATTATGTTTGCATAAAATAAAACATTTTTTTTTTTGTTTTCAATATTTTAATAATTTTTTTCAATATTTTAATAATTTTTTTCAATATTTTAATAATTTTTTGTCAAAGTTCATAAAAGAAAAATTTTTTAACTTTAATATTGATAAAGTATGTCATCGCGCGTGACTTAGTTCAATGAATTTTATGTAGACAGCAAGCTCAGCTCATGTTTGATAACTCAGAATTGGTAACATCCTGTCTGCTGCTATAGTTTTAGGTTATTCTCGACTTTTCTAAAACGGCACAACTACATCGAAGGAATCTGTGTTCAAAAAAGCATCAGCAGTAGCGTCCTGCAAATAAGGAAAGACATTTCTAATTCAAAATAGACTCTAGCGCTGAACTTAACTAAGCGGCAAAAAGGTTTCAAATAATTTGCTTATAGCATGTTCACATTGAGCTAAAATTAAGTAATTTCGTGAGATAATTTCGAAATTGTGGAAAAGTGTTCACACTGTGTTTTGATAATTTTGTTTGACGTTTAATTTTTTTTTCTGTCAATTAATTATTATCATGTATAATTTTTGAACACAATACAGCAGCATGAATCCAGAGGAAATTTCAAGAGTTGTCCTTTTTTTATTTTAATGAGCTTGAAGATACAGAAAAATGATTCTGTAATAAATGATATAAATCATATAAAAAAAAAAACGCCAAGATTTAATATTGAAAATCAACAACCTGATTTGTTTATTTTTATTCAATTTAAAAACAACAATCTTTTTGATAACAAGATTCTTATTGTGTCCAAAAAGGTTGTGTTCAATGCACACAATTTTCAGATTTCAGGGTTGCAAGTAAATATTGGCCGTATTTGGTGAGTCATTTCAACGAAATTAGCTTGTTTGAGGTAATTTCGAAATTAACCAATTGTATGGAAAATTACCATTAAAATTATATCATTTCAGACGAAATTACACAAAAGCTCGCAACTACTTCATTTTAGCTCAATGTGAACATGCTATTATGGAAAAAGTAAAAACTAAAGTTTTACTGCGAAATTTTAATTATTTTTATGTTATAAGCAGTAAATTATTAATAAAAACTGAATGCTTACCGATTTGCCAGAATGTTTACTGTTGTATTCCTTGGCTGTTGAGAGGAATTTTAAAGCACTATAAAATTCCCAACGTGGCTCAGGAGAATTGGGCGCTTTTGAGCCGTGCATTCTTTTCTGCTTTCTAATTCTTCGCAATACGGCATTATATTGACATCTAAGATTATGTATTTTGGCCGCAATTTCATCGACATCAATATTCAGTAATGTGGATATTTCCAATAAAAGGCTTTGCTTGTGTGAACTAAAAAGTTGACGAAGTAGATAGTAGTAGTAAAAGAGCAAGATTTGAAACAGAAACGCAATATATACTTACTAATTTCTATAAAATTCAGCAACTGGATTCCAAAGATCTTGATGTTGTTCAAATAATTCGATTAATTGCAAGGTTTTTGCCTTGGACCAAACATACTCAGTGCAGCCGCGGTTTCGCTTTTTTGTCGTTTGCAAACACTACTCATTTCAAATAAGTTTGCATTATTAAAAACATTGTGATGGGGCGTTTTGTGCCGTTGCATTATGGCTGAAGCGGGTAGCTTATTGAAAAATGTGCGTGCATTTTATTATTACAAAAAATAACTACATAGTATTTAAAAAGGCTTTGAGTATTTATTTTTGTTTTCTTCAGAGTTATTACAATATATATATATATATAATAAAAAGTAAATTCACTTTCTGTGTAATTGAGTATAGAATATGGAAATAAAAAATTATAATAAAGGGTGATTTTTTAGCAACTTTTTTTTGGCAACACTGTTTTTGGCAGCACAGCTGTTGTCGTGTAACATGTTACTGTTAAACATGTTCAGTTTGGTCTATAATTTCACCATGAAACGACTAGAAACGAACAACGCTTGCAGATTATTGAATTTTATTATCAAAAATGCATGCTCGGTTAAGAAAGTGCATTGTGCACTTCTTCCATTTTATGGTCAGTTTCAGCGACTTTCTGAGGTGGCTATTCGGAATCTTGTGACAAAATTTCGCACCAAATTTACATAACTGGACATAAAACAACCAACACGCATACGTAGAGGGCGGAGAGGAAAATACCGTAGCTGAATCCGCCAGTGTTGTTGCTGACCATGAATTATCGATTCGGCGCCATTCCGAAGCAATTGGGACTCTGTTACTCCACTACGTGGAAAATTTTGCGAAAGGATTTGGGTGTAAAACCTTTTAAAATACAGGTGGTTACAACGGTTAACTTTTGGTGAATGGGCGTTGGCAAAGTTGGATGAAGATCCACTTTTTTATCGGAAAATTGTGTTCAGCGACGAAGCTCATTTTTGGTTGAATGAATACGTGAACAAGCAAAATTGCCTTACTTGGTGTGAAGAGCAGCCAGAAGCATTGCAAGAACTGCAAATGCACCCCGAAAAATGCACTGTTTGGTGTGGATTATGGGCCGGTGGCATGACAAGACGACGAAGGCAGGAACGTTACTGTGAATGGCGAGCGCTACCGTGCGATGATTACAAATTTTTTTGCCCAAATGGAAGAGCTGGACTTGTCTGACATGTGGTTTCAACAAAACGGTTCCACATGCCATACAGCACGCGAAACAATGGCTCAATTGAGAGGCGAGTTCGGTGAACAGTTTATTTCACGTTTGGGACCGGTCAATTGGTTGCCTAAATCGTGCGATTTAATGCCTTTAGACAATTTTTTGTGGGGTCATGTTAAGGCTCATGTCTATAGGGACAAGCCCGCAACGGTTGACGCACTGGAAGCCAATATTGAAAAATTTATTCGTGAGATCCCGGCCGATATGTTGGAGAGAGTATGTCAAAATTGGACACAGCGTATGAACCATTTGAGGCGTAGCCGCGGTCAACATTAACATAAAATCATCTTTAAACATTGAATTATATAGATCGTTCTATCGACTCAAATAAGAATTCGAGTTAAATAAAATTTGAAAGCTCTTAAAAAATCACCCTTTATATAATTTTATAGAATTTAAAAAAAAAAAATAAAAATTATAAGAAAAGTTTTAATCAGCAAATAGTTAAGTGAAGTAAATGATGAATACTAATAATGTTGTAAGGTGTGATAGCGTTGAAAACATAAACCTCCATGAAGAGGAACGCGGCAAAATTTACACATAAAACAAGTTTCACTTCGAATTTTTTGAGAAGCACACACACGACATCTTTTTTGAGCATATTTTTTCTTGCCGTCTCCAACAATTTGTTCCATAACGTGTTTCCTCATATCCATCGACAATCTTGCTGGTGGATCTCTTCTAGGCGCTCTTTTCCCGGAAGTAGATGGTTTTGGCTCTTGAGTTTTATCTTCGGTTATCTTTGGAAAAAAAACAAAAAAAAAAAAACATTTTCCTCTTATAGCAGTAGTGGTACTAAACAAACAATCAAAGAATCATCAGATATTTGTTTTTTTTTTCATTTATAAAGACCTAATGTGTTAACACATTGTTTGCGGGACACGTAAAAATATGTTTTTCGCAAACTGTGGGTAAAGCACGGGTCACGTAGTTATACGTTTTTTATAGATGGGTAGGAAGAGCGAAGAGTCTTGTGGCGTCCGTGGCGTAGTTGGTTAAAGTGCGTGGCCGCTATGTCAAAGAACCTGGAGACCCGTGTTCGAACCCCAGCAGCGACAGAAAATTATTTGAATTAAAATAATTTTTCTGTACGGCCGCCACCTCTCTGCAGACAATGGCAAACCTCAGAGAGTAATCAAATGCCATGTAAAGCTTCTTGAGAATAAGAACATTACGTTCATCGCCGTTCGGAGTCGGCGTTAAAACATGTAGGTCCCTTTCTCGATCAATTGTGTACAAACTTAATAACACGCACAACACAATTGATCATAAGAAGCTAGGCCAAAGTCCTTTCAAGGGCTGAAATGGCCAGTTATTTATTTTTTTTATTTTTTAGGAAGAGCGAAATAAAGCAATACGGGTCTTAAGAAAAAAAAAAAAAAAACATTTTTTTCGTTTGATTATTTGCAATTGAAAAAAAAAACACTTAAGTAGTGTGTAGAATTGTAAGTATAAAATTTTATTTTATTTATTGATTAAATAATTGGTGTATGTTTCTTTGATTGTTTGTACTCAGGTACATATACTCAGATACACAGAAAGTGCTTTTACCCTGCAAACATTTTCAGAGTGCCTAAAAAAATGACTAAAAAGAGTATTTCTTTTGCGTGTTTTATGAGTAAATAATAAAAAGACTCCTAAAGGAGTCTTTGATATGATTGTAAAATTATTATTCGGAGATAAGACTTTAAAAAGAGTATTTCTTATGCGTGATTTATGAGTAAGCAATTAAAGACACTCCTAAAGGAGTCTTTGATATGATTGTAAAATGATTGCTCAAAAATAACACTCTAAAAAGAGTGGTTTTTATGCATGTTTTATGAGTACGCAATTTAAAGACTCCTAAAGAAGTCTTTGATATGATTGTAAAATTACTACTCAAAAATAGGACTCTTAAAGGAGTTCATATTATGCTTGCTTTATCAGTTCTCATAAAAATAACTAATTTAAAAGTCATAAATAAGACGCTATTAGGATTGGTAATAACAAAGACTCACCAAAGGATTATACTTATATTGCATGATATATGCGTAATTATAAAAGGGCCTCATAAAAGAGTCTTATATACGAGTGTTTTATGAGAACTCAACAATTAGGTTCTGAGAGGATTTCATAAACTTTAAAGTTATATTTTTATCTTCTTAATATATAAAAACGTTGCTGCATATGTATGTCTGACCATCACGGCTGATCCTCTGTAATTTGTAATGTGATGGATGGATTTGTGAGAGTGTGAATATATTTTTCGTAGTGCATACTCTAATACGTCAAAATTTAAATTTCAGTCCTTCAGCGTGCAGTTGAGGAGCTTGCAGAATCGAATGAAGTCGAATCGAATATGGCAAAGTGAAATTTTTAACTTTAAATTTTTCTACAATTACTTTTTATTTGAAATAAAAAACAAAAATTGTTTGTGATTTTTGTTTTATTTTTCAATTATAAAATATTTTAAATAAATTTTAATCTAAAAATATACAGTGGCGCACAGCTTATTTCAACCAGCACCTAACAAAAACTTTTAGAAGCTTTGACAACTAAACTAAAACGGATATTGTAATTATATAAATGCTGGTTGTTAGTCTGATGTTTTAACTAATGACATCTGACTTCATTTATTTTTTATTTTTTTTTTTTATATTTTATAACAATTAAAAACAAAAAAAGCAATAATTCAACCATGCAACAAATTCAATTTCAAATTGGCCTTAGAGGCAAAAAAATATATTTTGATACTTAGTATGACCACCCTTCTGGTGTATAACCAATTTGAGCCTCTTTGGCATGGATTCGAGCAGTTAATGGGTCATTTCCGGCGTAATTTTGGTCCATTCCTCAACCAAAGCTGCTTTGAGACCGGATTTGTTGGATATTTTGCATTTTCGGATGTTTGTATCCAAAATTGCCCACAAATTTTAAATCACGTTCATGTCCGCTGACTGTGCTGGTGGTTGCATAACATGAGGACAGTTCCAAATCAGCCATGTCTGTACAATACCCGACTTAAGTTTCGGGTCATTGTCTTGATAAAATCTGAAAACATCACGAATGCCCAGATTCTCTGCACTATCAATCAAATTTGCCTTTAAAATTTCAAGATAATGAGACTTGTCCATCGTCGTCTCAATAAACTGCATATTTGCAACACCGGAATCCGACATACAGGCTCACACCATAACGCTCCCACCCCCGTGCTTGACTGTAGATTGAACATTTTTTGATTGCAGCTCTGTATTTGGCTTACGCCACACATATGAGGCTCCATCTGAGCCAAAAATATTAAATTTGGACTCATCAGCAAATATTACCGTATTCCAAAAGCTAGAATCCTTATCCAAGTGCTCCTTAGCAAATTTTAAATGGCACCTCTGATTTATTGTGCTTATAAAGGGCTTCTTGCGCGCTATTCTGCCATTCCTCATGGCATGAAGAACACGTCATACTCTCGAAGAACACGGCGAATAGTTTCTGGATGACATGACTTCCCCAACTCTGCCTCCACTTCAATGGCCACTTTTGGAGCTGATAGTTTTGGGTTTTCTCGGATTTTTCGGACAATATAGCGCTGTTCCGTTAAATTGAAAATTTTGTTGGGAGCATTTCTTCCCTTATCATGCGTTCTATTTTCCCGGACAAAACGATAAATTATGCTTTGGACTATGGAGTCACTTAATCCAACCATCTCACCAATTTTTCGGCGCGAATAGCCATTTTTAAAATGACTGAGGACAAGTTCTCGCTGCTTAATCGTCGTACGTGGCCCCATTTTGACTTTTATGCTAGACCTACTCACAAAACGCACATAAAAATAAACTTGAGCGTATTGTGGGTAAATGAGCTAACTATGAAAAAAGAAAGAACAGTTACATTACAAGATAACTGATCACTGCTCAGCTGCAATGTTTTTGGTTGAAATAAGCTGTGAAATTGTTTTTGATTGAATTTTTCGTTTTTAATTATTATAATGTATAAAAAAAAAATAAAAAAAAAAAATTTAAAAAAAAAATTAAAAAAAAAATTAAAAAAAAAATTAAAAAAAAAATTAAAAAAAAATAAGTCAAGCAATATTTAATTAGTTCAAATTACACTAACGACCTGTATTTACAAAGTTTTAAAATCATTTTTAGTTTAGTTGTTATAGCTGCTTTTTGTTTTTGATAGGTGCTGGTTGAAAGAAGCTGTGAGCCACTGTATTTCAACCTAAACGGATCATTGTTTACTTCTATGAGTTCTGAATGAGTCTTCATTGTGAGTCTTTGAAGATTCCATTACAGGATTCTTAAAAGAGTATTAAACATGGTTATTAAAATTATCTTAATTTTGAGTCCAAAAGACTAATTTAGATGAGTTTTTAAATAATATTTATTATGAGTATTCAAAGACTCTTTATATCAGTCTTAAAAGAGCATTAAATATGAGTCTTAAAAGAGTCTTAATTTTGAGTCCGAAAGGACTAATTGTTATGAGTTCTAAAAGAGTCTTTATTATGAGTCTTAAAAGAGTATTAAATATGAGTCTTAATTTTGAGTCCGAAATGAGACATAAAGCAGTCATTATAATAAATCATATTTTGAAGCCCATAACCTACAAAAATGCACTCATGGTCTTTTTTGAGTGCATTATGACGATAAAAACTTATTTATATGAGTTTTAAAAGAGTCTTTTAAGAGTCATGTTTGCTGGGTAAAAGTTGAAATAAATACTCAAGCCTTTTAACTGAAATATGTAGTTTTTTTTAACAATAAAATTCGCGCGCATTTTTCAATAAACTGCCCGCTCCAGCCATAATGCAACGGCACAAAACGACCGACCACATTATGTTAAAATTAAATGTTGACATTGTTTTTTTAACCGTTTGCTGCTGACGAATTTTTTCAGACATATGGTGCCAAAACTGCGGCACTAATTGCGCGTTTATGGGAAAATATGTTAAACACCTTTCATGCAATAAACTCACTTGTATTGCTTTGCAAAAACAAAATTTTAAAAAAATACCAATTTTGTACATACATTTTTTTAAATTAATTTTGTGAATAAAATTGGTAATAAGCGCTTATAATTTAGTCGAATTGACACAAATAATTTCTTATAATCTTTTACACGGGTGGTTTGCTATGGTTTGCGATAGCGCTCCTCAGCACTCAAACGGTTAAACATCAATCTGTCAAGGAATAGTAACGAAAATGAACAAAACATATGACTAATGCATTTAAGACACAGGATTTTACAGGTGGTAAAACCGCAACTAAATACTTCCGGTAAAGTTCTAATAAAAAAAAAACATTTTTAGATTTCAGAAAAATGCAGCAATAATAATGGCGCAGCAACTAAGCATTAATTACATTCTTATTGTTGCTAGAATATCTTTTAAAGCTATGTTCAAGAATTATTTCTAACTATTACTATGACAATATGTCTGTCTCTAGAGCTATTAGTACCCGTAATTCAAAAAGCCATGAAAAAATATTGACCACTGAATAGTCGACTTGAAATCGTTTATGCTCAATGCAAAGTATTTACGTAACTCATATATATATATACTATGCATATATTCTATACATTTGGAAAAGGACATTGTTGGTCACTTAAAATAACTACAAGCTAGATGCTTACCAATTTCTCAAAAGCCATTTTAGGTTGTGCATGGGATGACGCAGATGCTTCTGATTTCATTGAGCCGGTTGGTTGTGTTGCCGCCGCCGCTGCACTGGATGTGGTCGGCTGATAACATAGCGGATCGTCATATTCCATAGATGGATGCGAGTCCATACGTGAAGTTTCCTGTTGCAACAATGACATAGTATCGCTGAGAGTTGGCGTTGGTGAAGTCATAGACCGGCTTGCTGTTGGCGTTGGCGATGGTGGTGATGAGTTGGTTGTTCGCTTATTTTGTTTTTCTTGAGCTTGTGTAGTAATACGTGGTTTTTTTGCTGAATTTGTTTTTGGTGTCGATAGTCTTCTAGTACGCGACGCTACTCCTGGAGGTTGTTGTTTTGTATTTGTCGCCGTCGTTGTCTTCGTCGTTGTCGTCGTTGTCATATGATCATATGGACCTGGTGTTACTCTGCTGGGTGCGTTCGTATTATATGTATTGATATTATGAGTCTGTATATTGTTGCTATTATTTACACCTAATGGCATAAGGGAACTTGCCGTCTTTGGCGGGGGCAAAACAGAAAAATCATTTAGCCCATACTGTAAGAGAAAAGGAAATTGTAAATAATATGTATTTTTTTGTAATTTCTTGGGAACTCACTTTATCTCTACGCCAGGCAAAAAGTTTCTCACGGAATTCGGCACGATACGCAATGCTGCGTATAGCGGCGTTAATGTCATTTTCTGAGATGTACTTCAAACTGCGGTACGTAATATCTCCAACTAGAAGTAGATGAAGAAAAATTTCATTAGTTTTGGCAAAGGTTTTTGAATATATGTATAGATACAAAAAAATCGGAAAAATACACGAAAAGGAAAGGATTTGTACTTGACCTTAAAACAAAAATTAAAAAATAAATTATAATGTCGTCCCATCAGATGCTACTGTTACCACTGATGGGAAATTAAAAACTTTGAAGGTTTCAGAAACTCCACCTGCTTAAATATAACCGACAACAGCTTCAACAATATCACAATCAACTCTATCTCAGCTTGTTTTCGGATCAGACCGAGTCAAAATTAACTACGGCCAAAATGATTGGCTACGAAAAATCTTAAAAAAAGTAATACGCTAGAGGAAGTATCGAAGGATTCCACATCTACAACCCTTTAATATCTCTTATATGCGTTAATACAAAACGTCCTCACTGACGACATAATATACATAAATAATCTCGAAAGCTAATCTCAGTTTTTATTATTTGGTTCTTGTTGTGGTTGTGATCGTGACAACAAGCTCTACAGAACGAAATAGAAGGTTGTGGTCGTATAACACAACGCAATAGTTTTCTTTCTGTTTTTCTGATCGCTTTGGCACGCATTTCTATTTGTAGCAAAGACCCCTTTTACATTGGCCAAGAATTGAAATAAATTTTTTTGATTTTGTAGGCTAATTGTAGCGAATTGGCTGAGACGAAAGGGGCACAAAATTGACGGTATGCTTGCGTTATACCGTCAACTTTTTGGGTTCAAAAGAGAACGTCAAATAAATTGTTTTCGACTCTTGACCAATGTAGAAGGGGTAAAAGCGCAAAACATAAGAATATAAGAAATGTTTGCTTAAACAGCTCTAGGTTTTTTGTTTCGTACAGTTTGTTTCCAAACTCTGGTTCTGTTACCGGTTCTATGTTACTCTGGTACTATTATTTTGACCGCAACAGTATTTCTTTTTTTTCCCGCTCAGACTTTTCATACTACCTAGTAGTATAACTCAGTCGTACGTTACAACTTTTTTATACTACTTTTCATCAGACTTTAGTCTGCGTAGTTTTTACCTCAAAAAAGTCCTCATCCTTTGATTATTCTGATTACATGCTTTACAAAACTCGAATAAACAATGAAAACAAGAATGAAGTCGTATGACTTGCCCTCACACACTCAGACTTTTTCTTCAAATTCAAATTCCTTCAAGAAAAAATTAAACTATTTTGATTTTCATATGACCTGGGAGTGCGACTAGAGTTTAAACGACTTGGCTAAGTCGTATGAAAAGTCGTAACGTCTGAGGCTTTTAAAAAAGTTTGGCATGTCTTTTGCACTCAACTAGTGTAGACGCAGTTTTATGCCATGTCTACACAGAGAGATTAGTTTGGGTTTCCAGTACAAAGTTTTGCCACTGAACGTAACATAAACTCTTGACTTCTCCAGTAAAATTTTGGAGGATGAAAATCAACTCTTTTTCTGTGTTTATCAAAACTTAATTTGAGAAATCCCTAAAAATATGCTAATGTTCTTACAAAAAGGTACGTTCAAAGGCAACTTGTACAATTTTGTGGTGAGAAATGTCAAAAACAGCTGTTTGTTTGTGCAATTTACTATTTGTACTATTTTACTATTGTGAACAGCTATGGTTAACTTAAAAAACTAATTTCAAGCTAAACTTTCTGTGTAGACATGGCATTAGAGTACTTCGCAATATGGTAAATACTCATGCCGTTATCAACTTTTCAAACAATTTCAAACGGCAACCCTTGGAAAAGGCTGTTTCAGAAAACCATGTTCTTTTAATTAGACATCAAAAAGAAAATATAAGGAAATTTAATATGTCAAGACTATTCAAACTGCTTTTCAAATCGTTAATTTTGTTTTACTAAGCATAAAACAAAACCGAATTGACCACAACCAACTAATGGAAAAACTATCTTTAAAGGTAGGAAAATATAAAAGGTACGTAGCAGAAAAAAACAACACCCTGCATAACTATCATAAAAAGGTAAACACAGCTCGTACCAAGAAATACAGTGGAAATGAAACAAACATAACCATTAAACGAACACAGCCACATAAAAGCCACTACACCAACAACAACAACAATAAATAACATAAAGACACTATTATACAGAAAATTCCATCCAACCGAGACTACTTGAAAAATAAATTCGAAGCCATGTTAATGTTTTCTTACCCCATAAAAACCTATGCATATAAAATTATTTTATCTATTGATCACTTACATTTCAAGATAGTGAATAAGATTTCCAAATCGAATTCCCGCAATAACTCCTGCATTTTTATATCGTCATTCACATAATCATTTTGATCTCTGCGATTTTCATCATTTTCATGTTCGGTTTCTTCGCGACTTTCATAGATGTTAAAATATGAATTATTCTCATCATCGGGGTGAACTTCATTGTCTATGAATTCTTCACATTTTATCACAACATCTGCGGTAGACATTTTTACACTTTTCACACTTCAACCAGAACGAATTAAGAAATTATTTAAGATAAAGTTTCTGTTTTTTTAACACTTGACTTTCTGCTTTTTCTCCAACACAATTTTTAACGAATGGACACTAGAAACAGACTGAATACATAGCTGGACGCGTTCCGACTAGTAGAGCGAATGAAACGCTTGTTGCGCTTGCCATATTGTTCCTTTAAAAAACTGAAACTAGAGATGAGCGATAGTGTATGTCATAAAATCGATTGGTTTCTGTTAAATTGTGAATTGACGGTTACGCGTCCAATTAAAAAAAACTCACACTTTTTTCTAACCACTCACACTTTTAGAAATTGACAACAAACTTGATACCAATTTTCTTTTCAGTCTTGTGGCAACTTGACTGTCAAGATCACAGTTATTGTAAATAAAAAAATAAAACAAAGATTCTGCTGCAATAAAACGATTTGTAAAACTCATAAAAATTATGATGTGCTGCGATTCATAGCCATAAATGAAGCTCTATGGAAAATAAATCTTTCGTCATATCGACGGAATGATTTCAAAATATGGGCCAACAAATCAATTTCTGCTCATATGTCAATATCTGTGGAAGATGTGAAGATAAAACAAAACTAAATTGTCTTGGTTTTTTTTCCTTTTCTATCAAACTATTTGTTTCTTATAGCACTTTCAGTGAGGCAAGTATTTTACGTACGTATTTTTAGTACGCAAAGCCTGAGACGACATATATTCGACGTTATAAATATACTTTCGCACGTAATCCCACAAACTTATTATTGATTGCAAATTTTTTTGCAGACTGGATCGATTTATTTATAAAATAAAAATATATCTTATATATTAATACGCAAACATCGAATATTGTCGTACACTTTTTCAATATTTAGTTTAGAATAAGGACAATGAAACGTATATCATTCGAAAGATGCTGCACCATAGATGTGCCGAATTATATTAGATTTTAAATTGATGACCTTTGACCTGAAATATTAACGTTGAAAGTTTATATTAATTTAAGTTAGGGATCTCATAACTGGGTAGAGGTAGAATGTAGAATGAGGTATCGGATGAAATGTCTGGTTGCGCAATATGATTGAATATTAGATTGGTGAACTTTGACCTCAAATATGATATTTTGCGATATTTTGAAACCTGTAGATTTTTTCCATGCAATGCATTTCTTAAATGCATTTCATTGCCTCAGAATGAAAAAAAAACAATTGATATTTCAAATTTTGATTTTGCATGTAAATATCTCAGCCATTTTTCAATCGATTTTCCTTAAATTTTCTTTGTCTGAAAGTTTAATAAAATGATTTGGCGAAAAAAGAAAATATATACCGTTATCTCTCCAATTCAATTTCTTATGTTGTTTTCAAAATAACTCTAAAATATTAAATTTTTGCTCAAAAATTCGTTTTTTTCGATATGTAATTTCTTTTTTTGTAATTTTAATAAGATATTCTTTTTTTGTAATTTTATTTTTTGATTTCTATTTTCTTCTCTCACACTCTTTCATATAATATGTATATCATTTATTTGCAAAAATTGCTTAATTTTGATATATAATTTAATAAAGTGTTTCTATCATCGAAAATCATGATTTTATTGATGAAAATTACATTTTTCAAAATGTTGGTTTTGTATATTTTTACAAGGTTCTACAGCTTAAACAATTATTTCTGTGAAAAAGTTTTTCAAATATTTCAAACCACTCCAAAGTTATATACACAAATCTATGTTTTAAGCCATTTCCTTATCTACTTCATATATTATACATATTATTATTATATATATCTTATCTTACTATTATATAAAAATGAAACTTGAAATATTGCCTTTTTGGCGTTGATGAAAGTAAACTCAAGAACGGCTGAACGGATTTAAATGAAATTTTCACTATTCAAATCGCAATTAATTGTAGATTAACACCGTATACTTAAAATTTTAAATTATTTCAAAGCTTAGAAGTTATTGGCTAAGAAACTGGCGAAATTTTGTATTATTAGAAAAAGTTGGCGCCTTTTTCCATTTTCTGCTTAAACCGTAAAAGATAAATGAATATGATATATGGACAAATGAATGATCTTGCCGATTCCAACAAAAAAGTCGATGGTGACGTGCATCTAAGATCAATAGTTTGGTCGTAAAATTAATATTTTATTGAAAAATTAAATCATTTTGTTGCAAGCATTGATTTGTTGATTGGCTTTGGCGCTATCATTGCTTGCAGCTAGCAGAGTGTTGCTTTGGTTTCGCTACAAAATCTTCAATGCTCAGAAAAGAGATTCTCTGCATGGAAGCAGAGATAAGCTATCTCTTTGTTCACGAGCAGCAGAATGCGAGCAACAGTTAAAATTTAAAGCATTTTCTCCAAGCGCGTCGTTTGTTGCTGTTGCTTCAAAGTTTCATTATTCAGAGAGAGTTTTTATATTCAAAATGTTGAATAGCTGCGTGCAGAATTCTTAAGCTGCAAAATAGAAGTGCATGAAATTTATGGTAAAAATTTAAGCTTAAATTGAAACGCCGTGCGATGCAAATTACATCGCCTTGAAGATGCGCATTGGTATGGGTTGAATGGCTTTTTTAGCATGTTTTTACGGCATTACATAGCGTTAGTGTATAATTTCGTCACTGAAATAAGACCTATGAAAATATTTTAACTTAATTTTATTTTATTTATTAAAAGTGATAAGAAGTATTTTAAATTCATTCCATAAACATAAATTTACATTTGAAAAGGTAAGGACTTATTAAAACCAATATCTTTCCAAAACAATTCACGTGATCGAATACGAGTTTTATATAATTGAGCTACAAATTGTGTTAATTAGCCGAAGTGCATTGCATAAAATGTATTTTCATACCATTTAATAATATGGTTAAATAAGTAGTGATTTTCTCCGGTTATGAGCCATGTTTAATATTAAACGAAAGTTAATATTTTAAGCTTACTTTTCCCCAAAGAGACCCTATCGCTTTAGTTACAAGCAAAAAAATTATGAATATATGTCAAAATTTGAAAATATTGTGTAAAACCTTATTTTTTGCTTAAAAGAATTTGATCCTGGTTATGAACTACCCCAGAAAATCAGTTGGAAATCAAAAAACTTGATGTGAGATCGACACAAATGTAGAGACTATGAATGAATTTTATTTTTTTATTAAAAAAGGAACATTTCAAAGCAATCTAGAATAATAAAGAAAAACTATTGAAGCGCAATGCTTGCAGGTGTACAAGCTAGCACGTGCATCAACAGATTTGGAAAGTTAGTAGCTTAAAATATCTAAAATGTATAAATAAACAAATAATTAACTAAAAACATTGCAATTTAATTTAATGACAATGTTTCATACAAAAATGTTAAATATCAAATTTTGTAAGCTGGCTCACAGCCGGGTACTGGAGTGGCCTGAGTAGCAATTTGTACATGACATTGCATTATTTTATGATATCTTATTCGTTCTTATCAGTTAATATTGGCTGTGTTCGAAAATGCAAAAAAAATGCGCAAGATGCTTTTACAGTGGAAGCATTACGTTCTGAAGTGCAAATCTGACAGCACTGCGCACGTCATGTGTTTTGTTATGTCAATTATACATCAGCAGTTGCGCATTTATTGCATCATTTTTTATTACACTGCGTACGCTTGCATTGTTTCGCGTAGAATTGTTGCAGGTTGCGCATTTTTCTGCATTTCCGAAAACAGCCGATATTGTCCTACAAGTCCCAATCTATATTTTAAGCAACAATACTGATGTTTTTTAGCGAGTCACATCTAAGTCTACCGCTTTGAAAAAAAATTCAATATTACTTTCAATACCGTTTTTTTACAAGATAATTTGCTTTATATCAAACGAAAGTCTATCCAGCGCGATGAAAAAGCAAAAGTGACCTTTTGAAAAGCGTTACCATTGACAGTACTAATCAAGAACCGTAACTGTTATGACTTTTTTCAAAAAAGTCAATTAATAATAGTTATTTTTTGACCGATTTTTTTTTGGTCAAAAATAAAAGTTAAAAAATTACTTTTATTTTTCCGGTCAAATGTATAAGTTAAAATTTGACTTTTACTTTTTCGGTCAAAAATAACAGTTAAAATTTGACATTTATTTTCGAGTCAAATTCTCAGATGTGTAGTGATTCGACAAACAACAGTGACAGGGAACGCAATAAATTAACAGAGAAACGAAGGTAAGACAGAGTAGAATGAATAGAATGTATAGATTTGTTATGATTTTCACTCTTAACAGAAAAATAAAAGTCAAATTTGAACTGTTATTTTTGACCGAAAAAGTAAAAGTCATAATTTGACTTTTATTCTTGAGTGAAAAAATTAAAGTCAAATTTTAACTGTTATTTTTGACCGAAAAAATAAAAGTCAAATTTCAACTTTTCTTTTTGACCAAACTGACTTTTGACTTTTTGAATTGAAATTTCGAAAATAACAGTTATTTTCGGTCCCTGGTACTAACAGTAGAGTTATCGTATCAACTTAATAAAAAAGGACAGTCTCACAACCGGGGATGGCTCACAACCGGAGACATTCCTCTACTCGGAAAAAGTGTAAACATTCAATTGATATAAAAGTTGAAGTTTGTTAATATTAAAATCATTATATACAGTGCTGCCGTATCTTAACCCTATCAGGTCACACGGGGTGGAATCAACCCCAGCACTTCTTTAAAGCAATAATATGTTATGCAATTAATATGACATGGAAAAATAAACCTATTAAAACAATAATTAGACAAATTTTTTACAAAAAATGCGTTACTTTATTTTAAGATACATCGCGGGCAAAGTCGTGGAGGGTTGCTAGTCTATATATAAATAGGTGTACGCAGCACAGTTAAGAAACATTTTCTCCCGTGTTTCTCAACCAATTTTTATAATTTTTTTTTTAAATCAACTTGGTAAGAACTTCCTTCTTCTTCTTAGACAAAGGGGCGTGGAAAAACTCATACAACTCAAAGTTGTTATATCAAATAGCTTTGGAAGCATTTCTACTAGAAAGTAGAATAAGGGAAGTAGGGTACTGTGACCGGCATTGGACAAAGGGGTGTGGCTCCGCATATATAAGCTACATTTTTGATATCGAATAGCTGTGAAAGTAAAAATCACAGAACATGGAAAATCAGAATTGAGTTACTGTTTTGTGATTTCCTGCTGGTTGTGCGTTTGGTGCGGTATGAGTTCGGTTACGTTTGCATATGAGTGAAGAAAGAAAAAAAAATGTTTCCAATAAAAATACAAAACAAAATCAATTTTTAAATGGTCGAATCTCGACCAAAGGTAATACTAGTAATTATAAATAGGCAATTTTAGCCCTTAATAGGCCTTTGACCGAGCTTCTTATGATCAAATTGTATTGGGCGTGTTATTAAATGTAAATAAACAATTGATGTAGAAATGGACCCACTAGTTTTATACCGACTCCTAACAGAATTACATGACATTACTTACTCTCCGAGGTTTGCCATTGTCTGCATTGAGATAATAGTACAAATTACAAATTATAATAATAGCTACCAATTAATCATTTTCTAACAATTATTTTTTATCGATATTTTTTCGATAAAAAAAAAATTATTTTTTTATTGTTATTTTTTAATCAAAAATAAAAGTTGTATTTTAATCAACATTTTTTACTATCAGAAATAAAAGTAATTTTGTGATCGTTATTTTTTTGATCAGAAATAATTTCTTTTTTTATGGATATTTTTCTAGCAGTACTGAAAGTTATTTTTAGTCGATATTTTTTTCGTTTAGAAATAAAATTAATAGTGTGATCGTTATTTTTTCAATCATAAATAAAATTAATGTCTTTTAAAAATCGGTATTTTTTCAATCAGAAATAAAATTTATCCTTAATCGTTATTTTTCAATCAGAAATAAAAATAATTTAATCATTACTTTTTCGATCATAAATAAAAATCAATCAATGATCTATATTTTTCCGTTCAGAAATAAAATTTGTTTACGATATTTTTTGGATCAGATATAAAAATTAATCATTGATCGATATTTTTTATAAAAAAACTAACTATAAACTTAGATATAAATTATAATATAATTAAAACTTGAAAAATATTACAAAAAGGGCTATATTTTGAAAATAGAAATCTTTGCCCTAACCTAACCCTTATCCAAATACTATTCCAAATTTATGTCCAAAATCTTTTCCTTATCTCTGTCCAAATCGTTCAAATCCTTGCCCAAGACGACTTGCTTCTTTGGTAGTAAACGTGGGTTCGAAGGGTGGTACGTATGAACTTTATTTTTTGTATGCGCAATAACTTCTTTATTTTAACTCAAAACAGTTTTATTTGTAAATCGATATAGATCAACGATTCATTTCTATTTCTGGTCGAAAAAATAACGATCACAAAATGATTCTTATTTTTGATCGAATAAATATCGATAAAAAATAACTTTTATTTCTGCTTTAAGATTTTTGAAATAATATCGATAAAAAACTTTTTTAACAAAAAAAAATTATTACAGAATGACTAAAATCCGATTGAAAAATATCGATAAAAAATAACTTATTTCTTATTGAAAAATTACTTTTATTTCTGATCGAAAAAATAACGACAAAAAATAATTGTTATATATGATTGAAAAAAATCGATCAGAAATAAGTCGTTTAAGTTATATCTTAGAAATCAGGAAAAATTATGTCAAAAACGGAATTTCTTACTCACTAGCTTCAGATTGCTACATTCAAAATTACTTTTTAACATCTTTTGATTTAAAAATTTAAAAATAATCGTTATTTTCTATCGCTGGGAAAGTTAATTTCAATTGATAAAATTTTTCTGTCTGGTGGTGGATTCGAACCTCGGACCTCGCGGCTAGAAAATTCGCGCTGAGTGATTCACGCACTTTAACGCACTCGGCCACGGCTGTCACTCGAATAGATGTTTTTACAGAATTTAAAAAAAAAATAATACGTATTTATCTCGACAAAATTATAATAACTTTTAAATAATTTATAAAAAACTAAAACCTTGTTATTTATTCAATACATCATCAACCTTATGCCACTTTCCAAAGTGTGTACTTTAACGGAACGCCATGAAACCAGAAACAATTTGAGCTAAATCTTTAATTGATGAAACAATGAGAAAATGGTATGATTTAAATGCGAGCAGCGTCAGCACACAGTGAAGTGCTGTTGAAATAATTAAACACACTATAGTAGTTGAATGCAATAAAACTATATTGAAACCGAATATAATCAATTTTAAAGCAATTAGTGAATCACGTAGAAAATTAAATGTCGGTATTAAAAGAAGAATTTCTGGATATAAACGACGATGTAATAAGCATGAATTTTAATGAAGATACTTCACAAACACAAGAAAGTCTAGAGGAGCGGCGACCCAGCAGCAATAGTAATTTCATAGATAGCGAGTCGCTAATGCGGCAACTTCTGGAATCATTCGAAATGGAATATTTGCTGCCAATATTGAAAGGTAATAATTTCAAATAGATCGAATCGACTAAAAATAAAACAAAAATAACAAATTAGAAACAAGTACGAATATATAAAACTCATAAACTTTGCCTTCGACATGTCGTGCATTCATAACGACACATGACTTCGTCAAGCGCAGAGTAGATACATAAAATGCAAAAAAAATTTACTTGAAACAGAATTATACTCATTTTATGGCTATTTATTGGTTTTGTTTGTTGTTTCATTTCTGCTGATCCCTTTGAATTTGTAGTAGTGTTCCTTTCTTATTTTGTTTAACACGCTCGATAGAACATTGTGATATGAAGAAACCGGCATTTGCGAGCAGTGTTTAATAAGTAAAATGGAATGAATGTTTTTTTACAGGGTTGTAAAAGTGTAGGTACTTTTAACGATTTAATTTATGTTGTTTTCTGAACAATTTTAGTTACTTATAAAGATACGAGAGTTGATATTTATATTTCTGGCCTAATTATGAAAATAGAAATATTCATGATCGAAATTGGTTTTATTGCTTTTTAAAATATTCTCCATGGAGATTAATACATTTTGACAAGCGTTTGAACCAATTTTGGAAGCACTTTTTCCACTTCGATTGAGATAATTCCAAAAGAAACGTTTTGAATGCAACAACCGCTTCTTCAGGTGTCGAAAATCGTTGACCACACCATTTTTTTTTATTTCCGAGGATAAAACAAAAACTCATTGGGTGCCAATTCGATTTCTTGGCTGGTCAAAAAAGGTTTTTGTATGAGCAAATGTGTGAGGGTGGCGCATAAGTCACGAAGGGGTTTTATTTTAATATTTTTTTTTCATTTACTTGTAAATAACACTTGGAAAATTTAAAATGGAAAGTTACAGCCAGACCCAACGAACGAAAGTAATTGAAATTTATTTTGAATACGAACGATCAATTGTTCAAACTCAACGAGTATATCGCCGTTTTTTAATGTTAGATATGGACCGTCAGAGGCAACGAAAAACCGAATTATTGCAAATTTTCGACAACATGGCTCTGTCTCTGACTTTCCTCGAACTGGAAGACCGCAAACAGTTGTCGTTGAAGGAAATTTTCGATGCGTGCAGAAGAGTGTGGCGGATATTCCAACAACGTCAACAAGGAGACGTTCAGAGCAACTTATGTTGTCGCGAAGATCACTTCAGCGCATTCTAAGCAAATTGAGATGTTCCCTTACAAAATGCAGCTTGTTCAAGAGTTAAAACTCACCGATTACCAACAGCGACTTGATTTTGCGACTTGATTTCTTTTAGGCAAAGATCCGAAGAAGATCCTAATTTTATATACAAACTGGTAATGAATGACGTAGCTTATTTCCATTTAAATAACTTCGTCAATAAACAAAACTGTATAAAATGGGCTACAGAAAATCCTAGGGTATTTACTTAGCGGCAATTACACCCTCTTAAGTGTACAGTTTGGTATGGAATATCATCCGAAAGGATCCATATTTCTTTGAAAATTAAGTCTGCAATATGAATCAATGCTGCTCAATACCGCATCATGTTGGAGAATTTCTTGAGGCCAGCAGTAGGGAATCACACAAATGTGGTTTCAACAAGATGGAGCCACACAACATACTACAAGGCAAACAATAGCGCTGTTACGAGAAATTTTCGTCGAACGCACTATTTCAAGAAATAGCAATTTTCCTTGGCCACCGCGTTTGCCGGATTTGACCACTCCTGATTTTTTCCTTTGGGGATATCTTAGGGAACTTGTTTACGTCATATTTTATAAAATAATATTCGGGAAGAAATTCGAGCCATATCTCCTGAAATCTTGAAGAAAGTTATGGTAAATGCCTTAAAAAGAGCGCGACTCTGCGAAGCTCACAATGATCACCATTTACACGATATTATTTTTCACGTTACGACTAAAAAAGTTTCAGGTTTTAGGGACTACATCCGTTCTTAGTAACATTAAAAATAAATTTAAAATTTTTCCGTAGATGCAGATATCAGCTACCGCAATCTGCGCTATCTCTCCGTGGAAGACATCAATACCGCGATACGAAGTGTAGGAAGAAGAGCTGAGTTCCGGGAGAAACTATTTGCCTGGCGACGAGAAATGGTAAAACGATCTAATAATTATCAATGACTTCAATATTCTAGGCAATATCATTTCTTTTTTGTTTGATCAAACGCAGTACAAAACCAACGATGTCACCATAGAGGGCGGTAAAAAAAATGCACTTACCAGTGAAAAAATGTCAACGCTACTCTGCAATCTTGTGCAAAACCATGTAGCACCCAAAAATCTGCTTCCGCCGGAAGCAACAGAGAAACCGTCAACAGAAGACGATGCAATAAGTGCAGTGGCTGTAACCACGCCTACTGCGCAACCAGCAGCGCTACCACCAATGGTCATATATGGCCTAAACAAAGTGAGTGTATTGAAATATCTAATATTTTCTTTAGATTTTATTGATTTTGAAACATGTTTTATTAGAGCTTGGAAAGCATCATCGATAGTTCGCAGTTGGGTCCGGCAATGAAGGATTTCTACAAAAAATATGGTTATTTGGAGCGCAAACATCGTGACGAATTAATACAGATAATCATCAATTTTATCATGGCCAAAGATATAAAATTCCATTCAAGCGATTTCGAGCGTGTTACCAACGAAATAGTCAACATTTTTCCCAGTGAAGCTGAAGCAAAGGTAAGAGCAATGGCTTTAGTCTAGGATTGCAAAAATATTGTTGTAATATTTTTCTGCAGGATTACTACTACATTCGTCGCCAAGGCAAACGCAATCAAACAGGGCGTCTTTACTCCAAATACATTAACACAGCCAAGCGTCGTCGTTTTAATAATCCTTCCACGGATGCTGCCTCCAGCTCCTCATCTTCGGCGAATGCAAAAACGGTGGAGGAAGAAGTCGCTGAAAGTCCAGGCATGGATGATACCTCGTTAAATGCCATAAAAAACTTTTTACTTTGTGATGGCGTCGACTGGGACGATGTGCTGCCTATGTGGAAAAAGACCTTTCAGGCGCGTCAAAATGATTTAAAGCGCTGTGCCAACCTCAAAGAATTCATGCTGTTGTGGCCAAAGTACTTGACGCCATCGGGCGCTGAACTGGTGAGTGGCTAATGTTGGCATAAAAAAAAATAAATATAATTTAAACAAATCTTGCAGTTTACCCGCGACTTCAATTGCAAGTATTCTAATAAATCTGGGCTACTGCATCAAAAATGGCCCAAGTTCAAGCAAAAAATTTTTACCTACTACACTCTAAACATCAACAACGAGGTCTGCAAGAATTTACTCGCCATCTGCGCTTCCAAACCTACCAAAAGTATACAAAAACATTCCTTAATTCATAGGATTTTTCTGTAATTCCTTTATTTTTACCAGATGTTGAAGATTATTTGCTGACAACGCTGTTGAATGCCGTTATGCCGCCTTCGGCACGCTTCAAGGACTCTTCTGGCACGAACAAGCGTAAATCATCTATAGCCGATGCCATTGAATGGTTTGTTCTTCGTGTTCCCAACATTGAACAGTTGCCAAAACACAAGAGTGAACTCTTGCAAAAATACTGTATGACCGATACGGAACATGCACCCTCCATTGTCGCCATTGGCGAGAGCCATTTCGAGATCTCTGGCTTCTATGTGAGCTTCATGGATATACTCTACAAGCTGCCCGATTTTCTGACCACCCTTGAGATATGTTTGAAAATATTTTTAGTGCTTGACATACCCTATCCGGCGACTACTTCGTATACTTGGACTTTTATACAGCGCTATTTTTACGAGATCAAATTGCCCAGTGATGTCAAGAGTCCAGCATTGATATCGCTTTTATCACATATGACACACACTTAGTGGGTGTGTGGAAATGGGCAGGTCTCAGAGGTTGATGTTGCATACTAATGTGTACTATAATTTTATAGCTTTTACTGTTACATATTAATATTAATTATATTTTAATTTATTAATATTAAGGCTTAAATTATAAAATACACTCAAAGTGTCTCATTTTGTAACAAGCCGATAAAAATAGTTATATGGCCGGAGAAGCAAAAAGAGTAATAAATACAATAAAAAAAAAAAACAAAAAAAAAATCAAATTGCTTATGTCTGCAGAAAGGTGGAAGAATATTTTTCATGTCAAATGGGATTGGAATCACGGAATTCGCAGTTCGAAAAATTCGGCCAATATTTCAGCCCTTGAAAGGACGATAAAATTGTGTTGTGCGTGTTAATAAATTTTTTATTTTTTATTAAGCTTTACATGGCATTCTTTACTCTAAAGCTTCACATTGTCTGCAGAGAGGTGACGACCGATCAGAAAAATTAATTTCAATTGAAAATATTTTGTGTTTGGTGAAGGATACGATCCTCGAACCTCGCGGCTCGAAAATTTGCACCGATTAGTGTTTAGTTTTTGAAACACCAAATTATAGGATAGGATGGTAGGAGATAATTATATACTAGTAGGAATTATAATAGTGGCGTCCGTGGTGTAGTTGGTGCGTGGCCGCTATGTCAAAGAACTTTGGAAACCCAGGTTCGAACCCCAGCAGCGACAGAAAATTTTTTGAATTTAAATAATTTTTCTGTACGGCCGCCACCTCTCTGCAGACAATGGCAAACCTCAGAGAGTAATCAAAATGCCATGTAAAGCTTCTTGAGAACGAGAACTTTCCGTTCATCGCCGTTCGGAGTCGGCGTTAAGCATGTAGGTCCGGTTCTCGGTCAATTGTGTACAAACTTAATAACACGCACAACACAATTGATCATAAAAAGCTAGGTCAAAGTCCTTTCAAGGGCTGAAATGGCCAGTTATTTATTTATATAGTAGGAATTATAATATACTCTACATACTATAGGAGAGTATATTATAATTTGGGTTATATAATGATGGGTATTATATGATGGATATGGTATGATGGATATGTGGAAATGAAACGATAAGTTATGATATGATAGTGGGTATATTATAGTTGGGGTGATATAATGATGAGTATATGTGAAAATGGGTATGGTATGATGATTTTGGAATTGTCAGTGTGGTATAATGGTTATGATGGTTATGGTATGAAGAGTATGTTGGAAAATGTATGATGGGTTTCCTATTATAAATAGTATGATCTGTTAATTATTTTATAGGTGCCATGGTGATGAGTATAATATAATGGATAAAATGGTGAGAGTGGTATGGTGAGAATAGTATAAGTAGCATATGATGGATATGGTATGATGGGTATATTACTATGGGTTTGATATAACTGAAATGGTACTTTGGATATGGTATAATGGGAATGGTAAGATGAAAATGGCATGATGGATTCCTTATAAAAAGTATGGTGCGATGGGTAAGAAATGATGAGAGTTGTGTGACCGGTATGATATGTTGAGTTTTGTTTGACGGCTTTAGCATATGTTAATGGGAATGGTGCGATGGTGTGGTATGATCAGCTATGGGCAAAGAGTAAGAATTGAGAGCAAAGGCTTATATAGCAACATTAAACGCAAGAACAAATCAGAGATAAAAGACAAACACAGAAACAACACAGAAGTTTTAAATGTAGTGGTATGATGGTGGTATGATACCCGGGTATGATGAGTATCTCATGATTGGTATGGTAAGTAGAGTGTGATATATAGGTATGGTATGATGGGATAAGCATGATGAGTGTGATATATTGAGTACGATAAGATAGGTGAAGTATGATGATTATATGATAGTGTGATGGGTATCGAATAATGAATAATGGGTATGGTATGATTGGCATTGTATGATGGGTATCGTGTTCAGGTAATGATATGATTGAAATTTTAAGTTGGTCATGGTATGTTTGATATGGTTGTGTTACTTTGTATTGCTTCACTCTGAAATTTTTATGAAATGTTTCAACCCAATTTAAATTTTATGAAATTGTATTAATAAATATTATCTGCTTTTAAGAGATTTTTATAAGTTTATGTCGTCAGACGTTCTTTTATATAGTTAACAAAAGAGAATACATCATTCAAATAATCATAAAGTTCAAACTTTATCGTGTATGAAATGGTCTGGGCTGCCATTTTGCTAAACATATAATACAGGATCTTTCAAGTTTGAGTTTTTTTTTAAAATTCAAATGGAATACATATTTTGAATGAAACTTCATCATCTGTTTACAATTAAGTGATGATAAATGATATCTTCTAATGAAAGGTTTGCCTAAAATCTCCCTTAACCTTTAGACGGCCTGGATTTGAGAGCTTACATCGCCCTTGAAAAGTGCCCATATGTGTATCAGGTATCAACTATATACAAAGTGCATATCACAGGGCGAGCCGATATATCATCTATCACATAGCCAACATAGGAAAAATTTTGTAGTATTAAATTTTATGAAATTGCTACAATTCGGTGAAAATGTGACTCTAGGGGTTTTTGGGGTCGCTGATTATGAATTCGGGGTCAGATTTAATCAATTAACATATCCCTACCCCCCGCCCCCCCTCTAGCTTCTCCGCTACAAAGACTTTATTTTTTGGCACTCCCGAAGTTTAATTTTTCAACTCCCCTTTAGAATTATCCAGAGCTAGCATTATGGACGTAGAGAGTATTTCTGTAGCTCCTCTTTTTTTATTTTTATTTATTTTTTTTTTTTGTTTTTTTTGTTTTTTGTTTAATTTGAAGAATGCATTCATCAAATCTGACCCCAGATTCGTGATCAGCAACCCCAAAAACGCCCTGGATCTTGTTTATGACAAAAAATTATTGATATTCCTCCTAAGCTGATAGATCGGTTTTCCGGTACTCTAAAGATTAAACTTATTTCACTTCCATGACTTTTCTAGTTTTTAAATCTATATATTAATACGCAAACATCTAATATTGTGGTACACTTTTTTAATATCTATATATATAAAAATAAGTTGCATTGTGTATGAAATTGATGTTCTCGGTAATGCGTGAACCGATTTTGTTTCTGGATATTGTTTCCGGAAATTTCACATGAAAGGTGACGTCAATACGAAGGTTTTTTTATATAAATGGTCCTTGTATGTGTATTGGTTCATGAATTATAAAAATTAGTATGTGTATTGCAAGTGTGAAAAAATACAGGTGCGCACATATGGTGTATATGGGGAAATATTTGCAAGGGTAATTGGAAATAAATGGAATATTGGAATAATGTGGCAAGTCTCACTTTAATTTGCATTTGCGCGAAAAATATAGGCATAGTAAAAATTTTCCATACCCCTTTTTTTCCATACCCCCTTTACCGACTACATATCAATAAAAATGCTATACTTTTTTGGTCGTATTAGACTAAAATCTGGTTAATAAGTTTGTATGGTTACTGTCGGCAACTATACTAAAACTGGGCGTGGTATAACTATATATACGCCCACTTCTTAGAAATCATTATTATTCCTGAGTTGTACATGTTTTGATAGTGGAACTTGATATGTAGACGTTATGGGCTCAAGAGGTAGTTATTATATATTTGAGCGAACATTAGACAAGGGGGAATTTGGCCACACAGGCCAAATTTATGATATCGAATTGCTTTGGAACTAAATGCCGTATGTAACTATGCAATAGACTCCTAAACTACTCATCCGATTAGCATGAAAATTTGTGTATAGAAGTTTTTTGGTACGGTGCGTGTTTTTGGGCTATCAATTTTTATCCACCTTGAACACCAGAGGGCGCTGTAGTACAAATTTTTTACAAAATTGCCTAAAACTCACAAACCACTTATGCGATTAGAATGAAAAGTGGTATACAGTCGTTTTCATGTAGGTTGAGTGTTTCCTGCAATCTTTTTTTACCTATCTTGAACACCAGAGGGCGCTATAGTACAAATTTTTGCAATACCACCTGAAACTCCAAAACCACTCATGCGGTTAGAATAAAAATTGGTATATAGTAGTTCCCAAGTACGATGAGTTTTTTGACAGTATCTTCTTTTTTACAGAAGTACAAATTTTTTACAAAATCGCATATTTTTAGTTGTTACATATGCAAATATTTACAAAACATAAAATATTTGTTAAAATTTAGTAAAATTAAAAAATGTCCGTTATTTTGACATCAAAAACATGAACATATCTTGAAAACTATGAAAAGTTTTACTACAACGATATATTTAATGCAATATCGTGCTCAAAAATGAGAAAACACAATCAGAAATTTAATTTTGTGACTTTCGATTGAAATATCTCCGCTGCTTTTTTATACACTTTGTTAAATTTTTTTTGTCCTAAAGCTTCATCAAAGTACTATAAAAACCTTATTGCGAAAATACCGTTAGTTGAGTATATATATTTTAAATATTTTTTTTCAAAAATGGGGTGAAATTTTGGAGTTTTCCTCAAAAAAAGGCTAAAAATTTTTTTTTGTTGTAAAAATAATTTAAACTCAAATTCGCAAATTTTCAACTCTGTTTAAAAGCTATAACATTTTTCAGCAAAAGTTATTTCAATGTCACGCAAAAATTAAAAACCATTTTTGTGGTTAAAAAAACAAGGCCTACCCTTGATTTTTTCGAACAAAATTTTTTTTTTCCAATATTGTGTTTTTATATTTTTGAAAAAATATACAAGCTTAAAAATTAATTTATTAAATTTTGGCAGTACATTTTTTTCAAGTACGAGATGGCTTAAATTTCTGTCACACCCCCTTTTACCGCCCACAAATCAATAAAAATGCTTTATTTCCTACGGTTTTCGTCGATTGGGCTACATTTTGGTAATTTAGTCTGTATGCTTACTGTCGGCAACTGTACTAAAACAGGATAATGTCCATCTACTAGAAAACTGGGATGAGCATTATATAAGAGGGTGTGGCTCCGCCCATACAGTTAAAATTTGTATTATCGAATAGCTTTGAAAGTAAAAGTAGCAATACTTACATACAAACTCAAAATGGAGTTATTGGTGATTTGGTGATCTCCTGCTACTGGGAAACTGTAACGAGCAGTGGAAAATAACAGTGGTGTCAAACTATGAGTCTAAGAAAAGTTTTGAATACACCTATTATGTTCCCATATAGTTGCAGGGTGCAGCAACGCGCGACGGGAAAAGCTAGTTTATAATAAAAAAAGGGAACTAAACTTATATCATTGGAAAGGTATTGTGCCACAGATGTGCCGGAAAATAAAAATAGTAAAAAGAAATTAAATAATTATGTGGTAATTACACTTTAAAGTAAAAGTATGCATTCTCATACCCATGGCTGTAGTTCGAATATCTCTCCATTTCAAGTTTTGCAAACAGTCGTTGCTGCTCTCTCTGTCTCTCTCTCTCTCTTTCTCTCTCTTTGCTTATCGCATTCCACATTATTTTGCCAAACAAAAATTGTAGCTGAGTGGCATTATTGGTGTTGTTTCTTTTTCAAAACATGCATGAGACCGTGGAGAAAGCAGCTACAAGATCCAAGATGAATCAATCATGCAATGGAGTTGCATAGAATTGTTACTTGGAGTATATATGCGGCACGGTAAATGTGATTAAACAAAAATTAAGAATTTTTACATGACCTAACGACAATAAAAAAAAAAACAAAGAATAAAACAAAAAATCTGACATCGTCAGGAAGCATAATTATGCAATATTGTTGAATGGAGTTTTTAAGCGCTGAGTAGAAGTTCTAACAAAAATTAGAAAATCAAAAAACCAAAAAAAAAAGAAAAAATATATTTTTAAATTAAAATTAGGACAATTATAAGACATCGATTTGGTTAAGCACAAATTCCATGATTAGACAAGGGATGAGATTGGCAAGGATTTGGACAAAGATTGGGACCAGGAATAAGATATCGAGTAGAACAAAAATTTCAACACTAATTAAAGTAAAGGATTGAACAAGGATTGGAAGAAGAATTGGGAAGATGACTTCGACAAGGATTGAGACAAGGGTAAGGAAACATATTGAAACATAACTTAAACAATATTTGGGATTACAATTACAAAAGAAATGGGACAACGATAAGGAAAGTATTCGATCAAGGATAAGGCCAGGAATTTGGTCATGAATTAAAACAACAGTTTGGACAGGAAGAAGGACAATTATTAGAACAAATATAAGAATAAGAATAAGAATAAGAATGAAGAAGTTTGGGAACAAAAAAAGGATAGGGACAAGAATAAAGCAACACTCTCACGTCAAAATCTACGGATGTGTCCACGATACAACAAACTAATTTTTACTTTGCTTTGTCAAGCGTTTCTCAATAAAAATAAAAAAAAAACAAGAGAAAAATCGATGTTGATATGGTCGAATTTCGACCACAGGCGATACTAGTGTTATTAAACATTCGTTTGTTTAGTTGTGCAATTTTTCAATTTTCACTTGAGCGAAAATTTTTCAAGCTTCACACTAGCTACGTCGTTTATATGAAAAATATCTACGCATAAAATGCAAGGCAAAAGTTATAAAAGTAATAATTTTTAAACTTGCACTTCTGCAACACTTCCAACGTGTGGCGTATGAGTAACATTTAATTAGAGTAACCTTTGCAGTTCTAGTGCTTTTCAAACTGTTTCAAGTGCAATTCACAGTTTAACGGAAAAAGGCACGCTAACTACAACGATTGACATTGAAGTGGTTGTTGGGGCGGAATGGGTGGTAAGATACAATAAGTGGAGGCTCAGTAGCGCGTTATTGCTATGAAACAAGTTGGAATAAAATAAAAGCCAACAACTTTAATAAACATTTTATCCACACAACAAAAGTTCTGGCAGCTCGACGCATGAGAAACTTTTTCAATAAAACTAAAAATGGCGCACACTTTGGCCAACAATATGCAATGGCCTTTTTTTGTTGTATTGTTTTGCTTTTTTTTATTTTTATTTATTGCTTGCTTGTTCTTTCTTCTTGTGACAATAACCCACTTGTGGGTATTTTTACTCTTTTTTTTTGCCTCCGTTTTGACTCTCCTTTAATTTGTTGAACCTAGTTTTATTGTTGATTTTTTATTGTTTGCAAGTTGTTGTTTTTTTTTATTATTATTGCTGCTTATTTTCCCTCGAAAAATGTCTAAAAATAATATATTACGTGCAAGTTGGCAAATAATCACGAAAATTCAAGCAATTTTGTTGATTTATGCTAACATTGGAGGGTGCAAATTTGCGTTATGCAATGCAGCTGCAAAAGCAGAGTTGGGCAAATTGAATAAAAGCTTAAAAGTCAAGGGGTTCTGGGGAAATTTGCGGGATATTAGCTGCTAAAATGAAGCATTTAACAGCCACTTGTTTCTTTACCTAATCTGTTAACGCTTTTTTTTTATTAATATTTATTAGTATTTTCTGAGCCTGAAGAAAGTTTTTTTTTAATCTCAACTTAAGCGTGATCCCTTCCCCACTGGAAAGTTTAAAAAAAGGCCAACTCAACTCTTTAACTAACAGCTACTTAAGTAATTATTTGTGCCCGCTCTGTTTCTTTCGCTGTTGATAAAAAGCCAAGCTGTTGCCTTTTGTTTGCTGCATTTTATCTACAGCATTTTATCACATCGTTAGCCATGTTATCCCCGCTATTCTTCTTATTAACGTGCATCATTTAGCTGCACTGGCGGCCATTAAAGTGAAAATGCATTTCGCTGCTTGAAGCTGTGTAAGGATGGCATCTCATCGCGTCACAGCGAACGAAGACTTTCTAACTTAATATTCTCTGGCACTAAAGAATAAATGGGGCATGAGTTGGGGCTGCCAATGAGTTGATCTATTGAAATAGGTCCTTAAAAACATTGTTGCTCAAGTAGTTGCAGTTGGGTTACTTGTTGTAGCTGTTTTTTTGTTTTGTTTTGTTTTGTTGCATTTTTGCGTAGAACTTTGCATAGTTTGTAGTTTGTTGCTGGCATGAATGAGCAAACCAGCGCTATGGAAATTTCATCAAATATTTTCATTGTTTTTGGTATCGAATAATGCACTTGCTTCAGGTGAAAAAGCACCAAAAAAAAATATGTGTTTTGTTAATACTTTTAATGTTCGAAAAAATGAGAAGGATGCGCAACGCGGAAAATGAACTTGATTACTAAAAAAACTGTTATGAAGAACTTTTGACGTGACAACGTTAAAAGTACGAGTAACGACACGACAGTGAAGCTTTACTCTTTAACTTTATGACAACGAAAACGAAACACCACATCGGGACGCGGAGAAAGTTGTCTAAGCAACAATACTACAAATTCTTTACATGGAATGATAACGTGCTATAGGGTAGACTGGGTACGGTTGAAACATTTTAGCGTTTATCGTCCACTGCATCGGAATTAGTTGAGCGAACAATGACGAAAATAAATTAAAAAAATACCATATATTGCTCTTCTAATGGGCAATGTTATTAGAGATAACGGTGTTGTATTTATGTGTAAAATCAAATTTTTTAAAAAAAGTCATTTGTTTCAACCGTCCCCATGCCAGGGTCGGTTGAAACAGTGCTTGTGGTCAATTGAAACACATGCAAATTATACAAAAATATAAAAAATAACATATTTTATTCATCGTCTAACAATATTTTACGACTTGTAATGGCACAGTTCAACATCAAAAATATGTTTTTATTAATATTCAAGTTCCTCATGATACTTATAATCGTACATTGTTATTAATTAGCTTTCATATGCTTTTAAATTATATAATATAATAATCAAATGTTGGTGACGATAATTTTTGTTCTTTTGTAGTGTTTGTGTACTAATTGCTATTAAATATCTCAAAATTCAATAGCATTAATTATAAACTCGATTTAATTCAACTGTTTCAACTGTCCCCAACCGCCAACCAAGTATAAAACTGTTCACAGTAAAAATGGAAATAAAATTGAAAAAAATCTAATGTCACAGTCATATTCTACAAACTTCAATTAAAACGATAATAAAATCATAATAATTGCAAAAATGTACGAAAAAAAAAACTTATTTTTCCGTTAAAAAACACAATGGAGCGCGAAGAACGAAGCAACATAAAAATTCGTGTTTCGACTTGTCTCCCGCTTCGTTCTCTCCTTGTACTACTCAACCTCATCACGCACGGTGGCAAGATATTGTTTCAACCGTCCACTACAGTGGCTTTGTTTCAACCGTCCACTATTTCAACCGTTCCCAGTCTACCCTACATGGACTCCAAAGTAAAATAAATATTACTTGACAGTAAAGTCTGCTCCTTAGTCCTCGTTATAAAAATAGACAAAACATTCAAGACATCATTCAAGATTGCGGAGAGAGCTCCTGCCCCTGACCCTGTCCCTGCCTCTGCCCCAGTCCTTGTCCCTGTCTCTGTCTCTGTTCCTGTCCCTACCCCTATTACTGTGACTGTTAGTGTTGTACAACCTATAGTGAGGGTTATGATTGGAGTTATAAAATGGAATTTGCACATGAGAACGTTCGAGCTACTTGTATAAGTTTTTTATTCTCGGAGTTTTGTTTTTGATTTATCTCTAGATTGTACGCACCTAGACCGGATTGGGTTGAGGTAAAGTTTCTTAAAAATAAAATCTTAACTCTACCCTAATTGCTTAATTAAAAAACAGAACATAACCACACATAGGCGTCCGCAGAAATTTTTCGAGGGAGAGCAAAGGTATGCATTGGTACACTTATCCGAAAATTATGATATGAAAATGTAACATATACACATAGGAAATATAAATACATACAATTTTTCCATTCTACGTGCCCCCCTCCCTGCTTCCGCTGTGGACGCCTTGTAACCAAAACATTACAGATATATGTTTAATATAATAATTCTTTTCATTTCCGGGCTTGCGGAACATTTTCTCTGCAACCTTGAGGTCAATAAAGTCGCTTGATAAATATCTTATGATATCTTTGGTGTTTAAACAAAATCTGCCAAATAAAGAAGAAACAAATAATAGAGCACAAAACAAAAAGTATGAGAGTGGCCAAGAAATAGAGAGTTTAAAAAGAACATACCCGCTGGTAAAATTTTGTTGGTGATCCTATTGTAATGCATAGCTGTAGGTCGGATACGACTCAAACTGTTTTCTATCGTTTAGGGGTTGTTTGTTCGTATGTCACTCCGTTTTTAATGCCCATAAGAAGGCATGTCAGGTATAGACAATTATATATGCAATTCTACTACTCTTTATACTTTGTTAGCATCATCTCCTGAGTCTATTTACCGATGCCTGTCTGTCTGTCCGATTGAGATGGATGGCCCTTCAAGGAGAATCGTGGTGGTTGAGGTTTACTGCCCATATCGCGTACAGAGCTATGCTCGATGTGGATATGTGTATTTCAACCGGTTGCCGTACAAAAAAGTAGGGAAGAGAAGTTAGATAGGCCTCCACCCAAGCCAAAGGTTGAGACATGTTATTACAACATAGAGCTAATTTGGTACCTTGAAATACTCAAAAGGGAGTAAGCTGAAGTAATGTTTTGGTCCCGTGCTAAGAGCACTGTAGATTAAGCCGTCAAGACAGATGGTTACGTTAAATACATTCGGATTATCTGCTGTTTGGATTTCCACAATAGCAGCTGTAATTTTGAAGCTATCGTAATGAAATTTACTATTTAAGCTTTAATTTAAAAAAAAATTATTTTCGGATATGAACCAAATCGCACGAAAACCACTCCTACCTCCCATACAAAAAGGATTTATACCAAAATGGTAAAATCTCTTATAATTCCACAAAAATAAATTGCAAAACCTTTTTAAATCGTACAAGGCGATAGCTTTGATTCGAAATACATCATTTGAATTTAAAAAAGTTTGAAATTTGAAAAAATTGGATTTAAATCACCACGGAGGAAGGCTCCCACACAAAATTACGATATCAAAATGGTAACCGGGCAATCTCTGAAAATTCCACAAAAATTAATCAAAAACTTTAAGCTTTGATTGCAAATAAGCACCCAAAATTTGAAATTTTTAAAAACGAATGAAAACGACGCACAGTGTTTTGTTTGGCCTATTTAGACGGATATAAATCTGTAACTCGGGTTGTAGGACACGGAATGATTTGAAATTTTGACTTAAGCTTTTGAAGAGCATATCTTTCTTACTTGTAAATTTAGAAGAGGTTCCACAAATACCGATAGTCTAATGATAGTAAAATGGAAAATCTAAAAGTGTCTGTACTTTGTATAGGTCTTGAAATTGTTACTAGCATAAGCTTATTATGTCTGTTTTTAAAATCAAAAGTGATTAGGTTGTTCATGGCGGTACATCATATTTATTTTAAATTTTTTTGTGTAGTACCAAATTGTAACCTCTATGGCCGTCCCACATAGGGGTATTTCATCGGTTTAGGCCGCCAAAATTATTTTATTGGGCAAACAGTTTCTAGTCATGTATGTTTTTCGATTTTTGATATCCTTAACCCTGTACGACTATTGGGTCATATTGACCCACCCCGAATTTTTTTGTAGGTGAACATTAAAACCGTTATGTTGCAACAATATTATTAATTGATGTTTGTTTACTAAATTTTTTTATCCTTAACCCTGTGAGAACAATGGGTCATACATGACCCACCTATTTTTTTTTCAAGTAAATCTTAAACTATTTTTTGTATAGTAGAAGTGATGTCTGTTTTCAGTTTTATACTTTTCTTAACCTTCTATCGGTCTTGGGTTATATAATTGAAATTCGCAAAAATTTCTTGTTTTTAACTGTAAAATTAAAATAATTTGTTTGTAAGTTATATTCTAAGTAAGTAAGTAAGTAAGTAAGTAAGATATAAAATCGAAGGTACTATAGCAGACTGATCTGTTGTTTGCAAATACATAGCTAAAGGGTTATTTATCGGATATTTAAACTTACCTGATTCTTGAGGTTCCAAGAACAATATGTAATTTAAAGAAATAATTGAATTTTATAACGTTTCATAAAAAAAAACAAATAAAAACGTTCGTTTTTTCAAGTTTAGGGTAAGAAAAGGGTAAGGGTAAGTAAGAAATACTACTAACTCTGTTAAGTAAGCATATATTGACGTCTACTTTTGAGTTCGATTCGATTATAGCTTATTTCCTTTCTAAGATATAGCGCAAAATGTATTTAAGTTGTATGGGAGCTACCATGCCCACTTGTCCGATTACGCCTTAATTTTGAGGATTGCTTAAAAATTAGATAACTGACGTCTACTATTGATTTTGATATTGTAGGTTATCTCACTTCTAAGATATAGCGTAAAATGTGTTTAAGTTGTATGGGAGCTACCACGCCCACTTCTCCGATTCTAAATTATTTTTGAGAATTGTTTAAAAATTACATAACTGACGTCTACTATTGATTTCGATATTTTAACTTATTTCATTTCTAAGATATAGCGTAAAATGGTTTAACTTTGTATGGGAGTTGCCACGCCCACTTTTATAAAGTTTCTTAAATACTTTTTTTTGTTCTTTCCTATACCTTAAACATCGAAAACTATCAAAAAAACTCTAAAAAAGAATTTTCTCCGTCTGACTTGTATGAAACGAAACACTGTGCGACGCCTATCCCTGATACAAACTGATATTATAAAAATAATAAAACCTTTAAAACTTCGGCTATTATAGTATAATAAACATGAGTATGGGGTATTTTAACTTCGGCTAACCTGAAGATAATACATTCCTTTCTATTTTTTGTTGTATGTCTGGTATAGAAGGATATTTCGTTAAATTTCGTGTGATCTTTCCTTTCTATGGCGTCTTAGTTAAGCAGGGTTGCTACTCCAATGCCCGCTTACTGTGTAATGCAGATCTAATCAGTGTCTTAGCGGACTTGCTCGAACAGATATATAAGCGTTGCACAGTGCGGTATTTTCAATTCTAGCGTGCCAAAAGTCCCAAAAATTGAAATCTGAATTTGATAAAAAAAAAGAATTTCAAGAAACAGAAATATATCCAAGAAATAAGAAAACGATTACCAAAATCCAAAATAATGTTTGTATATTTTTTTAAAATTCGTCAAAGTTGGAACTTTTAACTAACAAAAAAAAATTTTAATTAGTGCAATTTTTGTTTGCATACTTCCAACAAAGATATCTCAGGACCTAACAAAGATTTTGCATTCATTTTTTTTTTATAAAAATATTAAATTTATTGTTTATTTAATACTTAGTCTATAAAGAAAAAAAATTTTTAAAAAAATATTATAAAAATTAAAGAAAAATAATGATTTTTTTTTTCAAAAAATTTTTAAAATGCGATTTTCAGTAAGAAAAAAAAAACAGAATCCAACGATATCCAACGCGACGATTATAACTACAAGAAATATATATATTTTTACTAAACATTTATGAAAAAACTTCGTACGGAAAGGTGCGGAAACGGAAAAAAATCTTCATTTAAAAATGACTCAAAAAATGCTAAAATTCATATAAAATGGTAAGAAAAATTACAACACATTTAAGAAAAATTGTGTTAATGAAATAGTATCGAGTTTATTTTTTGGAGTAATATTAGATATCGTAAAGTTAACAAGTTGGATAAAATTTTTTAGTATTCATTTGCATGAACTTTATTTTTTTACCGATTTTATGGTATAAATCTACTTTTCTCTACTACAGGCAAACTACTGAGCAAAATTAAATAATTTTTTACACATATTACTATTACAATATAATATATCTGTGTTTAAAATTTCATAATAATATCATATATACTTTTTAAGATATAACATTATTTATCTGTGGATAATTTGATTGTTCAAAAATCTTAAACAACAACAAAACGTACATATGGTAAGGAAAAAACTAATGTAAACAAACAAGCAAACATAAATTATTACAGTCGGTCTATATGACCCTTAGAAGCTGATGTATGACTTATTAAAAACTTTAGATCTAAAGTTAAAGTTTATTTTATATGCTTTTTATTCATTTTCATGTATGATAAAAGTTTATCATTACCATTAGATAAACTCCAGTTGTATGGGAGGTAGGCGTGCCAGTTGACCGATTACGCCCACTTTTTGACAGATGGTTGTAAATGGTAAAACAAAGTAAGAAACAAAATTTCATTGCCATAGCATGCTTACAACCCAAGTTAGGTCGGTTTATATGCTCCAGTTGTATGGGAGGTAGGCGTGGCAGTTGAGCGATTACGCCCATTTTTTGCAAAAACGAATTTGGCCTTATTAAGCTGTGTGCAAAATATCATGTCTCTAGCTATAATACTTTTTGAGATATGACTTTTGGCACGCTAGAATTGAAAATAACACACTGTGCGTTGGAACATCATCGTATTTAAGAAATCGTCGGTTAGCGATGTCATATGTCAATTTACCAAAGGGTTAATGTAGAGGATTTTCAAAGAAGCATGCAATTTAATGGATTATAAATAACTCATACGAGTATAAACTCATACGAGTATAAAAAATACATACACACATGCAGTATATAGACAAAATAAATTTATGATTTCATTGCAAAGGTAAACAAAGGCAAAGCCTCAATAATGCAGCTATTAAAAATGCATCTTTTAATTGTGTGTTTAAGTAAACACAGAAGCAAAAGGCAGGATATCGAAGCAAATATTGATGTCCTGTATGCCGGAAGTAGTAAAATTAATTGATATAACAACAAAACTGACAAAAGCTTCTGCGCTGCAATTTGATGACGACAGCAATTTATGAAAGGACATCTATTATTATATCGATAAACTGCCAAGATAAATTCGATAACCCTTCAAGAAATCAGTTTATCTAAAAATAATTTAAAAAATACACATGTTTATGATATATACAGTTTTTTTAGCAGCTCAATGCAGCTGCTTCTGCTGAAAATCAAAGGAATCTCAACTGATTCATGTTCAAACTTTCAAGTTACAAAATTTCAGATATTTGTCGTTTTTTGTTTATAATGCGCTCTCGATGAAGTTCACTCGGGGTCCACGCAAAATGGTTTTGAAAATGTACCTAATTACCCATTGAAGCGCATACCAACACGCATTAACAATCGATGATGATGATGCTGCTGCTGCTGCTGCCGTCATCGCCAGCGGAAGTGGCCATCAGCAAGAGCATAAAGTTATAGCAGCAACAACAGCCGTAGCGGCAATAATAAAAATCGTACCAGCAACAGCAACAAAAATGAAGGGTACTTTGGTTAAATTGTTGTTATTGTTGTTTTAAATGTACTTGTTTGTTTGTTTGTTTGTTGCGTGGCAGGACACCAAAGCGCGTAACACAGCGCACGCAGACACGCACACACGCACATCACTTAGCCAGTTCCGGAACACTTGGCTTGGTTTGACTTTTAACAACGCTACGCTTTGTGCTTCCTATCTCACTCTATCTATCGCTGTAGCCCATGTACCGTTTACTTTCCCTAACCAAGTGCCATGAATTTGGATTATTACTTTAATGCTCATAATTATATTATTTTTTTTCCTTTCTCTTTATTCAGTGCTCATAAAAATTAATATTAACATTATAATTAGTCCTAAAGTTATGCGAAATGTTCTGCAGGCGGCACACAACAAAGTCACGTTGTATGTCCTCGGAGGAAATTTTGCTTTGGTTATACTTTTTGGCTGTTTTTGCTGACTTTGCTCTTTTTTAATGAGAAACAAAAGCTGTGAAATAATTAAATAAAAAAAAAGTTAAGAATTGTCAAGGTTAATTTCCGTAATTATTTTGATTTTAAGCACTAGATTTTTAGAAAATCCTCTATTAAGCAAACTCAGCGGTAATAGTTAATTTGAAATAGTCCTAATTTATGATGGTTATTTTGGATTTTTTTTCACTTAGTTTGGAAAATAGTCTTTTTATTTTTAATAAGTTTATAAATGCGTTTCATGTATTTTTATGATGGCCAGAATGTGAGGTTAAGAGTACTCGAATCTAAATTTAATTTGAAACCATATTTTTCTTTTCAATTTGATAACCATAAAAATTAGATAATCAGTAGGATGAGGCTTTTAAAAGATTATCATATCAATAACTATTCAATCAACCTGTAAAGTATTTTTCTCTAAGAATACTTGAAAGGAAAAAACGATAATCGAAGAACTCTCGAAGCAAATCAACTTCGAACGAGAAGTTTTTTATAGCGAGTGAACCAAATACAACTTGTTTTTTTAAAATAAAATGGATTATAAATAAAATGAACAAAATTAAATTTTTTCCTTGATTTATTATGGATTTATTAGTATGAGAAAATATTAATTATGGAACACAACGTCGTTCAAGTGGCTGCCTCGGCTGGCTTCGCAAAAGCGCATTCTGTCACTCCAATTTTCCTTGACCTTGAAAAGACCTTGTATATGGTTTCGGGCTGTCGCTCACGGATTGCTTGGATGATATTAGCCTTAAGTGCTTAAATCGTTTCTGGATTATTCGCATAACATCGGTCCTTCAAGTGACCCAAAGGGGTCAAATCGTAGCTCCGAGGCAGTCAATTGACAACGCCAAGACGGCTGATAACACGATTTGGGAATTTGGTGCTCAAAAAATCAATTATGACATGGGCTGTGTGGTATAGCGCGCCATCCTGCATGAAACAGAGGTCGTCCAAATTTATGTCACCAATTTCAGTAAAAAAAAGTCGGTTAAAATGACTGGGTAACGCTCTTCGTTGACCGAAACGTTGTTCCCAGCCTCATTTTCGAAGAAAAAAGGTCCAATGATGCCACCACTCTACAATCCACACTAATCTGTCCCTCTCTACGGATGCATCGGCTTCTCGACAATAACGTGCGGGTTTTCCAAGCCCCAGATGCGGTAATTTTGTTTGTTAACGTAGTCACCGAGATGAAAATGCGCCTCGTCAGAAAATATGATTTCTCTCCCAAAATCGTTGTCCAATTCAAGCTGATCTTTGGCCCAAACTGAGAAGCTATAAAGAAGCGGATGGCCGTACACCTTCAATTGCTAAGTCAATTGGACCTTGCTAGTGCGTGAAATGTTGAGCTGTTGAGATCGATGGTGAGTTGATGTTTGTGAATTGAGTCTCACACTCTCGGTTACAGCAGCCACATTATCGTCTGTGCGCACCGTACGACGACGGGGACCATGAATGTTGTCCACTAGCATATCATGATATAATTATACAAGGTAGGAGTGACAGTTTTTTTGACTTGCACCAACTGTCAAAAAAGTATAAATTAGAGAACGAAAAAAGTAGAAAAGAAAAGAAGGTGAAAGACACTGTATACACACCTTGTAAAGGGTGGTTAAATTTTAAGGGCCGATGTTGAGTTTGAATAAAACACGAATAATTTAGGAAATTATTGTCATTTTTTTTTATTATGATAATATTGGTATGGTTTAATTATGTATGGAACAAAATATCGGCCAAATGGCCGCCGCAACCTCGGCGGCACACCTCCATTCGATAGTCCAAATTTTCGATGACGCTGAGGCATAAGTGAGGTTCTATGCCGTTAATGTGCCGAATTATCTCATCCTTTAGGTCTTGAATTGTTGCTGGCTTATCGGTTTAATTATGTATGGAACAAAATATCGGCCAAATGGCCGCCGCAACCTCGGCGGCACACCTCCATTCGATGGTCCAAATTTTTGATGACGCTGAGGCATAAGTGAGGTTCTATGCCGTTAATGTGCCGAATTATCTCATCCTTTAGGTCTTGAATTGTTGCTGGCTTATCGACGTACACCTTTTCTTTCAAATAACCCTAAAGAAAGGCTAAAATAGTAGACAACAAAGAGAGCGTTGATCGGATTGCTGGAACTCTGAGATAGGCTGTGTTATCTGGAGATTTTATTTTAAGTTATGATGCGAAAAACTTATTTTGTTTTATTTATAATAATTTCTTATACTCTTATTCTTCTAATATCATTAAAAGATTTGCTATCTAACTCTATGCTACTCTTAGGCCCCTATTAGGTACGACAACTCAACTTAAGTTGACGTGACTTAAGACACCTCAACTGAACTTTTTTGCCATATTACGCATAACATACATTTTCAGTTGAGCTGTGGTGTAAAATTGCTGTTTCTATTGGAGCATGATTACACCGAAATTTTGACACTTTCGTTGAAATGAATCAGCTGTTCGCATTAATTTAAATTTTTGTGGATATGTATTTTATTCACAAGTAATAAAGCAAGGAAATAATAGTGGCAAGACATTTTGCTGTAATGCCAGCAGTCTGACTTCAATCCTCGCATGTGACAAATAATAAAATTTTCTCGCTTTGCTTTTATCTATTTTTTTTTTTTTTTTTTTTTAACACAGTGCTCCTTGGACTAACACATAAAAGAGATTTTTTAACTATTTGTTGAAGTGCTTTTTAAACGATTCTTTAGTTGCATTTAAGAAGCGCATAACAAAATGTGTATAAAAATATGAGCTCCACAACTCTGAACTCTGAAAAGCGCATTCTCAAAGTAAGCGCATAAAATGCGGTATTTCTACTAAAATAATATATACATGATATGGATAATAATATATGCATATACATAACATATGTATTTATACTTTATTTTACTTACGTATTTTTATCCATTTTCACTCAATTAACAAAAAATAATAAACAAATAAAAAGTTTGTATGAAAAAGACGCTATACAACTAGCTCAAAGCAGATGTAAGTTTTTGACAGTTTTTACACTCGACACAGAGTTGCATTGTTAAACCTAATACCACAAAAAATACATACACATCTCTGAGATACATACTTGTCAGTCGATAGACACGTATGTACCTCAAATGTGTAATAGACAATACAAATTTACAAATTACACACTCAACTTAAGTTGAGTTGTCGTACCTAATAGGGGCCTTAATCTCTTCGTATTTGACTTTTTCTCTTCTAATTTTCTTCTTTCCTTGCAGCTTTAACTATTTAATGTTTGTTGTTGGTTCGTATGATTGTCATTTGATGCATTTTCTAATGGTGCTGTTGATATCTATAAATCTCTTATAAATATCTTGTGTACGCGGAGTAATGGGTTAAATATCACGTATTTTAATGCTAGAAGCGTAAATGGGCTTAAACTGGATTACGCCAGATTTATTTTTGAAAACTCGCCTGTGGATGTTGTCTGTGTTTCGGAAACATGGTTTAATTGCGAAACACCTGATTCTTATTATGATTTTCATGGTTTTAAACTTTTCCGCAATGACAGGTGTAGTAGAAGAGGTGGTGGTGTAGCGGTCTACTGTAAATCTAATCTTAATGTGAAGTTCGTGAATAAGAGTAATGATGTCTGTGAATATCTTAATGTTGAAATTTTTGATAAAAATTGTAAAATCTTAATATCGTGTGTCTATAACCCTCACCGTTGTCTTAGCTTTGAACCATTTTTTAATGACTTATCTAATAAAATAATTGATTACGATTACTTTTTTGTTTGCGGTGATTTTAACGTTAATCTGTTGTTCAATGACTCTACTACTGATAACTTCTATTACCAATCCTCTTTGTGTGGTTTGAATATTGTTAACAGTTACATTCCGACTCGATATATGCATAACTGTACCCCAAGTTTACTGGATGTTTTCTTAGTGTCTGATATTTCTCTGTTACTGAAATTTGATCAAATAACTTTTCTTTCTGATCATGACTTACTTGTTTGCTCCCTAAATATCAATTTCAGTAGAAATACTCCGGTTAGTTTTTCCTATTATGACTTTAAATCTATTAACTTTGCTGCTCTAATTAATGATTTTTCTGAGGTAAGATGGAATGACTGTTGGTTTTATAACTCAGTTGATGATAAACTTAAGATTTTTATGGATAAATTATGTTCCTTGTTTGCTTGTCATGTTCCACTACGCTCTGTGCAAGTCTCGAATAATCGCTGTCCTTGGTTTACGAATCCTGTACTAGTTGCAATTAGGCATAGAAATAAACTCCATTCGAAATGGAAATTTAACCTCTTAAATGATAACTGGGATAAATTTAGGAGAGCTCGCAATTCTGCAAATGTTATCATCAAACAAGCTAAAACTAATTTCTTTTCTACTAAGCTTAACCCAAACCTAAGCTCTAAACAATTATGGCATAACATTAAAAGATTCAGAGTTTTCAGCAAGCATTCAACTGAATGCTCCTTAAAACCTGATGACCTTAATAACTTTTTCTTGGCAAGTGGAAACCCTGGCCCATCGAGCAGTATTAGCAGTATTGATTTACCAGTGTTGACTAGTAACTTACCATTTAGCTCTTTTGAATTCAACTCTGTTAGTGAAGATTGTGTGGTTAAATGCATAATGATGATTAATACAAATGCTGTGGGAGTTGATGGTATGCCCATCAGATTTATTAAATTAGTATTACCTTATATTTTATCTCCGCTTACCCACATCATAAACCATTGCTTAACTTGCTCTCGATTTCCCGATGTATGGAAGACTGCCACTGTTATGCCTGTAGCTAAATCTGTTTCTGCTTCTGAACCCAATGACTACAGACCTATAAGTATATTACCTGCGTTGGGAAAGGTTCTTGAGCGTATTATGGTCAACCAAATTTCCGCACATCTAAACAGATATAAGTTATTATCCCCATTATAGTCTGGCTTTAGGTCTGGTCATAGTTGTAGTACCGCTGTTGTTAAAATTTTGGATGACATTAGAATTTCTTATGACCAAAACTTACTTACGTTGCTATGCCTTGTTGATTTCTCCAAAGCTTTTGATTCAATTAACCATATACTTCTCTGCTATAAGCTGAGAAATTATTTTATGTTTAGTGCTAGTGCCGTTAACTTGATATCCAGCTACCTTGAAGGAAGAATGCAACAGGTGAAAATAGGGAACGTCTATTCGTCCCTTAGAGCAGTTGTAAGTGGTGTTCCTCAAGGATTTATTTTGGGTCCACTCCTATTTTCTGTATTTATTAATGATATTTTTTCTGTTTGTGAATATGCAACTGTTCATGCTTATGCGGATGATATTCAACTGTATCTCTCTCGACCTACAGGATTCTTAGAGGACTTGACTTATAGACTGAACCCCGATTTGACCTTGTTAAACAACTGGGCTGTTAATAACCTGCGCCTTATAAACCCCCTGAAAACTAAAGTTCTGCCAATTGCAAGAAGCGCTTCATGCTTCATTGATATTCCCCCGCTTTTCATTGGAGATAAGCCTAAAAACCTAGGATTTATAATTAACTCTAAGCTGACCTGTACAGACCACATTAATAATACGATAGGTAAAATATATGGGACATTACGCTACTTACGCAATTCTCGGGACTACACGCCTCTTGAGACTCGTCGAAGACTAGTTGTGCAGTTAATTATGCCGCACATAACATACTTTGATGTTGTATATAGTCAGCTTGACTCACAATCACAACACAAACTCTTGGTAGCATTCAACAACGCGGCTAGATATGTGTATGGAATCAGTCGTTTCGATCATATCTCTCAAAGGAGTAAAGGAATTCTTGGGTGTGGGTTACTGGAATATTTAAAAATTCGGAACATTATATTTTTGCAAACACTTATACATACTCAAAGCCCTGAATATCTCTATGTGAAACTTCAGTTTTTTCAGTCCCAACGGTCAACTAATCTTGTGGTTCCTAGGGTTAACTATCTCAACAGCAGCAGACTCTTTTTCATCAGCACCATTAGGTTGTGGACTTCATTACCAAGCTTTATAAAACAAATAACTTCACGAACCAGCTTCAAACATGCCATCTTTGAATACTATAGCTCTTTAAATCAATTTACCTAACTTCTTTAACTATGTTTATCTTTCTTTTCTACAGTTTTATCTGTACTTCGGAATCTCACCTCTCTCTGTCACCTTTAGTCTTATTAATTTGCCATTTTTTATACTTTAAGTATTTCTTATGTAGTACTATAAAAGACTAAGTCTTATTGTACACCACTGTTCGTAATAATAATAATAATAATAATAATAAAGAAGTCCAACGTGTCAAATCACATGATCTTGGCGGTCAATTGACATCGCCACAACGCGCAATGGTTCCAAATCGAAAAAAGACGGTCGTGATTAGCGATCCCGAAAACTTTTGGGGCAACACAATTGTACTGCATAATATAGTTATTATAAAAATTAGCATGTTCATGGCCGCTATTTTTAAGCCGGCATTTTGAATTTAAAATTTTTGACTTCAGATTTATGATCAGCGACCCCGAAAACTTTGTGGACACCAAATTTGAAATGCATAATATAGTTATTGTAAAACTTAGTGTGTTTACGGCCGCCATTTTTAAGCCGCCATTTTTAATTTTAAATTTTTGACTTCAGGTTCTTGATCAGCGATCCCGAAAACTTTCGGGGCAGCAATATTGTACTACATAATAGAGTTATTATAAAAATTAGCATTTTCATGGCCGCCATTTTTAAGCCGCCATTTTGAATTTTAAATTTTTGACTTCAGATTCGTAATCAGCGACCCCAAACACCTATCAATCATAATTTTTATGCAGATTAGACAACTCCTTGAGGTTTTGGCCGTCTTTTTTCGATTTGGAACCATTGCGCAACGGGAGGTAACACGGCCATTGAATTTGTCGCGCAAAATAGTCATTGTTTCGTTAGCTGTGTGGCAAGTAGCACCGTCCTGTTGAAAGCGCCAGCCCATAAACCGCACCAAACAGTCACTCTTTGTGGGTGCATTGGTTTTTTGACAATCACTCTTGGATTATCATTCGCCCAAATGCGGAAATTCTGCTTATTGACGAATCCACTGAGGTGAAAATGTGCCTCATCACTGAAGATGATTTTCTTCAAAAATTTATCATCAAATTGAGTTAGTCTGAAATTGAGAAATGTCAAATAAATGCAGAAAAAAACTTGACATTTAGGTGTGGTTCACATTCAACATCGGCCCTGTTCACATTAACCACCCTTTATATTTGTATCATGTAGCATACCAGTCTCACGAACTTTTTGCACAAACTTGCGTACAGCAGGCGCGGTGGGTGCTTCATTTCGGCCAAAACTTTTTTGAAATAACGCACTGTATGGGCTACACAGCACTCATTTTGAAAATAAGTTTCCAATATTTCCCAACGTTGTTCAAGCGTAAAGTGACTCATTTCTTTCCGCGGAGGTATAATACTGAATTTATGTCAAGATTTCTATTGGGGAACAGCTGGCAATGTCAAAATAACCTATGATTTAAAAATAAACCACTAGATAGCACACCCTTTATACCATGATCATCATGAACATAGTTCGAAAAAGCAAGTTCGAAAAAGCAAAAAGTAGGTTTTTGTTATAAGCATGAAAGCTTTATTACAACTGAACTTGAACCTACGGGATTAAAGAAAATTTATTGGCATTTTGCTTTTTTTTTTGCAAAATTTCATCTATTTGGGACAATGCAAAATAATGCGAAATGCAGTTCAAAAACAAAAACTAACAACCGAATTAATATCAATTAGTTCAAGGACCGAAAACTTCGCAAAGCGTTTACTTTTCGCCAAACCAACAAATAAGGTTGTCTTGGAGCTGATCGTACTCTCTTCTCAGTACCCACAATTGTCAAAATCAATGAAAAGCAACAACAACAACTTCATTGGCTTTACATGATATCAATTCGCTTTCAGATTTTGTATGAGCTGTCAACTTCAATTTAACATTAATGGGCACTCGCTGTCACCCTTGCGACAACCTTATTAATTCAACCAAGTTCAAAACTTTTAAATGTCAAAATGTCAGATATAAAAATAACAAATAGAAATTAACTAAACTTTTAACACCAAACTTAAATTAAGTTCAAACACACAAGACAACTCGATTTCAAGACCTAAACTGTTACAGCTGGATGTTGCCAGATTTAAGCAAACAACAATACCAAGAAAAACATTCTCTCTCTCCATTTATCTTTTTTCAAAGTTCCTCAGAGATTGCAAATGTACCACATGATATGTGGCAAAGTTTTATAATTATGAGTATAGCCTTGCGTGGAGCCAAACAAGAATCACTCAATGCAAGGACAGGAAACGGAAGATCTGGTCATAAGACACAAACACAATTATGTGCATTAAACACAAACATATGTACATATACATATACTTATATGTATGCACATCAAATAAAGTTTTGTTGCATTTTCAATTCAATTAGCTTGGTTGTGATTGGCATGTGGTTGACTCAGACAAATAAACGATATAAACCACTTAAGGTTGCAAGGACTAAAAAAAAAGGCACTTCTATTATAATAACTAACTTGCTTTGTAATTTTATTTTAAAATTTAGTTTTTTAATTTATTTGTGTTTTCTTGGTCTTTGGTGTATACTAGCTTTAATTGCAAGTGACAGAAAGTGGCTGGCAAATAATTGAATGGCTGTAGCATAGCCTGCGGTCAAAAATTAAATAGAACATCAATAGTCAGTTGCAGCTGAAGGACACATGCATGCACACAAACATGCACACACACACGCACACTAAGCTACTGCTCTCAAAGCTGTCGTATTATGGCGCGCTGCAAGGCATTCCTTACGCTTATCATTTGTTATTCTTAAGTGGCTTCACATTCACGAAAGGACATCAACTAGTCGTGAATTATGTCCTAATTACAGGATATTAATTCGATCCCAACAATTGAAATTAATGTGCATTGCAAGCGTATTTCATGGACTGCAAGCACCATGAATGTTACCCATGACTACAACATCGTAAGGCAAGGGATGTTCAGATTCAACTTCAACCTCTTTGACTGCTTACTCCTTATATCCTTGGCATTGCTTGGTTGTGCAAAAACAATTAACCCAACGGGAAATCACGTTGTTGCTGCTTCTGTTTGGCTGTTATTCTTGTCATAGCTGTCGGTGTTGTTGTCATTGTTGTTGTTGTTGTTGTTGTTGCTGTTATTGTTGTTGTTGTTGTTGTTGTTGCTGTTGTTGCCATTGTTGCTGTTGTTGCTGTGACAGATTCATAAATTGTTATAATTGCATTATAACAATAGCAGTTGTTGTTGTTGTTGCTGTCGTTATTATTGTTAATGTTGTTGTCGTTATTATTGTTATTGTTGTGGTTGTTGTTGTTGTTGTTTTTGCTACTGTTGCTGCTTTGGTTTTTGTTGTGCACCTTCGGCATGGTTTTGGAGCGATGCTGCAAAAAGCTGCATCAAAGTCATTCTATATAATTATGGCTTAAAGCTTATGGCTGTTTCCATCCATTAAAGTCAAAAATGCTTGATTGCTCAGCTTTTAAAGCTCGATAAATCCTACTTGTTGGTTATACTAGTTCGCTAGTCCACTTTTTATAACGACTCTCAAAAAGAAAAAGCTGATGATAAGGCAAATAAATATGTGTGCGGCCACCAAACAAGATAGAAGTGAACTTTATACCCGAAAAAGGTGAGATTTTTTAAAGGTTAAACAACAAACATTTTCTTAAAGAGCCTGATATCCCAGTTGATATATTGATTGAAGCAGATGAATAAATACGTTAAATTGTTTCATTTGGACAAATTTTCCCCGAAAAATAACTGTAATTTCACGTCAGTTTCAATGTAATTTGGTTAAAGGGTACTTAACAACACTCAGTACTTGAATTTGAACAAATCCTGCCAAAATCGTATTTTAGTGAATATTTATGTTGACCATGCTCTAGCTGAGTAAACGTGTCGGAGCTGGTTTACAAGTTTAAAATAGAAGTGATTTCGACTTGGAAGACAAGGAACGACCTGGATATCCGAAAAAGTTCAACGATGAAGAATTGAAGGCATTGTTCAATGAAGAGCCATGTCAAACACCTTTAGAGTTGTCCGAATCGTTGGGAAATTAACTTGTGAACGATAGTAAAACGTCTGAAAGCGATGGGTATGATCCAAAAGAAAGAAAATTGACTGACATATAAATTGAAATTAAGGGACGTTGAAAGACATTTGTCTATGGATGGAATGGATGGAGAGACTGGCAAGAAGGTGAGGATTTTTTAATCGAATTATCATGGTCAACCAATCAAAAGCCCACGACAATCTGAAGCGCAGGTATTCATGGGTAAAGCGCGGTCAATCATCAAAACCAGCGTAGAAGTCATATCCATGTATCCAACATTATCTCTATTTACTGGAAACAGGAGAATGAGATCATGAGCTGCACAACCCCCGAATAAATCCATCACTGGCTGATGACTCAAATTCTGGGCCGATAAGCAATAACAGCTTAAGAGCCTGAGCAGAATAAAAAATCGATGCGACCGACGACCCTCTCTGGTCGTCGAACGCAGAGAATGTGTCCAGAATAATGCGATTGCGACTGACGATTCAAAGTTGCTTTTATTTAGTAATTTTTATATATTTTTTCTATTTCATTTCAATGTATTGGTCTCTTCAATCCCAGCGGGCTTTTCCAATACGAAGCGCTCCGTCTATATTCCCATCTACATTGTAATTTCAACATAACATGTCATTGGAAAGGAGCACTACTGCTCCATCCGTGCTTCAAACTACAGTGAAAGTATAGCACTCAATACTGTGCTCCGTTTGCGCTCCGAACTGCAGCGAAAGTATAGCACTCAATTGTTCGTTCTATTTATTTTTATTTTGTTTTTCTTCTTTAATGCTCCGAAGCTTCTCCTAAGCATAGAGTAGCAGCAGCAGTTGTACTTATTCTTCTTCTTTTCCTCGCTTCACACAAAAAAAGCTCAGGCAAGAGTGCTCTTTGAGCACTCTTGTTGGAAGCACTCCAATTTCGGGCCGTTGGGATTGTGTGAATACAACACACTCAAAGAAGAAATGTCAAGACATAATAAAAACTAAGGAAATGTCTTTGAACATATCCCATTTCTAGCAAAAATATGGCAACACGAATGGCACTCAGAGAGAGACTCGTCGGTCGCAAGAGAAGAAATATAATAGATTCTAAGAGCCCGAACAGAACCATGGTATAATAATACAAGGTAGCATTGACAGTTGCTTGGGAAAACATCTTCTGTCAAAAAATATACTCAAAAAGAGGGCGCTCATAGTCCGCCATTGAAAACACAAACAATCCTCAGCAGCTGCAGATGCATTTTCACAAACAGCTGTTTTTGAGAGGAGACGTTTTCTTGTAGAAGAGAAAATAAGCAGTTGTCAATGCTACCTTGTATTATTATACCATGGAACAAAACCAAAACGGATGTCGGTTGGCGGTCCTCTCTCAGAGAAATCCGCTGAAAACACGTCCAGAATAGGAGCGCTTGTCGGTTGTCGGATCAGTGTTGCTTTTCGGTGTGTGAATAGTACAAATGCAACACACACACACAAAATAAAACGTCAGTTCATGGGATGCAACACACACACACACACAAAACAAAACGTCAGCTCATGGTAAAAACTAAGAAAATAGCATTGAACACAGCCACTTCTTAGCCACAAAATATGTCAACATTTACGCCACTCAAAGAGAGATCCGACAGCCGTCGGAGAAAAAATAGAATTGATTCTATTCTGGCGTTTTTCCGTCGCGGATTTCTACAGCCATTTAATTTTTGGCGGCTGCATAGATTTTCATGTATTTTGTTGCACTGCGCACCCGACAACCGACAGCCGCTTTGGTTCTGTTCGGGCTCTAAGTCTGCGATTTATCGTTGCGGAAAACGAGCTGCGGTTTTTTCTACATTTAGCATGTATTTTCCAACAACAAAGATCGTCGGCCGCAACGATTTTTGATTCTGTTCAGGCTCTAAGTCTGTTTTTTAAGCTTCTTTCAATTTTGGCTTTGGTTAGAATTTGTCTAAAAGCTCCAGATTTTATGAGTTAATTAAATGTACTCATAGAACACAGCGATAGCAATAACTCAACTCAGGCTGAAGTCAATGGTTATAGCTTTCTAACATAGAATTGATGTCTTTAAGCCGTTTATTGAAGGAAAAACGTTCGGAATACTTCGAAAAACAGGACAAAGTGATTTTGCAGCACAACAATGATCGTTCGTGGTTAGCAAAACCAGTTAAAACATTGTTGCAAATCCTCAAATATAAGGTTTTTTGACAACCACCCTATTCTCCAGATATTGCTCCTTCTGATTACTTGTTTCAATCGATAACCCATGGTCTGTCCAGGTAGAAACTAATTACATATGAAGATGGTGAAAAGTCGATCGATTCAAAGATTGTATATCAGAAGGAGGTATTCTCTTGACTTGGTTTTCATCGCCTCTCCGAAAAATACTAAAAAGTAGTGGCTGACATTGGACAATACTCTGAATGAAATGTTTTTATCAATTTCCTACAAAATAAAATTTTTTTTTAAACAGATGATGATACGACTTCTTTTTACACCCCATAAATGCATAAAATAACTTCTTAAATAATTTTGCCCATTCAAATTGAATAACCTTAAAACACAAAATTCTCGCCAAAAGCCAAAATCTAGCAAACTTTAGTAGCAAAGGGGATCACAATAAAAGTCACGCAAGACTACTGATGAGTTGGTGTAGCGACCAACGAAATAGTCTTTTTAGTCTGCTGTATGGTTTGCTCTTTACAGAGCTCTTGTTGTTGTGAGTTGTTTTCTTCATTTACATACTTGGTCTCGAGCTCAACAATTAGTTTCAATATAATTGAATGAAAAGCTCACATTAAATTTAAATCAACAATATTTTTTACCAAAGAAATATCATTAACTAAATAGAAAGAATATAGAAAGAAAGAATATTTATAACTAAATCATAGAAATTATCGGCACCGGTACCCATACCATATCAAACCCACCGTACTATATCCATCATTATATTTCCATCATGCAACACCCTTTATACAACACTCTTTTTAAACACCCTATTTTACCATATTTATCATACCGTATCCGCAAGGGCGTAGGCAGATGAAAATTAGGGGGGCCAAGGTCTTATAAATTGCTTTTTACCATATCTCTCTTATCTTTATTATATCTTTTTACCATATCTAGTTTCAAAAACACAAAAAGAAAAACCACATATTAAAAAGGATTAAAAAGTAATTCATATAGAAACTACTTTCAAAGCCATCAATTATATAAAAAATCTCAGATTTAAGGGGAGAGGGCAACGGCCCTGCTAGCTACGCTCTTGCGTATTCGTCGTAACAAAGCAATAATACCTTGCCTATTATACATCCATCATTAAATCAAAAGTCGTTTGTACCATATCCATCATACGTTACCAATCATATTATAACCATCATACCAAACCCATCATACCATTAGTATATTATCTTAATAAGGAGTTCATGCTCATAACAAAAACCTACTTTTTGCTTTTTCGAGCTGTGTTCATGCTGGCTATAATTCAGCATTAGCTTTAATTTTGACATTTTTGTTTCGAAGATTGATCTTGGAACATGCATAAGATTGGCTGCGTTCAGCAGGTGCAACTGTTGTGCAACTGTTGGGCTCAACACATTGGGTAAATGTATCAGAAAAATAAAGAGATTCCAAAGACAGGCAATTTTCACATCACATGTTGAGCATGTTGAGCTAATCAGAAACCGACATTTATGCGTTTAGCAGACACACACTCAATAGTTGCACAACAGTTGTGCCTGCTGAACGAAGCCATTGCAAGATGTAAAAAACAAAGGCTGTGTTCGGAAATGCAAAGAAATGCGCAGCCTGCAACAATGCAACGCGCAAAACACAATCGTTAGCAGTGTAATCAAAAATGATGCAATAAATCCGCAACTGCTAATGTATAATTGACATTACAAAACACATGACATGTGCAGTGCTGCTAGATTTGCATTTCAGAACGTAATACTTTCACTGTAAAAGCATGTTGTGCATTTTTGCTGCATTTCCGTACACAGCCACACTTCGAATTTCGCAAGTATTGATGAAACACAGGGTGACACATATAAGAAAAAGCAGAATAAAAGTTGCTTTTTTCTGTTGGAATTTGTATGGCGAAAAGCTTTTTATGTTGCGTTTAGTTGCTTTTTACAAAAAGCTGCTTTTTGCTACAGCATGAACGCCTTATTACACTCATTATCATGTTTTACACACACTCATGGTTGTGAGTAGGTGTGTCGTTTTAATTTTTTTTTTTAAATTCTTCATAAAAGTTTTATCAGTCTATCATTCAACGGTTTATACTCTAATGGCGATATTGTTTCTACCAACTAATGTAGCCTTTTCATTGCCCTTTTCTTGGGGGTGAAAAAATTCGTTTTCGTTTCTTAAAATGTCACACTCAAATAAGGCAAAAAAGGGACATTTTCTGCGCTGTGAAACTTTGTCAGGGTGTATGGTTGCCCCGAAAATCAGATGATTGCTTTAAACGACAATATTATGAAACGCATGTGTTAGACAAGGATAGATATTGTTTCGATTGTTTCGATGAAAAAATTTTTATTCAAATCATGGCAAATTATGATTTGTGTTCTTTTCTGAGTAGACAAAAACATACGTTTTTTCAGGGTTGAGGGCAACATTGAAAAATTTTGCACCGAGCAAGGGTAAAATTTTTTGGTAGAAACGAAAACATCTTAAGTAAAGATTAAATTTTGTTAACGTAGAATACGTTATACGGGGGTGTTGTTCTGGAGCACAAAATTTTGAGAAAATGTTTGTCACTTTCATTATAAGTTTTTAATACTTTATGCATGCATTGAAGAAAATTCAAGTATGGTCGTAACATATTTAATATGTCTTATTTTGATTTGTATTTAAATAATCATATTGCTACATATAATTTTTTTGATTCTATAAGTAAATCAAAATTTAACTCCTTCAAATTTTGTATTAATTTTCATATGCTTTGTATTTTATGTATTATAACATCATGTGTAAGAGCAGTACGATTATCTGTGTGTTCATCACAGAACCAGTGTGAGAAAGAGAAGAAGTATAATGACCAAGTAGCGAACGATGTGTACATACACAACATTGATAAGCGAAGCAGAGAAACAAAATTGTGCTTAAGCGAAGCAGAGAAACAAAATTGTGCTTACCCAGTTGGCCACGTCTTTAAGACATCCTCAATGTCTTACAGCCTTATTCATAAACACATTTTAGAGGCAGCGTAACTTTAAACGGGCTTTAAACAAGAAAACGTTATTCATAAACATTTTTCGTAGTTGTTTAAGAGCTGCGTAACTTAAACGCCGAAATTGGGGTTTAAAGGTTACGTATATACAACCATGATTTTTATGTGTCTTTTCTTTTAATATCAAAGTCATGCTCCATATGCGCCCTTTGCAGCATTTTTTTATGCGGCGGCCATTGTAAATCCATAGGAATTCTTAATTTTTGTAGAGATTTTCTATAGTTCAGACACAAACCTTACAATCATAAGCAGAAAATGAAAAGATGTTTATGAATAACAATGTTAGCAAGGTTGCATAGAAGCTGCGTAAAGCCTTAAACAGTGCGTAACTAAACAAGCGTTTAAAGGTTGTTTAAGGAAATCTATTGAATAAGGCTGTTAATGACTAACGTATTCTACGTCTGACCTATGCGCCCGTGTTATCTAACACAGGCTTGAGCTTTTTTTTTTGTGTTTTAGTGGAAAATCCATAAAGGATTTATTTATGAAATAAATATTTTATGATTACGTTTGTATAAGTGGGCGTGTCACTTCCATTGTTAAATACAACATATGTCTGATACTGGTAAGCCTACAACCCAAGCAACAGATACTTATAACGGGATTAGTTTACTTCAATTTCGTTTTCTGAACTTACAGCTGACTAATACCAAGTTTGACTTCCAATAGCTTCAACTACTTTTTTTTAACTTTAAGAGCTTATTGTTAAGTTGGAATATTAGTTTTGATATTTTCCAGAAAATCCATTTAATATGCTCCAAAAATACTAAAGTATAAAATGTATATTTTTTTGCAAAATTTCTAGCTTCCGCTCTTCCATCGAAATGGTCCATTTTATAGAATATATTTTTTCCCACTCTATTCTATTTACTTTGGCTGTATTTTTGTTTTTGTTTGCATTTGAACATCTTTTGAATTTTTAAAGCAAACAAAAATCATTTAAAATGATATCCGGTTCAATTGAATATTTTCTAGTTTTATCTCTTCCGCTTCATTGGCTGGCTATTGGCAGACATACGACAATTTGTACGTTAACAAACAAAACTATGCACACATTCGCACATATGGACATTCAAACCGATGGGCATAGAATTGCTCACACACACATTTACACACACACACTCATACACACTCATGTCGATTTATAAGAACTCGCCAACATTCATCATTGGGATTTATAGATGATTTCAGTTTATCCCTTCATTACATTCCTCGCAAAGACACATACAAATAAACGCACACGAACACACACACACACGTGCAGATATTTGTGCATGCATACGAAGTTTATGCACACATGGTTATGTATGTCAAAGCACGATTATGAAATGTCCTCTTGTTGGAACAAGCTACCAAAAAAAAAGGCCAATATTTTGAAAATATAAAAATTTACGACTAGGTAGGTATTCATAAGTTTTACAAAACTAAGTGCTTTATGCTCTATGATTTGCAACAGTAAATGTGAAAATTTCAAAAGCCTTACAGCGGATTTGATAAAAGGGAAAATTGAAAAGTGATGATTTATTATTAAAAAAAAAAAATTGAATAAATTAAAAAAGAAAATATCATTGGTACTCAAAATATACTAGGAACTCATCCCAAGAAAGTGAAATTTGACTCAAGTTTAAAACCACGAACAATAGATCGTCAACGATCATTAAGATGTGAGCTCAGAGCATTAGATTATGAAAGTTGTTTCCAACTGGAGTGTGACCTGATAGGCTGTTTTATGAACAACAGCTTGACGATACTCCTGGTCGCTGCTTCGTTCTTTAATCATTGCAGATGGTTATATTTACACAAAACGGAGCTACCAAATTCAAAGCAGGAAAGAGCTTTACGTCAATAAACTGGAATATCTGAAATAAAGCTTTCGAGGTCAATATCATTTCCATGCAGATACTGGTCAGGGGAAAAGCTATTCGATGATTTGTCGTTAAAATACTGGTTGGAGGAAATTCTACTATTTATAGTCAAAATATACTGTTTCTTTTACTCACTAAACATTTGGTCAATTCAAAAATTGCCCATTCTTTGCAAATATATTAGGCCATTTTTTGGCTAGAATTTTATCATTGAAAAACTGAATAAGATAATTTCCGCAGTCGTCATTTTAGATCAATTGTTTCCCAGCAAGTGAGTGTTGGAGAGATCAAAATAGTTTGATTAAAAAATGGTTAAAAATTTACTTCCCCAAAACTCTCAGCAACGCCTGTAGTACTTAATTCAATTTCAATAGTTAGTAAAAGATAACAACAACTTTTTGCACAACTTGATAATGAGTGATGAAACTTTAACTCGTGGAGATTACTTGTGTTCGGTGACACTTAACCCTATGACGACCGCTAGGAAATTCGCGAATCCAACACCGGTTTCGTGTTCAGCGACCCAAAATAAAATACTGAACAAAAGTCTCAGAAAGCAATTGTTTTTACCTACAAAGCTGTAAAAAATCATGGGACCTACACTGCCGTTCTGAGAAAGAAAGTCACATATCCATTTTAGTAGTTTTGAGATATTTAGCTTTAACGTTTTTTATCTTTTGTTTTTTACATCAGAAGTGGGGATGTGACCATTTTATTTAACGTTTTTCAGTCATTTCAAGTTGGAAATCGGTGTGCTTAGCTTAACACAAAAATCAGAAACTCATTCACAGTTTTGATTCTGCCCTTATCTCAATTTTGAAATTTTGGTGTTTGTGACTTTCTTTCTAAGTACGGCAGTATATGTCCCAATGACTCTCAACATTAAAAATGTATGCGAATATTTTCTCTCGTTGACAGTAAGCGAACAAAAAGTTTGAGGTCGAATTTTGATTCATAAAAACTCGTTGTTTTTAATATATTTTAAAATTTAACCAATGAAATATTAAAAAAAAAAATTTTGGAAATGTGGTATTTTGACCTCTATATGATTATTGGTTTAGGAGATATTCCCAAAATAGTTCAAAATTTTGTTGAAAAGGCAAAAAAAATTTAATACCTGGCCTTCCTTATTTCCTACGGCGTAATGTTTGGCAGCCAATGAAAGGTTAAAAAATAACCTTTCTAATGGTGGTACTTTGACCTCTGTGCGACTATTGGTTCAAGATATTCACAAAATAGGTTCAATTCTCCAAAAAATCTGATATTTCAATTGATACCAAACATTAATCTGTAACAAATAAAAAGGGCCAGGTGTTAGATTCTTTTGGGATTTTTAAACGAAATTTTGAACTATTTTGAAAATATCTCTCTGAGTCATAGAAAGGTTAAGTACCACCATTGGAAAGAATATGAAACTGTTTTTGATTTTATTATTTTATTGTTGAGATGATATTCCAATCGTCATGCTCCTACGATTAGTTGCAGATCTAGCTGCGGCTGCATTCTTAAGAGCTCTTATTCGCTGTCTATGTACACCAAACATGCCCACTAGACCGTATCACCTTGTATGGAAAAAAAGTAAACCCATTTTGACCCCGCCTCAATCATAAGACATTTAAAAGACATTTTCAAAAAAATTTTTTTTTTTTGAAATGGTCCCTATGGTGCTTTTTTCTTGTTTTAGTTATAACTTCTGTGTTTCTTGTCCGATCCCAAAGATTTTTCATATATGTGTTTATTGCTTTTTTGCAGTTTTTTTCTGATTTTATTTTTTTGCAAATCTTGTTTTTTTTAAGTTATCACCCACCTTATCTCAGTTACTACTATGTTAACAAAATCTAAAAAGAGCAAATAATTAAAGCTCACAAAAAATCATTAAGACCATGGAAACAAATGATATTCATTAAATTCATTTTTGAAGCAGTTCGAAACGATTTTATCCCAAAAATAATACTTCCGAAATGTTCGTCACTCATGCTCGAATTTTTATTCATTGTACACAATGCAGTGCTGCCATAGAACGTCAAGTCAGCTGTTTTTCAAATACACAAATACTATGCAAAATTTACAATAGGGTTCCACCATTGTTAATTTAGTATTTATAGTATTGGAAAATGTTGATGTTTTATTTTTGTAAATCTGTCAAATTTACTACAAATATCAAACTTATCAAAACTCCAGATCGTGAATTCCGCTAATGTATCAGCTGTTTTGCTTGTTGTCAATCATCTGTCAAGTTTTTGACAACCAACCTTATAGGTCTGTTTCCGTACTCGTTTCAAGTAAAGTGCAAGTAAAGTTCGAGTATTAGAGAGTAATTTGATTATCGGTCAAAATGAGAGAATTTGCCAAAAAAGTACGAAAACGACTTCAAGTAAAGTTCAAACACAAAAGTTGTTCCTTGACAATTGAAATTAAATATTAAATATTAAATATTAAATATTAAATATTAAATATTAAATATTAAATATTAAATATTAAATATTAAATATTAAATATTAAATATTAAATATTAAATATTAAATATTAAATATTAAATATTAAATATTAAATATTAAATATTAAATATTAAATATTAAATATTAAATATTAAATATTAAATATTAAATATTAAATATTAAATATTAAATATTAAATATTAAATATTAAATTGAATTGGCTGGTTGGTTTATTTAAAAGACTAGAAAATTCCAAGAAGTCGCACGTGAATTGTATTCTAGGAACCTTTGGCTTCCATTTGCGTTCATTTTGCATATTTTAACTTTATTTTTATTTATTTTCTAACCAATTTCATACATTTTTTCACAACAATTTAATTTTATCACTTTGACAATCAGCTGTTTGAAGCTAGAGATTCGTGGTCGAAGAAATTTTTCAAGTAAAGTTCGATTAAAAGAGATTAACATTTTGCTTGTTCTTCTTTTCGCTAGTGCTGGAAATGAGTATATAAACGCTTTCAAGTAACTTGAAATGAGTACGGAAACAGACCTTATGTTATGCTTTTCAAAAGTAATCAATAAATTTTCCATGCTTGCTCTTAGGCTGAACATTAAATGTTTGAAAGGCATTGGTTTGTGTCTGTGATATACTAAAAATGGAGCAGGACGCGTGTAATATTCATTGCATTCTGTTTGCCCGTTTGTAGGCATCAATGTAGCATAGCGCTAGAACATCCGACTCTTTTTCGATGCTTGCGACAGTCCAAGGTTCAATGCCTGCTTATGGCAAAAATTTTTATATAGATATTTGCTTTTGGCATTATTATAAGCTTCACGAATAAAGCGACCTTGAAAATGTTCATATAAATTGAAAAAGTTAGACATCGTCACCAATAAGAGATCTTGAAATTTCACTCGCCGCCAAAGAAGTTTCACTTCAAAATTTTGTATCTGTATCTCCTCTACATACCCTTTGTAGCAATCTACCATTGATAGTTTAGTTCTTTCTGGAAGGAAGCCACATTCATTCCATTTTGAATGATATCTTGTAAAACAAATCGATTGGATAGTGTCATCGGTGTCGCAATGGTCGTCAGAGAGTTAATGCAGTTTTCTGGAGAATATTTTGTGGATGGTTTTAACGTTTGACCTCTCTTCAAAGTTGACTTTTAGGGAGATTTAAAAAAAAGTCCCAAAATGGCTCAAAATGACCCACGCGGGTGAGAGCGAGATGATTGAAGTGTTAAAAAAAAGAAAAATGCCTCGGAAAATTTAAATATAGGTTCCCGAAGAGAAAAACCAACCTGATTTTTGAAATTATTTAATTCGACTTTTGATCAAAAAATCTAATTTCAAACCATTGTAAAAAATAATTGTGAGGTAGTAGAACGGCAAAAAAGGATCGGGCTTTTTTTACCGATGTCAAATACTATCGTTTGAGATTGGTTTGGTTTACCCCGAAAATGTATGTTGCACTGTGTTATTCAAACTGTTCGAAGATTTTGGGAAAGCCTAATAAAAGAATAACGGTTAATCAACTGAACTGAACCGTATTGAACAAAAAACCAAAAAAAGGTCATGAGATTAAAATTGACTTCAATTGCATTTTTTCCCACCGTTATTTTTGTGAAGTATTTTTTTTATTTTTGTGGTTTCTGTTTTTTTAATCGGCTGGATCACTGTTACTCTTGTTCTCTGTTACTCTTGGTAACTGAATCCTTTTGGCATCAGATGACATTTGATGCCCTGCACATACTACACATGTGTGTGTGTGCTGACGCCCCATAAACGCACAAAGGCACACTTCGCCCAAACCAACTGACGCCACCAACAACAGACGCGTTAACACACACACACACACACACAAATACACGCACATGCACTTGAGTGCGCACCTTTGTGAACCTAATAATGACCACAGACCGTAGACCACCTGCAATGGGGGCTAATTTACATAGTATGTTCATAATATGAGCCACGTTAACGGTTTCGGTTCACATGTGAAAACGTTAACTTAAATTGGCCAATGAAATTGATAGCCAGGCGGTAAAGGCAGGCAGACCAAACACTCTGACAAACAGACAGACCGACAGACAGACAGATGGACGGACAGACAACATTTGGTGGGATTCTCTGGGAATTTTTGTATTTTTTTTCCACCAACAGTTATTTTCATTGTTGTTGTTGTTGTTGTTGTGGCTTTTATTGCAGCGAAGCACAGCAGCCACAGCTACAACATGGCAAGGATTATTATTATTAAGTCATACACGTGGCGTGCTCAGAGCAGAGCATTTGTAGAGCAAAAAAAGAGCTCAGCGAAACCACTCACACTCTCATGCACATTCTGATGTTGTGGACATCATTAACAATTCCTCTTCCAAAGCTACTCAAGTGCGACTAATTAAAAAAGCTTGCAATGCATTTAATAGCAGCAGATTTTTTGTGTTTTTTTTTTTGCGACTTCTGAGCTGATTAAAATGTAACATAAATCATATGAGCCAGAAGAGAAGGACTTTAAAAAAATTAAAAATTTTTGTTACGTTTTAGCTCTGTCGAAACAATGCTTTGCAAAGGATTTTGCAGTCCTTTAAAAAGGTAAATTTCTGCATAATCCCAGCAATGCACTCAATCAGGACATGTCATGATGACATAATGCATGCTTTGGACAGCCCAAAGCTGCTCATATGTATGAGTAACGCACAGGTACACACACACACATAAGTGCAGTTATAATTTTTGCTCAGTTTGTGATTTTCAAATGGCTTGCATGCCGCATATTGCATCTATTGGCATTCATTTAGAACGAAAATGTCAGAATGAAGGTCACGTCAAAGCTTGGACAAGGCTCGTTTACTTCAAGCTCATTCTGAAATAAATTTTTCAGCAACATTTACATTTCATTTTTCAGCAAAGCTTCGCAGCTTTGTAGACACCAACAATTGTCTACAATGTTGTTGGTATATACTTTGTGTATCTACGAGTGATAATGCTGAACATTCCAGAACTTTATCGATTCCATGCATATTTAATGACTTTTAATTATTTTTATAAAGTGTTTAAAATAATAACAATGTTGTCTACACGACAGTTTAAAGCGCTACAGGCTGCATGCAGCGGCAACCATTCAGCACTTGTTCGCTTTGGCAGGTGTTGTGTTTTATTTTTTTTTTACCCCCGATTCTGATCTTCGCTCTTACGCTGTTCAGTTTGGCTGATTATTCGCATCACGTGGTTTTGGTTGCATGCGTCCGTTTGGTTGCTAGCAAAATGCGTCGCTTCAGCAGATGCTTAAGTTGATTATGTTGGCCATCAAAAAGATTGCAAAACGCGTTCGTGGCCTAAAATTAAATCGAGCTTGGTTTATTTTTAATAATGAATTAAGTAGCAACAACAACATTGTAACAAAAACAACAACATGTGCAGCAGGCCATGCAGCAGAGTTGTTTGTTTGGCCAATAACATCTGCCAGCTGGTCGGTTGATCAGCCGTCAAGTGACGCCTATCAAGTCTCACGTAGCCAAAAGGATATTTGTAAGGATTCGTTTCTAATTTGGTTCTGCGTGTTCAGTAGAAGAATAACGTAGGCTGGACAAGAAAGCAGCTGCTGTATAACATATTGAAAAGAAATATGTTATTTTTGTATCGTTTTTTTTTCTCTTTTGATCCTTGCAAATTAACGACTTAAGCACACACATGAAAAGTTGGCATAAAAATACGAAAAGTACCACATTTTGCAAGAAGACTGTTAAAAAAAAATGTTGCTTAAAGCTTCAACTGGAATTGAACCTTAAAGTTATACCTTTTGGTGAAATATTTTTAATTTATTCGATTAGATTTTTCATAAATATTCATAAATTTATTTGTAGTTCAGTCGCAGTACATTGAAAAGATTGTAACTTACAAACCTGGGGCCTCCCTGAGAAGGGAGTGTTCTAATAGCCTATTATTCCTACCGATTCAATTGACCATTGTGGGCCCGACTGAAAATGCCGCCTTACAAAAAATTAAAAACAAAACCAAGTAAGGAAAGGTTATAGTCGGTTTGGACCGACCATATAACACCCTACACCTTCTTATACCCGTGCTTGAAAAGTGGGTGGACCACGCAAATTTTTTAGGTTTAAGACTTGATATCGATCCCATATGTTTACGTTCCAATTTGAGTTTTTCAACTCATAGGCGAAGATAGTTCCAGAAGTACACGATCTTTATTTTTATATCTAAAATATATTATTAGTCTCCTTTTAGCTCGATACACTTTTCCCAACGATGTTCAATACCTTCGATACCCTGTTAATAGTGAGAACTTTCGAGCTCCTTGAAATAGTCATCAATCTGAGATTCCACCCATTCATTATTGGCAAATATTTTACCACCGAGCTATTTTTTTTTAGTTTGGAAGCAGAAAATAATCCGAGGGGGCTAAAACTGGCGAATAGGGTGCGTGAGGAAGCAATTTCGACTTTAATTTATAGATTTTGACCATTGCGAAAACGGATGTGTGATCTGGTGCATTGTCGTTAGCCTCTCAGACCGTTTTTTTCTTGACTTTATCTCATAATACTCTCTCTTGATTGTTTTCCCTTTCTGAAGATAATCTAAGAAAATAATTCCACGCGCATCCCAAAAAACAGAAGCCATGAAATTGCCTGCAGATGGAACTGTCTTCGACTTCTTTGCAGCTTTTCAGTCCATTGTTTTGACTTATTATTTGACTCAGGTGTAAAGTGATGGACCCATGTTTTATACATGGTTATGAATCGACTCAAAAACTCTAATTCATGACTACCTTGCGGGACTCCTGTGGAGACTATAATTTTATTCGACAGAGTTCCTTGGTATGTTACATTCAGGGATCTGCCATAGAGATATGATTTTAGCCAACTGAGTATAGAACCCACAATACAAAAATTTTCCAATTTATATATTAGGATGCTGTGATCAACTCGATCGAAGGCTTTGCTGAAATCAATAAAAATAGCAGCTATTTGGTGCCCTTTTTCCATTTTGACTAAAACATCGGATACCATGATCATCTGATAAGTAGTGGCAGAGATCATCTTTTTCGGAACCCTTGTTGTTGCACGTTTAGACTTGGATTGATAAGACTTGTAAGCTTATCACAAATAAATTATTTACTTAATTGATTGATATACAGGCATAACACTTGCCTTTGATTTAAATTTTCATGTTTCTATGGCCCACGCTTAAAAAAATATTTCACTTGATTGCCCCTTCTTTTCCATTAATCTTTCATCTAATTTCGAACGATAACTGACTTGACTGAATATTTATAACACCTGATATTCTTTGTTCAAAGGTGAAAAAAAAGTTATCCGTGAGCAGTCTTAGTTTTCGTCGAGGCCGATCAATTACAAAAAAATCCTACAATTTTGGTCTCGGATATTCTTACTGAAAGGACATTAAGTGAACTTAGTCTAAACTCACTTCAGCAAAACCTTTGATTTCGTTGATCATGAAGTCTTCATTCTAAAATTTAGTAGGTTCTATAGTAAATTGACTACAATCCTGTCTCTGGGAAAGGTTCCAGTTTGATAAGTTTGAAGGTTGTTGCAAAAAAAATGCTATTTCGTCCGGAGCTCCATATGGCATTCACCTCGGTCCACTTCTTTTCAATGTCTTCATCTCAGACTTATCTGAAGTATTGCAGGACATCTCACATCTTATGCAAGTGACCGACCTACAAATATGCCATGACATTATGTCGTAAGCTGATCTTAGTTTCATGCAGACGAAACTGCTTGCTTTGGAACACTGCAGTGGAACTGAAACACACCAGTGTACTGGTGCAAAAAGCATATCTTAACGTTATAAGTTTTTCCCGTAAGAGTTCAGTTGAGAACAACTGTTGATTTCTTTATAGCAGTGGCGATGAGGTAGAACTCTCGCGAGATAAGCGACACTACGTCTTTTTACGTAAACACAAAAGAGTAAATGAGACAAATGCTGTTGCTGTGGTCGACACTGCTTTATTCTATTAAGCTTAATGCATTGAGGCAGAGTCGACCAGATGGAGGGTTGGTTTCTTCACGAGAGTACTACGTGAACGACTCTGGAATAAACCATTTCGAAGATCTTTTCGTTGTTCCGCATAAGAAGCTACGTTTCAGTCTTCTCTGCGATATAGTTTCATCTAGAGCTGGTAAGCAGCTTGGACTCAAAACAAGACGTGCAGGGGATTTAAAAAATGTATGGGTAAATAACACCCTATACAGTTAATTAGTGCGTCAAATAATAAAATATGCCTGCTCATTTTGCAATCTTCTCTTTTGGTTTTTTTTTTAGATATATATGATATCAAATGTATGGTATATATATTTTTTTTATTTTTTTAATACATCCTCGTGTTTACTTGCGCCGCTCATTTTCACAATCTTCTGCTCATTAACATAGCCATAAAATAAAGAGCTACCCTACCCCAGTCAAAAACAGTCGAGAGAAAAATTTGTAACCCAGCACATCGTAAGTTAACGTTGGTTGGAACACATTTTCTTTTTCTGGCTACCCGTCATGCCTGATGTAGTACCCTAAAAAAAAAAAAAAACTCAAAGAATGCTATAACAACAAAAAATATTAATTGCGCATTAACACTGATAATAACTATAAAAAAAAGAAAGAAAAAAAAACGCTTTGACAATTAAAAACAGTCACGCATACAAATAAAATAATATTAATAATGAATGCATGTTTTTGCGAAATGGCAACCATAGCAAAACGGCACAGAAAGAAAAATAATGTAAACTGTACCATAGGTCAGGTAAGGTTGTACCTGTACCCACTCTTTTATTTAAGGATAAGAATATTATAACTTGTTAACGATCCGGGAGAGTTGGAGTGTACTATACACAGTTCGGAAAAAGATGAATGTAACGAAAATGACTGTTCTGGAAAACCAGATACATATTTTTCATCTAGAAATTATCGTTAAGGTACTCAAGAAATTATTCTGCGAAATCTCAGTTGTGTTTTGAAAAATAAAAAATACTTTTGTTTCAATGATGTATACTGCCGTCATAAGGAAGAGTGCGGCATCTAGCATGAAAATCAAAATCAGTTTTATTGCTTTTTCTTAAACATATTGCTTTCATCTTCAAAAAAATAAAAATAAAAAAAACTTTTTAACAAAAAAAAAACCGACTTCAAAATCACTACAAAGTAAAAAATTATTTTAAATAACTTTTCCCATTTATTTCTTGGCCATATTTTAAAAGCTATTAATATGTATTATAATATTGGAAATCTTATCATTTTCATTTTTTTTATTTTGTTTTATTATCATCAATATACATAATTGCTTTATGAACATAAAAGCTTTGAAGTCGGCGCTTATTTTACTATGTCGAAATCTTTTTATTTTAATTTTTTCTAATTTGTTTTATCATTAAAATATTATTAACTTTATGAATATAAAAGCTTCTTAGGAATGTTTTTTCTTTCAGTTGGCAATTTTTGAGTACGCTGAATGTAGCCAATGTGTTCCATGCATTATTTGTGCAGCTGTTACACACTATGTCATATTGAATATGAGCTTTACAAGCTCACCCAAACCAGTTTAGTGAGAATTTTAATGTTTACAAAGCTTTTAAAATTACTACAGTGTCACCAAGGCACCAAATAGCGCACGGATGGTAAAATATCATGATTGTGTGTCAAAGATAAGCGCCGACTTCAAAGTTTTTATGTTCATAAAGAAATTAATATATTGATGATAATAAAACAAAATAAACAAAAAGAAAATGATAAGATTTCCAATGTTATAATACATATAAATAGCTTTTAAAATATGACCAAGTTAAAATTATTTTTTACTTTCTAGTGATTTTGAAGTCGTTTTTTTTTTGTTAAAAAGTTTTTATTTCTTCCTTTTTAGATAATATAAAATATTTTATGTAATAGTATTCTTGAGGAAAATTTCAAACATGAAACTTTGTTCTTAAAAAATTTGTTTTATTGATTCCTGAAAGTTTGTTGGGTATTTTCCATTTCTGCTTCTTTACAACTCGTAGTGCCACGCCCTTTATCTAATCCCGCCAATTGTATTTACCGTACCTTATAATCATTCTACCTAGCCCTGTGCCAAATTTCAGTTTCCAAGTATCAATATTAACCGTAATATAGTACTTTTCTTATAGTGCCACACCCTCTGTACAATCCCGCTCACTTTTTTAATGATTCTACCTACCCACCTAGCTGCATACCAAATATTAGTACGCTAGTCTCAATATTAACTAAGATATAGTATTTTTATAATATTAACACGCCCCTTTGTTGAATAACGCCCACTTTTTTGGCCGTTATTTGTAGTAACTTTACCTACCCATGTACTAAATTTTAGCACCCTAGTGTCAATATTATTCGATATATAGTGTGTTTCTAATATTGCCACACCCATTTGTCGAATAACGCCCACTTTATTTACAGTAATTTTTAAAAATTGTGTCTACCCCTGTACTAAATTTCAGTACCCTAGTGTCAATACTATTTGAGATACAATGTTTTTCTTATATGACCACACCCCTTTGTCAAATAACGCCCACTTTTTTGGCCGTAATTTGTAGTAACTGTACCTACCCCTGAACTAAATTTCAGCACCCTAGTGTCAATTTTATTCGATATATAGTGTGTTCCTAATATTGCCACACCCATTTGTCGAATAACGCCCACTTTCTTTACAGTAATTTTTAATAATTGTGTCTACCCCAATACTAAATTTCATACAGATTTTTTTCGAGATACAGTGTTTTTCCAATATTGCCACACCCCTTTGTCAAATAACGCCCACTTTATTTACAGTAATTTTTAAAAATGGTGTCTACCCCTGTACTAAATTTCAGTACCCTAGTGTCAATACTATTCGCGATATAGTGTTTTTCCAATATTGCCACACTCCTTTGTCAAATAACACCCACTTTATTAACTGTAATTTGTAATAACTATGCCTACCCATGCACTAACTTTCAGCACCCTAGTGTCAATATTATTCGATATATAGTGTGTTTCTAATATGACCACACCCCTTTGTCAAATAACGCCCACTTTATTAACCGTAATTTGTAATACTTGTGCCTACCCCAGTATTTTTACTGTAAATTTCAGTACCCTAGTGGCAATATTAACTAAAATACAGTGTTTTTCTTAAATTGACACGCCCCTTTGTAGAATATCGCCCACTTTTTTAAAAAAGGACCCAAGGACCAAAAGGCGTTTATGGTATCTATCTGTTGACAAAAAAGTACGGGCAAGTGCTTTAATAGGTACCGATGTACATACATTTAAAAGAAAAAAAAAAAAAGCGGACAAACCAACGAAATTGAGAACCTCCTCCTTTTTGAAGTCGGTTAATTACGAATTTTTTGCTCAATTGCTAAATATTTTAACCTGAAGTGTCATATCTTCACAAATTAAAGCAATCATTCAAGCAAAAAAGCAGCATCTACACTGTCTAATCCACAGTTTTTGCATTTTTAATAAAATCGGTAAAATATCATTAATGTTGAAAAAAAAACTGGATATTACTATGCTGAAGAACCAAATATTTATAACCATCCAAACCCTAGTCAGTGAATTTTTGATAAATTACTGTAAGTCGTTTATCTCAGAATATTGAAATATGTAGATGCCGCACTCTTCCTTATGACGGCAGTATAGTCACTCTAGTTTGTATCGAGTTTGCTTGGTGGTTGTATCAAATTTACTTTTTGAGGCTATTATAATAGAAAATTTATATCTCTTAAACGTTATATTTTTTAAAAAAAAAAAAAAGCGGACAAACCAACGAATTTGAGAACCTCCTCCTTTTTGAAGTCGGTTAAAAAGAAAGAAACTTTTTACATAATATATATAAAAATTTAAAACTTATTTTTGTTCTTCTGATATCAAGTAGGGACCGTACAAATCTTAGGATGTTCAAGGGTCCAACCTTAGCTCTAAAATAACTTGCAGTCATGTTGATTTTGTTTTTAAATTTCTATGAACCATTCGTTAAGTTACGAATCGTGAAAACATCACATCAATGGTTGTACCAAATCTACACTAAGGGAAATAACGCATATTAGCATTATCCACGCCTGAGTATAAATTTTATTCAAATATTTACGTGGATAAATCAAATGTTTTCCTTACAAATCGTTTTTTTCCCGTATTTGAATTTTATTTATACCACACACGTACACACATATTCCATACAAGCAAGCAGCAACAGCATCGCACACTTGCACACATACTCCGACAAGCAGCAACAGCATCGCACTTTGTTCCTGAGTTTATTTCTTGCATTTGCAGTTCTTACAGTTCTCATTTAGTTATTGTTGCAAGAGTAATATATTATGCATGTTTGGCAAAGAAATTAAATTATCTAGGGTGGAGTGGCAATTCGGTATTTTCAAGAATATCTTGGACCGGTTGTCATTTACCTGGCTAATTTGCTTCTGCCTAAACATATTTTGTACATTACTTTTTCGTTCTGTAATTTATACTATGTTTGACAGTTGGTGCAATATTAGTGCACCAACTGTCAAAAATAGTATAAATTAGAGAACGAAAAAAGTGAAGCGATAATAAATTATACAGGCAATGGCATTTGATGAACGCAATATAAAGAAAATAATACCATAAAACCACTAATAACATATTCAATTTAAATATGTTTTTTTTAAATTCAATATTTTGACATAAATTTTCTTTAAATTCGATAGTTTATTTTCAAATAGTCAATATTTGAAAGATATTTTAAAAAAATTCGTGCATAATTTTAATATATTCTTTATTAATTCTGTTTAAATATTTAATTAAATTAAAAAAGTATTCAAATAAATTTTAAATATTTACGTAGTCGATTTATTCAAATGCGTTATTGGTGCAAAAATGACTCGCTTTTTGGATAAATTAAAAAAGTTTTTGGATAAATTTAATATTTTTTCCCTTAGTGTAGTCGTCCCAAGTGTTATACCAGAAAATAGATCTAAATGGAGTTTTCCAAAATTTTACTTAGTAATTTGTCATCTCTATCAAAATGAATATAGAAATTCCTTCAATAACATCATCACATTTGTCGAACACCTATTTCTATCAATCGTAAAATCGCAACAGTTTCTCTCAATCGAATAAAGACTTGGAGGAAGCGTGGGAATATTTGTATTGCTTACAATGGAGATTACTTTGAAGGAAATTAAACCGTTTTCATCTTATTGAAGTATTCCGGCAATTTTTTGGTCAGAAGGTATTTGAAGACATTATTTTTAACAATTTAACTGCAGGCGCGCATCGGAGCTGACACGCATCTTTTTCATTCGACTAAAATTTTTTTAAATTCTTATCGTTTTCATACAAAATTGAGCTTTTGTCCCATTTAGCTGGAAAAAAATGTTGGCAACACTTTAAATATCATCCTTTTAAAAAACGAACTCTGCAAAAAAATTTTATTTTAGTCTTTTTTTTTTGCGCAGCTGTCACCTGCTGCTGGTGCTGCTGGTGCTGCTGCTGCTGAGGGTAGACATGGGCCAGTGCAATTGAAAAAAAAAATTAATACAATCTGATTAGCGCGCTTTAATTACAACAGTGGACGATGCAGCGAGCATGCTGCGACAGCGTTGCCATCTTCTTTGCATATACGTATGTATATTTGTACGTACATATATATGTATGTATGTATATATTTGCAAATTTTTGCCTTTTTTGGAATTATTTTTCGCATGTGCTGCGAAGCGTGTTGAACACCTTTTGACCCGCAGCCAAGACTGACAAACAGAAAAAAAAAAATAAACAGACAAAAAGAACAGACTGGCCAGAACAAAACGGGTCGTGACAATACGTTTAATGCCAAAGGATCGGAATTGAGTGGGTTTTTGTTGTTGTTGTTGTTGTTGTTGTAGTTGCCTTTTTATTGTCGTGCTGCTTCCGGGGATAGCCTTTAATTTGCTTCGCAGCATTTGTTTTTTAATTTTTTGTTAATGGTGGTCATCATATTGCGAATTTTGCATTTTGTGTTTTCTTCATCTCCTATTTTCAACCTCCCTCCCTCTCCCTCTCTCTCATTCTCTCGCTCTTTTCACACTCCACTTGAGCGTTTGCATTTAGATTTGACACAAATTAAATACATTTTAATGCAAAACTTGTTAAGTTGAATTAATTTAATTGCATCGAAAATAACAATTTTATATAAGTTCTGCCCTGTCTATAGCACTGAATAGGAGTAATATTTCGTAGTTGCTCGTTACACAAAGTCAACATAATCGCATTTAAATTAACTATTTTCACATTTGAATGCATCGCAATTGCATTAATTGATTTTATCAATTTGATGAGTGAAACAAAAAAAAGGGCTTTTAATATTTTTATTTTTTTTTTCTTGTTATCATTCATAGATAATAAAAAACCATCAGCTATAATGTCTGCTTTTTTATTTTTCGGTTGAATGAACTACTTTTAACCGCATGACCGCTTTGTCGACATTAACAGATTAAAATTTCAATATTTTTTTTTTAATGCATTTTTAAATTTATGCATTGAATTCACAAAAAAAAATGTCAATTTTAATTTGCCTTTCTGGTAATTTCTTTTCAACAAGAGTCTTATTTCAAGGAAACATTTTTGGAAAAGTTCAAGAAAGCATTAATTTCCGGTTTTATCTGTGAAACAATAATTTCAGGTGTTACATCCATTCAGTCAAGTCTGCTTGGGTTGATAACTAAGTGGGAAACAAAGGGGAATTGAGTATAGCGTGTTCTTTGTAAGACTGAAAGCTGTATAAACTTGTACAAACTTCAATTCAAGTAATCAAACAATCTAATCCACAAACAATCTAATCTACAAACATCTCTACCTCCAACAAGACCTATTAAGTCGTAAATATTGACGAATGAATGCATTGGGAATTGGGTTGATTTGAAATGGGGAAAAAAAATAAAAATATTAAGGTTAATGTTATTAAGATTATTAAGGCAGTCAGGAGGCAAATTATATTTTCACAATGTATAACATGTAGTTACCTACATACATTCAGGTGGGTCACCAAAAAAAGTTTGCAAAGACCCCATCCTATTTGCGGTCTTTTTTAGCTGGACCTAAAATCTGCTCAAAATGGTATATTTTATATACACATCTGGACCAAAAAATAGGTACATCCCCTAAAATATGGTTTTTGATTAATATGTCATAGTTTAATGGAAAGTTAAAAATTTACCGTTGCACAAGTTGTCCCGTTATTGACAGGCAATCTATATGCAGTGCAGTTTCTAATCTAAAATTTAGTTACCAAGAGATATGTCACGAAGTATCAAAGCGGAAAAAAATAGGTACACTCTCAGAAAAAAATATTTTAAGTGTATTTAAAAGAGTTTTTGTTTGTGTTTTTTTTATTCAAAAGTGTTGTTATGGAATTTTTCTTTAAAGGTTTGTAAAATAATTTAAAATTTTGAAGCCTTCATAAAAGATTTTGGTATCTAGATGGGTCGCGGTGATCATTGTACACCCGAAGAAGAGCGGATTGCTATTGAGATGCGTACTGGAGGAAATGGATATGGAACGATTGCCAAAATTCTTGGACGTTCTCGAAATTTTGTCGTGAATGCTTTAAAGAAAAAAAAAGTTGGAGAAAAACATGGAAGAAAACGGAAAACCACTCTAAACGGAAAACCACACTAAACACTAAAAAGGAAACTTTTATAGCTTCAAGAACAATAGCAGCAGAATTAGGCAACAAAGTATCTTCACGGACTATTCGACGAAGGTTAGTGGATTCAAAGCTCTATGGCAGAATAGCCCGTAAAGTTCCATTCCTTCGTAAGAAAAACTTACATGCGAGGAAAGAATTTGCCAAAATTCATGCCTCATGGTCACGAGATGAAGGAGTCAAAAAGTGGAAGAACGTCCTATGGAGCGTCGCAACCAAAATAAATTTGTTTTCTAATGAAGCTGCAAAAGGTAAAGATTTCGATACGCGGTACACTAGGAAAACGGTCAAACATGATGGCGGAAAAATAATGGTCTGGTGATGCTTTTCCCACTATGGCGTAGGCCCAATATTTCGTATTCAGAACATTATGACCCGATTCGAATATGTTCAAATATTACAACAAATAATGTTAGCTTTCATAAGTGAAGAAATGCACTTAGTTTGGCGGTTCCAACAGGGTAATGACCCCAAACACTCGAAGTTGGTAAAGGATTTTTTTAAGGACAACAAAATCGACTGTCTGTCCTGACCCAGTCAATCACCCAACTTCAACCCGATTGAGAATCTTTGGGGTGAATTGAAGAAAATAATATCTAACCAAACTTTTAAAAATAAGGACGATTTGTGGAAAAAAGTTCTGCAAGCATGGTACAATATATCATTGAAGACGTGCCAGTATTTGGTTTCGTTCATGCCTAGAAGGATTCAGGCTGTTTTGAAGAATAATGGCGGATATTCCGGATACTGGTTTGTACTCAGCTAAGGTATTCTCAAAACAATGAATAAAATGCAATTATCTAATTGTTTTCTTTAGAAACTGCCGGTGTACCTATTTTTATGGCCACATAAAAATCATTGTCATTACCTTTTGGTATGAATTACTTATTTGTCTTTATTTTTGTTTGGAATTCGAATTGTTTTTCTTATTTTTAATATATTGAACTCTAAAATTATAATTACTTTTTTATAAAAAAATATTTGAATAAAAAATTATTTCAAAAAAACTCACTAAAGCCCTGGTGTACCTATTTTTTTGTCCAGATGTGTATCTTCACCAGTTTTCAACCGAAGGTGATCATACATATATTTTCTATATATGAATATTAAGGGGTAAGACCACTCTAGAATTTTTGAAAAATCAATATCAATATTTTCTTTTTCTTTAAATGGTCCATAATGACCCCAAAAATTATGTCTCAAAAGATAATGATCAAGAAAAATTTCTAAGTACTTGCCCGCCTTAACTGTTGTTTTTTAGCTGCGTGAGAAGTTTCGACGGTTGTTATCTATGATTTGACAGTTGAGAATGTCAAACAGTGTTGACATTTCTGTTCAGTATGGTTTGGCAATTCATCATGAATCGTTTAACGCCAGGACAATGCTTTCGAATTGTAGAAATTTACTTTGAAAAAATAAATCTGTTCGCGTAGTTCATACAGCACTTCATCCATTTTACGTTAAAAATAATCGGCCTAGTGAGCAAGCAATTTGTGCAGTTATTGGTCGTTTTCGCGAAGAAAATGCTCGAACCATTGACGAATCACCATTACATCCATTAAAATTGACTGTTTGGTGCGTTTTACACGCTGGCGACATCATCCGTCCTTATTTCTTTCGAAATGAAGAAGGAGCTGCCATTACGGTAAATGGAGAGCGCTATCGAGCCATGCTGCCTGATTTTTTCTTTCCAAAAATTAACCCATTTCTTGTATTTGTACGATTTTTCGTACAGCAATTTTAAAAATTTTTAAAAACTGCTTGGGGTTAAATATTTATTCCAGTTCTTTTTTGGTTAAATATTGTAAAGTTTTTTCTAAAAATTCAAGAGATAATATGTATTTTTTTTAATATTAATTTTTGTGGATTTTTTAAAAGAAGTATTTTTGTAAAGTTTTTTTCTAAAATATTTATCTATAAATAAAATAATATAATTCTATGAAAAAATGATGTTTTTATTACTTATGATGAACTGAACTATTTTTAAAAAATGTTGTTTTATTATTTCTTATTTATTTCAATGCGAAAATGAGTGTACGAAAAATCGTACGTTGACGTAATACGTATGTTACCAGTGTGCAACCCTGATATGCCAATCATCTGTCAGCTGTGTTTGTTCGTGTTAAAAATCTTTAGTAATTTTAATAGAAAGCAGAAGAAAGAAAAGTGGATTTAGTGAATATGGCAAGCCGTCGTTTTCTCAAAGCAAGTGAGCTTTAAGATATTATCGAAAATTGGAGCGACGATGAAGAAGAAACTATCGAAAATTTTGCTGCATGCCCTCCCGATAAGGTGGACTCTTTGACTGATGAAGAAACTTTCGACGATGAGCCTAATAGGGATCTTGCCTAATAGGGATCAGGAATGCATTATTGAAGTAGCTGGTCATATCGAGATGGAATTTAAATCATCAATTGAAGATTTCGCTGTTGAAAATTCAATTGAAAAGCTGTTGCCCCAGTGACTGTTAGCAGAGGAGTTGCATCTCGAAGAGCTGCTGCAAGAGTGTGTGCGTCTCAAGACACTGCCACCAAAAGTAAAGCAGTCCAAGACACGACAGCCGAAGACGCTTCTACGTCAGAAACCGCTGCAGAAGGAGCTTGAGCCGAAGGAGCTGAGACACTTATTGCTTCTACAAATGCTCCACAAAAATACAAAAGCTTGGAGTCTTTCGGCTTACCACTTTGGTCTCCAGGCAAAAATCTTCAACTAGGGTTGTCAAGTAGAACAATAAACCAGAATATATTTCTTTGGAAACTTTAAAGGTTCATATCGTTACCCAGTTAGAAAATTTGAGCTCATCTGAACTTTTCTTCAAATTGTTCATGCGAGGAAAACCCATACGTTTTGGATATAAGCTGTGGTTCCTTTGTTCTTCCAAAGGGTACTTGTATCAATTTTATCCATATGCTGGTGTAGGTGGTTACAACAAAGGTTAAGACAGATGTCTTGGCACTGACGTTGTTTTACGTCTTTTATCAGTGGAAAAAACCCCATGTATCATTAAGTTTATTTTGATAATGTTTTTTTCTTCATACTACTTGATGTGTCTATTGTCAGAAAGGAATTTTTTTGCCACCGGTACTATTTGCTCAAACCGCCTAAATAGTGCGAAGTTGAAAATAGGTAAAGAACTACGAAGAGAAGACCTTGATTACGTATTTGATAAAAAAATAAAATTTTACCGACTCGCTGGAGCAATAATAAAGAGGTTACTCTTATCACTAATCACCAAACTATTGAACCAATGGTACAAATAACTCGTTACAAGAAAACAGTGCAAAAACGGTGCACAGTTAAAATAGCACTTAATATAACCACTACATGGGCGGGACTTGACCTTATAGGTATACGAAGTAAGAAATGGCGGTGGAATTTGTTCATCTGCGGATTAGATACTGTACTCGTCAATGTTTGGAAGCTGCACTGTTTTATAGAAAAAGGATTAAATCGAAAACCTTTGCCGCAAGTAGAGTTCAAAGTCAAAGTTACTGAAGATCTTTTGCTTACAAGTAATCAAAGCTACAACAATTTTGAAGGAACTCAGTTACACAGTCAACTTTGTCCAGAAAATATCCCAAAGATTTCAGGTCATCATATCATAGTAAAAGATCCAACCAATAAGTATTTACGATGTGGCGTTTGCCACAAAACAACGATATTCGTGTGTAACAAATGTAATAAACATTTGTACCCAAAATGCTTCGGTTTATACACAAATCACGAATTACAAATACTAAATTATAGATGGCTGTGCCAACTCTTGTAGATGTACGACACGTGTTATTCCTGCCTAAAATAATAAAGTACTGATTTAAATTGTCTTATCCTCAATTTTATTAATACGACCATACTTATAAATATATGCTTAAAACTCAAATAAAATAAATAAAGTTCCTTATCTCCATTTTAACCAGTGGGGCCCAAGAAATTTTAAGCGCGGGCCCATACTTAAAAAAACTAAAAAACAAACACAAAATATTGCTCATTGTTGTTTTTGACAAAAAAACAATTACAATGCAATAAAATCACATGTAATAAAGTACACGAACAATACTTGCATGAAAAAATACTTGACACACAAGTAACGGGACAATCAGCTTCAGCATCGACATCATCGAGTAGCTTTGCATGCATTTGTTTTTGTAAAATTCGCTGGAAAATGTGTTGAACACTGAACGTGTGCGGTTTGTGTTGTTTTTTTTTGTAAGTGTTCTTTGATTTTGGCTTATCGCAAAGACAAAATTAAGATAGAAAAAAATTTGTATGAAGGGCCACGCGGGCCATACGGGCAACTACGCACATTGGTTGAAGAGTGGCCGAAATTAATTTTTTTATGTTCGCCGATTTGGATAATTTTTTGGTATTTTGTTGTCAGATATCTGAATATTATGATTCCTTAATATTAGGCTGATATATTCATTATTTGTTTGGACAGACATGCTCGAAGTTCATATATGTTCGCTTGTTTAAAATGACATGCAAATTTACTGTATATTCAATCTTTTGGTACAGTCACAGTAATCTTATCATTTGACTTTGTTGTATATTTTCGTAAGTGACAATTGTCGTAGATGACATTTGCATTAAAAAAAGTTGGAAAAAGTGCCATATAAAAAATTTCGTAGAACGATATATAAACAAAATCACAATTTCTATGTTCATCAACTTCAGTGTACTGCATCTTTTTAGCCCTGTGGAGCCCTGTTTAACGAAAGATGTCAAGTTACAGCTTGAAGTCTCAGCTAAAAGTAAAAAAAATTCAGCTGCTACTACTTGCAATTTGTATCAGGTATGCTGTCCGAGGAAGCTCAGGAAGCGAGGAATAAAGACTATAGAGCCCATAGATTACATCATTCGCGAAGAATTGGACGTGTAGCCACTAATGAAGACGTAATGCATAATCTTATATTGTCTTCAGACCCATTTATAAATACATTTCGCTCAAAGCTGCAAATCAAAAAATTGGAGTACGATAATGATGTTAAAAAATTATTAAAAGACTATGCTTAAATTACTTATTCATGTTTGTTCTATTTATTTTTTTCTATGGGAGGTGGGCGTAAAAGTGGGCGGATCAGGTATATATTTTTAGGAGCCCATTCTACAATTATAATATATATTTTTTGTGAAAATTGAGTTGATGCAGTAAAAATCAAGGGAGTTACGCCACTTTTTCAATACAAGTTGTATGGGAAGTGGGCGTAAAAGTGGGCGGATATTTTTCAAATTTCACACAAATGATTCTGAGTGTTTAAAAATGATATGTACCAAAAAACAATGCCGTAGGTTTTTTAGTTTTCTCTTTGTATGGGAGGTGGGAGTAAAAGTGGGCGGAACATTTTGATTTTTCCATTTTTTTCTTGATTCAAACAAAAAATGCCTATGTACCAAGTTTCATTGTCCTTCGACAACTTCTTCTATTTTTAGCCGCTCGTTCTATGAACTTCTACCAATGTGCTACGGGGGCATGTTTGATTAAAAGAATGTTTTTCTCTGATATAAATGTTTACATACATACGTATTTGGTCAATGTATGATTATTCGTACAGTACATAACTTTTCTGTGGGCGTGGTGAAAAAAATTTGTTGTGTTCTGACGTCGGGGTGTTGAAAATAGCACACAATCCAAAAATCTTCGAAAAATCTTTTGCCTAATTTTATTTTAATTTTAAAAGGTTTGTAAAACTGAAGAATTAACAAATTTTCACATTGTTTGTGTCAAAATTAGATAATTAAAATAAGAATTGAATTTCATAGATTTTTTAATACTCATAACGAATACCACCCACATAGATATGATTTATTATAAATGCCCCAGAGATTAATATTTCATATAATAATATGATTATTTTTAACCATATTTTATAACATCAACCACTTGTTTACATTCTCATGAAATTGCTGGAAAATTAATTACAATGTCAATTAAATCTGCTCAATGTAAATAAGTCTAAATAATGACATTTTTGTATCCATAAAAATAGTGTTTGTTTGAAACGCTTAAATGAAATTCTATGGAAAAACAAAAAACAAACAAATATGTATGTATATAAATGCACACTTTTAATTGAAATTATTTAGTTTTTTTGTTATTGATTTGGCACATTACCACAAAACAACAATTAGCACCAGAGGCGCATTTATCATAGAGGCTGATTTGAAAAATTATAAAGCTCTCCGGGCGCTGTATGTTGTTTTGGGTTCAAAAATAATTTGTATCTGGCTGTCAAAATCAGCTAGAACGTTTCTATTGAATTTTATTCAGAAATTTATTAAATATTGGAAATGCTTTCAAAAGTCTTTCTGTCCTTTAGAATTCAAACATTGAATTGACCTTTTAGCAAATTAGAGTATATATCATTATATTCATATAGAAAGTTTAAGATTGGACATTAAAGATCCTAAATTTAGAATTGAAAATAATAGAAAATTAGTGAGGGCTTTCTCAAAAGAGTTTGTGAAAGCTCCGGATCAATGAAGGGCCCTGAAATCTTCACCAAATAAAAATATACTAGTGTTTTCCATATTTCCGAAAATACGACCTCTATAAACTCATAATAGTGGAAAGATTGACCTTGAAAACCAACTTACAAGCCACACGAATAATAAAAGTATTTTTTAGGATTCGAAATGGCAGTGTGAGCCAAAGAAGTCGAAAACTTGGAAACCACTAAAGCATACAATGCGATGTCTACACTATGCAAATTTCTAACTGCAATGAATTAAGAACGAAAGGTTGAACTTTGGCATAATCCAAAGTGAGACGCGGACAAGACATGATGTCTTCGACGTGTGTCATGTCAAACCCTACCTACTTGAACATGTTTTCAGTTAAAGATGCTGTGAATTATAACATTGAAAAGAATGCCAACATAAATCTGGCTTGGTGATGGTGATGGTTTATTTTGTAGCATAAATAGCTGTTAAAAATACATATACTGCTTATAGTATAGTAGATTAGCAGAAAAAGGACTAAGATGTCCTAAGATTTCAATACTGCGCATTGCTCCTACGCAGTGATACGCACCTGTATAGAAAAAAGAAAAAACAAAATTACACTCGTATTAAAACAATAAATGCTAGATCAACAAAAAATAACGTTAATTAAAATTGTAATAGAATTATTTGTTTTCAAAAAGCATTTGAGGTTTATAAATAAATTTCTGTAAGCGTGGTGGTTTAATTTTAGGAACATTATCGCATTTCGTCACTAAGCAAAAATTTGTAGTTTTTTCTCCGAAAGTTGGTATTTTTTTTTTATAAAATGTTCATACTCGGCTCAATGTACTTAATTTACCTTTAACAGGATTTTTATCGTTATGTGTCAAAATTCGGGCTTATTTTTTTCAACAACTTTCAATGAGTGTGAAATATGATATTTTTGGCTCCCTGAATGTACGCTCGATGAACTAACGCCTGAAAAAAAAAAATGCACAAAAGCCCGAAATTCTCTACACATAATTGAGCATTATTTCTCAGGAAAAGCGCCCGAAATTTCGGACGATTATTTAGTTTTTCCAGGTGTTTGTGCCAAAAAATTTCTGTTCTTTGCTCGAACTATTTGAAAAGGAAAAAAGACCCGAAAAATAAACTTAGGACTTTAGGTTCGGAAAAAATCGGACATTTTTGCCATATTTAAACATGAAAAAACGCCCGAATTTTTTTTTTCATTCCCAAAAAGATAAGAAAATTTCAAAACCGTTATGATAAAACGGTTTGACCTTATTCGGAAGGTAAAAAAATAACATTCTGTTTGAGGGCAAATCATTTTATCGTAAAAAAACAAAATTTGAACTTTATTCGGAAACAATATCCATGGACCCCTTGTTCATGGAATAACATGAAAAACAAATAAAATTAAGGAAATCTTCGCAGATATTCACTCAGGAGCATTACTGCTAAAATCTGTTCTTTTATATTTTGATAATCTTACGTTCACTCTGGATCACGGAAACTACTCCCGAAAAATTTGAAAATAAAATCCGAAAAACTGCTGAAAATTTGGGGCATGATTTCTATTTTTTCGGGCTTCATTTCCAAAACCATTCGGGAGTGATTTCCATCTTTTGGGCTGAGTTGCCATTTCAAATTCGGACGTCTTTTCCGAAATTCGATGCTATGGAAAAATTACCTGTTTTGCAATTCTTTTATTCAGGCGTAAGTTCATCGAGCGTGAATCCCGAGAATTATGAACTTGTCCTTGTTTAATCTCTTCTTTAACTTACATTCACTTCTTTTACCAGTCCTTGTCCCAATCTTAGTATTATTTCTATTCCTTCTCCAAATCTCCTATTCCGTCATCAAATTCTTATCTTACTCCTTTTCCTATTCTTAACGTTCCAATTCCTTTTCCGTGTTTAAATCTTTGTCCTTGATTTTGATTTTGATTTTGATTGATTTTGATTTTGATATTGATTTTGATTTTGATTTTGATTTTGATTTTGATTTTGATTTTGATTTTGATTTTGACTTTCATTTTGATTTTGATTTTGATTTTGATTTTGATTTTCATTTTGATTTTGATTTTGATTTTGATTGTGACTTTGATTTTTTTTTTTGATTTTGATTTAAATTCTTTTAATTTTTAATTTAATTTTTTTATTTCTTTCTTTAATTTTTTTCTCTTACTTTTGCTTTCGTTTTCGACTTTGCTTTTGCTTTTATGTTTTGTTTTGATTTTGGTTTTGCTTTTGATTTTGATTTCGCTTTTGCTGTTGCTTTTAATTTTGATTTTGATTTTGATTTTGATTTTGATTTTGATTTTGATATTGATTTTGATTTTGATTTTGATTTTGATTTTGATTTTGATTTTGATTTTGATTTTGATTTTGATTTTCATTTGCATTTTGATTTTGATTTTGATTGTGACTTTGATTTTTTTTTTTGATTTTGATTTAAATTTTTTTAAATTTTTACTTTAATTTTGTTTTATTTCTTTCTTTAATTTTTTACTCTGGCTTTTGCTTTGGTTTTCGACTTTGCTTTTGCTCTTATCTTTTGATTTTGATTTTGATTTTAAATTTGATTTTGATTTTGATTTTGCTTTTAATTTTGATTTTGATTTTCATTTCGATTTTGATTTTAATTTTGATTTTGATTTTCATTTTGATTTTGATTTTGATTTTGATTTTGATTTTGATTTTAATTTTGATTTTGATTTTGATTTTGATTTTGATTTTGATTTTGATTTTGATTTTGATTTTGATTTTGATTTTGATTTTGATTTTGATTTTGATTTTGATTTTGATTTTGATTTTGATTTTGATTTTGATTTTGATTTTGATTTTGATTTTGATTTTGATTTTGATTTTGATTTTGATTTTGATTTTGATTTTGATTTTGATTTTGATTTCGATGATTTTGATTTTGAATTGGATTTCGATTTTGATTTTGATTTTGATTTTGATTTTGATTTTGATTTTGATTTTGATTTTGATTGTAATTTTGATTTTGACTTTGATTTTGATTTTGATTTTGATTTTGATTTTGATTTTGATTTTGATTTTGATTTTGATTCTGATTTTGATTTTTATTTTGACTTTGATTTTGATTTTGATTTTAATTTTGATTTTGCTTTTGCTTTTCATTTTACTTTTGCTTTTGTCTTTACTTTTGCTTTTGCTTTTGTTTGGTTTTGCTTTTAGTTTTACTTTTGCTTTTGCTTTTGTGCATTTCAATTACATTTAGCGGTTCACTGAAGAGCCTGATTACTTAAATTTTTTTTATGTAAATTGGCCTTTTGACCTTCATTGTGGATTCAAAAAATGTTCCATAGCGTCCATGTTCACCGAGTAATAATTACATGCAACATTTTTCCATTGTTGTTGTATATTTTCTGCGATAACCGCTTACCATTATGGTGGCAAAGGTCAAAGGACCAATCTGTTGTAAAATAAAATTTACAGTTATGTCTTTACTAACCGAGTTATTATTCCATGCAACAATATTGCATTTTTGTATTGATATTTCCGCTACATGACGATGTAATAAAAATAAATAAATAACTGATTATGAAATAACTGATCAGCCCTTGAAAGGACTTTGACCTAGCTTCTAATGATCAATTGTGTTGTGCTTGTTATTAAGTTTGAACACAAATTGACCGAGAACCGGACCTACAGGCTTAACGCCCACTCCGAACGGCAATGAGCGGAATGTTCTTGTTCTCAAGAAGCTTTACATGGAATTTGTTTACTCTCTGAGGTTTGCCATTATTGTCTGCAGAGAGATGTACAAAAAAATCATATTAATTGAAATAATTTTCTGTCGCTGCTGGGATTCGAACCTGGGTTTCCAGGTTCGTTGACATAGAGGCCACGCACTTTAACAAACTACGCCACGGACGCCATACATGACGATGTAACAATTTATTTTTTATTTTTATCGTAAATAAACACCGAGCATAAATCCCTAATTTCTATTTTATAACATTTAACATGGCATATCTACTCATGGTGTGATAATTCCATGCAACGACATTGTATGATTGATGCATTTAAGACCTTATAGCGGCTCTCTCCGCGACCTCATGACGTCAATGAATTTTTTGTCTATTTTTGTCATGAGCTCTAAGAACCAGTCTTTATTGGAGTATAATATCTTTTAGCGTTGGATCTATACATAACGCGTTATAATTTCATGTAACAAATTTGCAGTTTCGTTGCTTTGGAAGAAGCTCTCCCAATGTCCTGATGGCGTCTTTATTTTTATTTTTTTTCTTAATAAAGTCAAAGAATTGTACAGCCGATAATTTTTTTGTATCATAACATCTTTACTCATTAGGGCAATTCACAATCTTGTGTATTTCATATTGTAAATTCGTGCAATTGGAAAAATTTCCCATCAATTGTGAAAGGTCCTTTTCCGGCTTACTTTGCAACACTTCTTTTGGCCTTTATTTTTTTTTTCGCCAATCAGCTGTCAGTTTTCAATTCAGTAATGCATTCATATCTATCTATCTATCTTCTATATGTATATATAAAAATAAGTTGCATTGTATATGAAATTGATGTTCTCTGTAATGCGTGAACCGATTTCGTTTCTGGAAATTTCCCATGAAAGGTGACGTCAATACGAAGGTTTTTATGTATAAACGGTTCATGAATTATAGGCATTTTAGTGAATTATACAACAATACAGGTGTGAACAAATACTGGTGCGCACATATGGTGTGTATGGGGAAATATTTGCAAGGGAAATTGGAAGTAAATGGAATATTGGAATAATTTGGCAAGTCTCACTTTAGTTTGCATTTGCGCGAAAAATATAGGCATAGTAAAAATTTTCCATACCCCTTTTTTCCATACCCCCTTTTACCGCCCACAAATCAATAAAAATGCTATATTCAAAACGGTTTTGGTCGTATTAGACTAAAATTTGGTAAATAAGTTCGTATGGTTACTGTCGGCAACTATACTAAAACTGGGAGTGGTCTAACTATATATACACCCACTTTTTAGAAATCATTATTATTCCTGAGTTGTACATGTTTGGATAGTGTAACTTGACATGTAGATGCTATGGGCCCAAGAGGCAGTTACTATACTTATATTTGAGCGAATATTAGACAAGGGGGAATTTGGCCACACAGGCCAAATTTATGATATCGAATTGCTTTGGAACTAAATATCGTATAACAATTAAGGTCTTTCTAATGAAAAACTGGCACGGGCATTCGAAAATGGGGCGTGGCTCCACACATATAAGCCAAATTTACGATACAGAATAGCTATAGAAGTAAAAGTCACAGAACATTGAAACTCAGAATGTAAAGGGTCCGTTTTTTTTTTCAACTAGTGCTTATTTCGTGAATGGTAACACTTAGCACATGTCTGATTTGACAGATAATTAGTTTTATCCTTCCGCTGAACGAATATGGTTGTGTATACACTTGAACAACGCTGGGAAATATTGCGACATTACTTTGAAAATCATGGTAATGTTGCAGAATGTGTGCGAAAATTGCGTACGGATTTTGGAAGAACAGAAGCACCCTCAGCTCCGTATGTTCGTTATCTTGTGAAAAAAAGTGAAAAAACTGGCATCCTCATCCTCATAAACCAAAGCGTGAAAAGCCAAAAACAGAGCGTACACCCGAGAATATCGCTGCTGTGGCAGAAAGTGTGCGTGAAGCGGCATCAACATCAATTCACCGTCGTTTTCAACAATTGAACATTTCGGAGACATCATTGAGACTAACTTTGCATAAAGATCTTGGTATGACGCCATACAAAGTCCAATTGGTTCAGGAGTTGAAGCCAACTGACCATCCAATGCGTTTTCGCTGCGATCGACTTACAGAAGATGCCGATTTTGCCTAAAAAATCATCTTTTCAGATGAAGCTCATTTTGATCTTGGCGGGTATGTTAACAAGCAAAATTGTAGCATTTGGGGCACAAAGAAGCCACACGCATACATTGAAAAGCCGATGCACGCAAAACGAGTCACTGTTTGGTGCGGATTTTGGTCCAGAGGCATAATTGGGCCATTTTTCTTCGAAAATGAGCAAGTAGTGGCCGTTACAGTCAATGGCCATCGTTACCATTTGGTGATGTCCTTCTACTAGAAAAGGTGACATGCAATGGACAAGGGGGTGTGTCTCAACCCATACAAGCCAAATTTATGACACAGAAAAGCTATGGAAGTATAAGACAAAGAACATAGAAATAAGAATGAAGTTACTACTTGGTAATATCCTGCTACTGGGAAATGAAAAATGCAAAAAATTTACAATAGAGAACGCTGCTATAGACTCCAAAACTACTGAGCCGATTGCGGCCTCGGTAGTCGAGTAGGTTAGGTTAGGTTAGGTTAAGAGGAAAGGGAAACCCGATGTTGCCTACACGGGGGCCTATTGGTCCATTGTGGTTCCCTATGTTTGTGGACCTAAATGTGGCAAAACCAGAGTAAAAATCCTAGTCACTTGAGCAAGGTTGGTCGAACCAACCGGTGCTCCGTATAAATCTGAAAAGATCCATCAGTGGAACATCCACGAGCTCTTGCAGTTCTCCGTACACTCTGCTTCCCATATGGCGAAGTCGGCGTTATTGGAGATTGGGACACTCGCAAAGTAGATGCTTGATGGTTTCTGTTTCCTCGACATCTCCACAGCTTCTGCAGAAGTCTGGGTGCGGAATTCCTAGTCGTGAGGCCATTGTGCCTATACAACAATGCCCCGTGAGGACCCCTATTAAGATGCGAGTTTCATTTTTACTCATTGAAAGTAGGGATTGGGTCCTTTTTTCGCAGAGTTTAGGCCAGAGATGGCGAGATATAACACAGTCGTCTCTATTAGACCAAGAGTTATTTGTGTTATTTCTGGCTTTATCATTTATTTTCTTCTTGAATTCTCCGATTGGAGCCATGATCGACCCAATCACAGAACTACTTTCCAGTTCAGAGCCCTCCCTAGCCAATCTGTCTGCTATTTCGTTTCCCGCTATGTCTCGATGACCGGGGACCCAGCAGATATTAATTTTGTGGGGACGACTGATTCTGGTGAGAGTTTGCCGGCAGCTCAGTACAGATTTCAAGTCGAGTAGGTAGCGTGCTCGACTGCTACCCCAGGGGTCCCAGGTTCGATTCCCGGCCAGGCCATGGTCCTACGCTTTAAAAAACCTTTCGCATTTGCAATTTTCTATCCTCTTTTCTAATCAACTGAAATTGAAAATTCATCAATATTTACGACTTGAAGTTGTAGTTGATGGTAGAGAAGTTTGTGGATGAGATTACCTTATAACTTGAATTGACTGAGGTAAAGGCATAACACTTGCCTCTGATTCAAATTCACATGTTTCTTTGGCTTTCCACCACGCTTAGAACATCCTTCCCGTGTTTCACCTGATTGATCTTTCCTTCCCACTAATCTGTCACCCCATTTCGAACCAAGGCAGACTTGACTGAATAGGTATTCCAACTGAAATCCTTGGTTCAAATCTAAAAAAAAAATGGGGGGAGGGGGTCTCAGATATAGTTATGTGACCAAAAATAAAAAAAAAACTCCAAAAAATTGAAATTAATACAACCCAACATTTCAAACCATTTTCAACCTTACACCTTCATGGCATAGTTTTTCTTTGCTTGATTTTCGATATTTTTTAATCAATGCATTTTTTTATTTCATATACTACGTTACTTTATGGGGGTGGTGGGAAGTGTTTTTGAAATGCACTACAAAGAGTACCGGAGGGGGGTTAAAAAAAAAAATTGAAAATCGGTCACGTAATTTAAGAACGACCCTTATGTTTCGAGTACGAGATGGTTTAGAAATAATAACGCTGAAGGCATTGCAACATTTTCCGGTACTTATAAGGTGCAGCAAAGCGCACCGGGAAAAAGCTAGTAATAAATAAAAACTATGGGTTTTTAGTGTTGCATATGTGCAAAATCGTAGTAAGTGCATCTTTGTATATTTTGTTAGTGTCGAGTAAAAATATACTCTACTATTTTGCAAATGCTATAATGCAAGACCATTTCGACAAAATTGTGAATTTCCCCATCGACTAACAATTCCATGCAACGCCGATGTATTTTAGAAGAATGCTTTTTTTGGACTTTTTTGGTAACCTGAGCGGTAAAACGAATCGTTGTTGTTACGTAAAACACTTAAAATTGGGAACATTATTGAACGATCGCAATGCAATCAATATTTTGAACTTTACATTAAAATTTCAAAAAATAAATTTCTTGCAATAATTTAATAAAACTTTTTATTGACTTGTTCTAGTTTGTAAATGAACAGCCAGCGGCGGGCAAACAAAAAAAAAAAAACAAAATACAGCGGTACAGCTTAACTTAAATCCCTAGGAAAATTAAAAAAAAAGCGGAAAATGCTCAAAGCCATGATTGCTGCAATAAATTTTTAACCTTAGGCAGTTTGCATGAAATTTTAATAAAAAACGTTTAAGGAATTATTGCAGGATTTTACTAACAAAGAAAATGTGCAAAAAATAAAAAAGGACCTGTATTGTTTCCCCAACCTTTGTCTTGTTATATCTTAAATACTTAAGTAATGAAAATTTCTTAAAAAATATTTTCAATTTTATTTAAGGCAGACATCATGGGCTTAGAGACCATTTAGCGCGCAGTATAGCACAATGTTTTTGTAGCAACATTTGCGTGCATATCTTCATCACTTCGGAAATCTTCCATTTGGCTAAGTTTCTTTTTTTTCATAGTTTTAATTATCCGTTTGAAGTGAAGCATAAAGTTCAATATGCAGGGGTCAACCGCAAAAGGAAGATTGAATTGTTTTTTTTTTTCTTTTTTCATGAAAACGAAATTAAGTTCAACCCCAGTTGAAGAGCATGACAAAAAAACAAAAGAGTTGCTAGAAATGAAGTCAACCAGCAGTGCATGATGTAAGTACGAATTCAACACAACTACCAAAACCACCAACATCACCACCACTCGATGCCAATTAAGCCAAGGAAGCAGCTATTCATTACTAAAGCGTTTAAAAAATTCAGCACAAAACTTAATGAATGAGCGACTACTGAGTGTACTGAGTGAATGAGAATGTTGTCAACGGTCAAGCGGTCAAGTGACCAGCATGTAATGGGCTAAGATGAACACAGAGCGCTGCTTGGAGGCGTGGTTGGGGGAGAAAAACGTTTAATTATATTTGCTGTAGCTGGTTGTTGCAGCACGCAACTTACACTTCGTTAGGCAGTGAATAACACATCAGAATGTGTGAATGTGTTTATGTGTGTGTGTGTGAATGTGGCATACTGGCAGAAGGATATTCGGTAAGGAATACTTAAGCACAAGAAAATAGAAATAAAAACAACACAAACTTAAAAACTCAGCAATACTGAGTTAAACTCCTCAGCACGAACTGATAAGGATAACAAGCGAAGCGTAAAGAAACGACAGAGGGTCCGGCAAGGCGTTCAAACGGATGGATGAATGGATAGGTTGGCTGGACGAATGTACGGACGGACAGAATATTGGCCTGTAAGAGTCAAATTAATGGCAGTGCAGAACGTCTGGTCATGCCTAGCTGAATGTAGCAATTTTTCTTGGGTTTGGTTAATAATTTAATTTTCCACGCCAGCGCTTACAGGGCAAATGTGCAAAAAATAAATTAAGAAAAAAAAAAAACAATAACAACTCAAGAGCAATTGTAACGTATTTTTGCCCCACTGTTGGTTGTTGTTATTTATTCTCACGCAAAGTTGCACATTTTATGGCAACATCAATAAAAATAAAATAATACAACACATTCTGTCCGTCCTTTCTGTCTGTCATGTGGTTTTTTGTTATTGTTATTCCGGGATTTCTATTATTTTTGTCTGTTGACAGTATAAGCATAACAACAATAAGCATTGTCTAACTGTCATTCTGTCTAACCGTCTGCAAGTCCTGTTTGCATCATCTATGTTTGTGTATTTTTGCTTTCAAGCTCACTCAGACAATCACTCATATTATGCCAAAAAAAAAAAGCAACAACAAAATGTAGTAAACAGCCTCACGCACTTTCGCCTCCATAACGTCCTTAACATATCCTTACAGCACAACACACAGCCAAAGCGCATCGCCCAGCCACCTCCTGACGATCAACAAAATAAACAAAAAATAAATGCTGAGAACGTGGGTTTTATTTAAAATAAATCATAACGAATCAACAGTGCTGGAGCACAACAACAACAACAACAACAACTACAATAAAAACAACAATAGAAACAACAACAATAACAAACATCCAATAAGATAAACAAACACTGGCGCGTAGCAAATGAAATGAATACCAACCGACACACACACGCAAACGCAGACAAAAGCTTCCTTCCATATCCGTTGCAGCATTAGTCGCCGCCGCCGCCGCCGCCGCAGTAGCAGTAACAGCAGCAGCAGCCAAGCGGAACTCTTTGCCACATGCTGTATGTCTGTAGAACGCCCCGCACCGGCTCTCGTTTTGGCCCAACCAGAAACCAAACCCAGCCACGGAATTGATTATTTTTGTTGAACGCTGCCACAACCGGAGAAGGGCTCAAAAAACAACCAGCTGAATGTAAAATGAGTGCAGGTGTATATTTGTGTTTATATGATGATGTTTGTGTATAGCACATGGTTGTGTGCGTGTCTAGTTGGTCAATACCACCGACAGATGAGAGTGATTGTTTTTAAAAATTTCCAATTTACATAATCAACTTTTATTTTTTAAGTCATATTTTCAAAATAATTTCCACCATAAATTTCATCGATCCATTTTTTTCGTGAATTCTAGACCGAAATATTATTAAATAAACGCGCTTGTTCAAGGAATCAAATAATTTCTCCTGCATTTATTCATAAGTTTTCGATGAGCTTTCTTTGAAGTGTGCTTGAATGAAACGCGAATATATTCCGCATAGTTCCGGGAATCATTATCTTCTGAATTTGACTTCTAAAGAATTCTTAAGTACTTGAAAATCTTTGATTTCATTTTGTTAGTTTTGGGTTTGAGTTCCTTTTAAAAGGTTTTTATTCTTCCTGGAATGTCTTTTGTTTTTCATTCAATCTTTAACCTTTGCATAGCTAAAAGTAGTATTTTACTTATCCAGCTTCGCAAAACCATCAGATGTGAAAATAATAAAAAAAAAATAAAAAAAAAAATGTAAATGTGTTGTAATGTATTGCATAAGAGTAAAATCTCTTGGTGTCTTATGACAATGTACAAGACAATATTTTAAAAAGAGTTGGCTGTGTCGTGGATACACCCGTAGGTTTTGACGTGACGGCAGTTTTAATCCATGACCAAATTCTTGACTTAATTAAATATACCGAATTACTTTCCTAATTTGGAAAGCTGTGTCTTAGTATTTGTCCTAATCCATGTCCTAATTCATGTCATAGTCCTTTACTGGTTTCATAATCCGGTTTCATTGTGTTGTTTTTTTTTGTTTATGAGCAATGTTTGTTGCCACGAAAAAAACTTTTGAAATCATAACTAACTAGATTATTATTGTTGTTGTTGTTGTTTTGTTCTTTTTTGTTGTTGTTGTTATGTTGATATTGATGTTGATGTTGATTTTGATGTTGATGTTGATGTTAATGTTAATGTTGATGTTGATGTTAATGTTAATGTTGATGTTGATGTTGATGTTGATGTTGATGTTGATATTGATGTTGATGTTGATTTTGATGTTGATGTTGATGTTGATGTTGATGTTGATGTTGATGTTGATGTTGATGTTGATGTTGATGTTGCTGTTGATGTTGATGTTGATGTTGATGTTGATGTTGATGTTGATGTTGATGTTGATGTTGATGTTGATGTTGATGTTGATGTTGATGTTGATGTTGATGTTGATGTTGATGTTGATGTTGATATTGATGTTGATGTTGATGTTGATGTTGATGTTGATGTTGATGTTGATGTTGATGTTGATGTTGATGTTGATGTTGATGTTGATGTTGATGTTGATGTTGATGTTGATGTTGATGTTGATGTTGATGTTGATGTTGATGTTGATGTTGATGTTGATGTTGATGTTGATGTTGATGTTGATGTTGATGTTGATGTTGATGTTGATGTTGATGTTGATGTTGATGTTGATGTTGATGTTGATGTTGATGTTGATGTTGATGTTGATGTTGATGTTGATGTTGATGTTGATGTTGATGTTGATGTTGATGTTGATGTTGATGTTGATGTTGATGTTGATGTTGATGTTGATGTTGATGTCGATGTTGATGTTGATGTTGATGTTGATGTTGATGTTGATGTTGATGAAGAAGGCCATTAGAGGCCTCATGACGCCGTCAATTTTGTTTTTATTTTTATCATGTGCCCGAAGACCTTACCTTCATTTTCGCTCCGTAAAATTTACCGTTACGCCAGTAGTCGCAGAGTGAAAATTCCATGCAACGTTTTTTCATGGTTGTAGCATTTTTACTGCTTTATGTGGTTGCCACACTGAAATCATGACTATTAAAATTTTTTTGTAATTTAGTTGTGAGGCGTAATAACACATCTATGCTGTCGTAAATTAAAAGTTACAGTAGCACTTCTCCTGAATAAGTTATAATTCCATGCAACGATATTACATTTCTGTTACATAAGCTGCTATCTTTGATCTTTTTTTTTTATTTTTGTCGCAAGACCAAGTATATATTCTTAATTTTTCTTTTAAAATATTAATCGTAGCTTATATACTCACGGAGTAAAAATTCAATGCAACGATGTTGCATGCATGTTGCATTATCTTTGAGCGGCTCTCTCTGCGCCCTCATGATATCAGACATTTTTTTGTCTAATTTTGTTATGAGGGCTTAGAGCAGGTGTTTATTGGCGTATCATATTTTTAATCCTATCACTTATACTCAGTGAGTAATAATTCATGTAACAAATTTTCAGTTTCGTTGCGTAAGCAGCTCCCTCCCCGTCCCGATGACGTTACCATACGTTTTGACGTGACAGCGTATCTCCCTCATTGTCCTTATTCTAGTCCCTATCCATTCCTTTATTCCAAAACTTGTGCTTATCTTTATTCTTATATTCATCCTAATAATTGTCCTACTTCTTGGAAAAGCTCTTGATTGAATCTATGCCTGCATTTCTGAACTTATCCTTGTTCGAATCTCTTGCCTAAGACTTGTCTTAGTACCACTTATTTTTCCAATCTTTGTCCTATATCTTAACCTTAGTGTGCCCAAATCCTTGTTCTATTTCCTATCTATTTTCTGTTTTATTTTGTATCCCATTCCCAACCATTTTTAAATATTGTTTTAGATGTGTTTAAGTCTTTGTCCTTATTCCCATCCTATCTCAAACCTTGTTATATAACTTTCCAAATCTTTGTCTAAATACTTGTCCTAATCCTTGGCCAATTGTATGCTCTAATCTTTGTCACAATTTTTGTTCCACCTCTTATTTTATTCCTAGTCCTAATTTTTGTCCAAATCCTAACCCTCATCCATTTTCTATTTCTTGTTCTAATCATTATCCAAATCCTTGTCCTAATATTTGTCCTTATTTTAGTTTTAAGTAAATTTTTGAAATGTCGTGTTAATTTTTTGCTTTTGCATTTGATGTATTTAGGTTCCTTTAAGGGGTTCTAACAGAGGCCTCATGGCACCATTATTTTTTTTTTATCATGTGCCCGAAAACCCCAGCTTTACTGTTATTCCATAAAATTAACCGTAGCACTAATAGTCACGAAGTAATAATTCAATGCAACGTTTTTTCATTATTGTTGCATTTTGACTGCATTGCGCGGTTATTTAAGAGGTGTCATGGCTTCAATCATTTTTTTTTTTTTTATTTTCGTTATAAAGTCAAACAACCGTTTTTTTTTTTGCTTTTGTGGAAAAAAAATTTTTTTTTCCTCTTAGACTCACCGAGTAATAAATCAATGCAAAAAAATTCCATTTTTGTTGCATAAGTTGCTATCTAGGGGACCTGACGACCTACTAATATTTCTTTTTTTACATTTTTGTCACAAGGCCAGTTATAAGTCTTGTACTTATATTTTATAACATTTACCCCTTTCCTCATATGATCTTACTTACTTGCTTATCTGGCGCCAGTTGGAAACACCAAGCGTAGTCAGGTTATCCAACACTTGATTCTTCGAAAAAATATATGGACGTCCTTTTCTGCGTTGACCACCACTTCTTTCTCTCGAAAGCTCCCAAAGACATTTCATTAGAACTGCTCAATGTCCAGTAGACCGTACCTCAAAAAAAAGTTCGCCGTATGACGCATTTTTGCAAGACAATTACGAAAAAAAATCTTCTTTTTTTTTTTACCGAACGTAGGGGTCGCGCATTGACATATTTCTTCATATCTCTGGTGTTTACAGTCGGATTTTAAAGTTTGGTATATCAATGTTTTTGTCTCAAGGAGACCAATATGACCTCTAGAGAGGTCATTGACCTCAGGTGCACCGTGCACCGTGCACTTTGAAGGACATATCGATGTTTTTGTCTGAAAGAGACCTTTAGCAGCAGCTAAGTGTGATGATTTGCTAACATGTATTTCGTTTGATGGGAAAAAAGAGCCAATTTAAAAAGAGTCACGGAGGCAAATGCGACGCGTAACGTTGTTGTGAATGAACAACATGTCACCATTGTGAAAGAGCCAAATTCAAAATTCATCGGCTATGCAATGCCCTCTGACAGCACTGCAGTAGGTGTCCAGAGGAGCATCGTGGAATATTAATGAATAAAGAAAATTATAGCATGGATCACTTAATCGCAATAAGTTGCGACGAAACACCTACCAACACCGGCTACAAAGGAGGAGTTATTGCAAGAATGTGAAAAAATAAAATAATAATACATTGTATATTTAATAAATCACAACAAAAATAGTGTTGATACCTCTTTTAGCATTGGCGTTACAGGTTTTTTATTCTTTTCAATTTAAGGCCTTCCAAGGACTTGTAGGAATATTTTTTTTTTTTGTATTTTGAGAAAAAATAATTGGTCTTTCTCAGACAAAAACATCGATATGTCATTCAATATGATCAAAATTTTAATACCGATGATATGATGAAAATGAAAAAAGGGACCCCTACGTTTGGCAAAAAATTTTGAAAAATTTTTTAAAAATAGTTCTGCTGGAAATATCGATATACTTCCTGAGCAAAAGACTAATGATATTTTAAGAGCTTTATTTTATCAGGGTTGTATAAAATAATCCCCATCATTAGGTTGTAAAAGTCGCACGATAAGGAATCACCTTGTCTGAAATCTCGTTTGGTATCGAATGGAGGAGTGAGATCCCTCCCGATTTTAACTGTGCTGCTGGTGTTGCAAAGACAGATGAGCTTTGCAGGAATACCAAATTCAGACATGATGGAATATAGATGATTCCTTATTGAACTGTCGAAGGCGACTTTGTAATCGATAAAAAGATGGTGTGTGTCGATTTGTTTCTCTAGGGTCTTCTCCAAGATTTATCGTAGCGTAAATATCTGGTCTATGATGGATTTTCCAGGTCTGAGGACACACTGATAGGGTAAAATCAGCTGGTTTACCAGACCCTAGATGCTATATTAAGAAGACTTATCCGACGGTAGTTGGCACAAATGGTGGGATCGCCTTTCTTGTGGGTTGTCCAGAGCACACTGAGGTTCCAATCGTTTCGAATGCATTCTTCCGATCATATTGTATGTAGGAGCTCATGAATGCATTGAAATAGAGCTTCGCCTCAATTCTTGAAGAGCTTAGCAGGTAAGCCAGGTTTTTAAGCCGAGCTATAGCTTTTAAGACTTCACTTTGGTTGGGCACCTGAACTTCAACTTCATATACTCACTGAGTAATAATTCCATGCAACACCGTTGCAAGATTGATGCATTTTCGAGTTTATAGCGGCTCTTTCCACGGCTTCCTGACGTTATGAATTTTTTGGCTATTTTTGTCATGAGGGCTTAAAACTAGCCTTTTCTCCTGCGTTATAATTTCATGCAACAGGTTTGAAGTTTCGTTGCAGCTTCCGCGTTCCGATGACGTCTTCGATTTTTAATTTTTTTTTTATTTTTGTCATAAAGCCGTAGGATTAGCCTTAACTGTCGTGTCATAACTTTTATAATGAGCATTGATTTAGTCTAAAAATAAAAATAGAAAAAGTGACCCATAGATTAGATCAAACATGCTCACGTAGTTGCCCGTATGGCCTGCGTGGCCCTTCATACAAATTTTTTTCTATCTTAATTTTGTCTTTGCGATGAGCCAAAATTAAAGAATAACTGAAAAAACAACAACAAAAACTGCACTCGTTCAGTGTTCAGCACATTTTCCAGCGAACTTTACAAAAACAATCGCATGCAAAGCCAAAATCAAATAACGCACACCTGATGATGTCGATGCTGAAGCTGATTTTCTCGTTACTTGTGTGTCAGTAATTTTTCGTGCATGCATTGTTATTGTAATAGAAATTAATCCTTGTTGCAGTGCACTGGCAAATAAAATTGAGTTCATTGATTTGTCATAATTGTAATATCTATCAAACATTGAATATATGTACTAAAAAAAAATAAACAACATTTTCTTGCAGTGTACTTTATGACAAGTGATTTTATTTCATTGTAATTGTTTTGTGTTTTGTTTGATTTTTTGGCAAACGCAACAATGAGTATTTTTTTGTGTTTGTCTTTTGTTTTCTAAATTTTGGCCGGGGTATTTTATGCATAAAAGTTCAAGGTACATAGTGATGTTAGATACCCGATGAAAGAAGATAAAATTATGCATCACTACGTGAAAGAATAGTTGAAAAATATTCTACCGTTTACCCGCAATGCAGTTTGAAAGTCATCATTTTTTTTTCTCTTTGAGTGTGCACAGTAGAGTGGCCCTTAATTTTTTTTTTTAGAAATTGAACATGTGCGGTGCTCTCGTTTATTTCTTATCATATCAAAAGTATATTGTGAAAATTTCAAGAAAAAAAATTAATATTTACACATGCCGCAAAGTGAAATTTCATTCGAAATACACCTTTATATTGGAAAAAATTGGGTTTTTTCTACAATAGTTAAAATTAAGACAATTTTGTGTGATTTTTTAATCAACGAAACATAATATCATATTTAGGATAGCATTATCTCTCAAAAGAGCTATCATTCGTTGAAATTGGTTACAAAACGAGTAAACTACAACTTTTTTGTCGAGCGAAAAAAAAACAAATCATAATTTTATGAGAAAATTATAACTTACATACTTATGCTCTGGACCTAATCCGTATAGAGGAAGACAGACAGTTTTTACTAAGCCAGAGAGAAAATGGAAGACCCGGTTGTATGATTGGCGTTTATGACGTCTTAAGAGCAAGGGAGAAGCGCAAACTAATTCGGAAAATAAAGAAAAATAGAGGAAACGCAAACCCGAGGAGAAGAAGCGGGAGAGAAGTATGATTTATATGTTATTAAATAGTTTGCTTAGCTTAATTATTATAATGTAGAAAGAGCACAGGATAAATATCATGTGAATTAGTTTCCATGGGAATTAGTACCTATCCAGTTAGACAAATGTACAACATTTTCACTTCAAATTGTAATAATTTATGATAGAAAACGGTCTTACCTATCTGTCATTAAGGACGTAGAATTTACAAATTGTATTCGCATAACAGATTGTTATAATAATTCGTTTTGTGATTATAACAGAAAAAGTGATGACTTCGTCTGATAATGAAATGCCAACTTGTAGTAACTCTAAGGCCATATGCATGGAATCTGCTATTACAAAGAAGAAAATTTCAGCACTAGAAAGTACAGTAACCCGAACGCAGGAGGAAATAGAACCCAATATAGAAAATCCAGGTCATGGTAAAAATTATCACTTAAATATTTTTTTTAAATGCATAAAGTTGTTTCATTAGAAAACAATCATAAAGGTTTGGATAACACAAAACGAGCTTCAAAAAATCTTATTACTCCAAGACTGTCTGCTGCATTGGATCGTTGCAAAATAAGTGACTGAGTTGCGCTGCATTTATTAACTGCTAGACTAGACGCCCTAGATATTGATCCAGAAAATTTTGTTCTTAATCGCTCTTCTATCCAAAGACAAAGGCAAAATTTTCGAAAACAACAAGCAGATAATATTAAAAATACCTTTTTTGAGTTATCGATTCCATTCGCAGTTGTCCATTGGGATGGAAAACTATTACCAGCTTTAACTGGAAATGAAAAGTTGACCGCTTACCAATCGTCGCTACATATATACATATTGAGCATATCATATACATATTGAGCAGTTATTAGGAGTTCCACAGTTATCTTCTGGCACGGGCCTTGAAATGTTTTCCGCAATCTACGATACTTTAGAAAAATGGGACCTTGTAGACAAAATTGAAGCAAAAGTTTTTGATACAACAGCCTTAAATACTGGCAGTTTTAAAGGCGCCTGCTCGTTATTGGAACATAGAATTAATAGAGACCTTCTATTTTTACCATGTCGACATCATATGTATGAGATTGTTTTGTCGGGTGTGTTTTCCATAAATAACATTGCAGCATCTACTGGTCCTGCAATTTCAATTTTCAAAAAATTTCAAAGTGAATGGGAAAACATCAACCAGAAAAATTATTCTCCAGGAGCAGTCGATCCTGTTATAATGAATGCTATGGCAGAATCTTCGGCAGAGATTTTGAACTTTTGTAACAATATTATAAGCCAAAAATTTCCAAGAGGTGATTATTGCGAATTTTTAGAGCTTATTACAATATTTTTGGGTGGCCCATTATTAAAAGGTGTGAAGTTTTACAGGCCCGGTGCATTTCACCATGCACGTAGATGGCAAAAGCTATTTACTGCCTTAAAATATTTATATTAAGACACGAATTCCGAACAGAAAAAATAGAAGGCATTCGAAATGTTTGTATATTTTTAGCAAAATGTTACATTGTTCCGTGGATAAAGTGTACTAATGCTACAGAAGCTTTAATGACTGACCTCAATTTTTTGAAAAATATTATTAAATTAAGCCACACCGACAAAAAAACTGCAACGATTGCTGGCAAAAAGTTTGTAAATCATTTATGGTATTTTATCCCAGAGACAGCCGAGTTTGCGTTGTTCGACGAAAGTATTCCAACAGAAATTAAAGTTGAAATGGTTAAAAAAATCCAGGAAGATGACGAATTTGAAAGTGATGGCAAAAAAAAAGTATTTTTATACCAAGAAGATATACAAACATTTACTAATAAAAATATCGTCGACTTTTTATCACCATCATCGATGAAACTTTTCCAACGTTTCAAAATTGGAACAGATTTCCTTAAAGTACACTCAAAAGATTGGAAATCGCAAAATGACTGCACTGATGGTCTGAAAATCATAACTTCTCTTAAAGTAGTGAACGACACAGCTGAGCGTGCGGTTAAATTAATAACTGATTTTAATAGCCTCCTAACTGAGAATACAAACCAACAGGACTATCTCCTTAAAGTATAAATGTATTTCGGATTATTTGATTAAGATTCTAATTTTTCTTTTTTTAAATGTAGATTGTTCAGGACTATCGTAAGAAATATCCAGGATACAGTCGTGAAATTTTATCTCGGCCCTACGACCAATAATTAAAATAAAAAAAAATAAAATTATGTATAATAAACGTTGTTAAATTTGAATACAAGTAATAATAACTAGGTCGTAGCAGTCGCTTAGCAAACACTTACGCGTTTGCTAGCTAGCCACATAAATTGGTACGTTGTGGAGGCAATTTAGTTGAGTTGCTAGCTCCAATAGATTTTTCTAAAAACTATATAAGCAAAGATATTAAATAGGTTTTGTTATTCCAATTAAATGAGGATTCTGTCAATAAAATTACCAGATCTCAAACATGCAATTACAAAAAAATGTTAATATATTTTAGTTGAAAAACAATATTTTATTGTATTCGATGTTTTTGAACCAATCCTTTCTTTTTATTTATTTTCTTATCATAAGGAATAGCGTATCATAAGGAATATAACGTAAGTTTCCTTTCTCTAATATCGAAAACTGCTTGATTGAGAATTAATCCTTGCCATTTTTAATATTAAAGGCATACGGAAGTTGTAGGGAAAATTTCTTGCGAGTAAAATTGTTTGATCCTTCTTTGAATGATACTACTACGGAAGAAATAAGTAAAACATTTAAATTGTTGTATTTTGGTCCAGAATAATTGACTTGATCAACCAACCTCACCTGTGGCCCATTGCACAGTCCTACTAATAGAAAAAGATTTTGACTCATTAATTTAAGTCTCAATTTTTGGCTTAAACCTCTTGCATCGTCGAAGGAGCCTGACAACGCTCGTGGGTGTGTAAGGCATTGATGATTATCACAGCATTGCCAACATTTTTCAGCTTCTTAATGTTGTATTCTTCAATTTCAGCGCTTTTTGTGATTATTCACGTTAAAAATTTTCAAAAATGTTTCTAAAAATGTACCGGAAGTTTACCGTTTACATACAATTTGGCCACAAAGTAACAAATGGTAACATTGATGTCACAAATGCGGTAAATGTGCGTCAAACGTGATCAACTGCCACCCCAGAGGTCCCGGGTTCGAATCCCAGCTAGGCCATGATCCTACGCTTTGACCTTTCGCGTTTACGATTTTCTTTCATTAAGTAATCAGCTGAAATTGAAAACTCATCAATATTTACGACTTGGAGTCGTAGTTTGTGGATGAGATTGCCTTATTACTTGAATTGAATTGAATTGAATTGATTGCCCCTTCGCTCACACTAATCTACCACCCCATTTCGAACCAAAGCAGACTTGACTGAATAGGTATTACACCTAAAAACCTTGGTTCAAAGCTTAAAAAAAATGATGAGGTTATGTATGTTATACTCTGAAGTACAAATCAGACTCCATTATGTGTGTCAAATTAAGTAAATTAAACAATACAATAGAAAGCTTACGTTTTATTATAAAATTGACGTTATTAATGCTATAGAACTTACAAAAAATAATAACTTTACATTAGGAAATAATTGTGTACAAATAAATGTACATACTAAAATAATCAAAAATTATGAATAAAATCATAATATGTATCAATCAATGCAAGTACAAGTAAGTAACCTGTTCAATAATGCATTATCTACATTAGCGAAGATTGTCAAAAAAATATTCAATAATAATGGATATATTGGATTACAGGGGGTGCCGAATTAGTCAGGGGCCTGATTTCCGGGGGTCCAGTGTAAAAAAAAGATGAACGCTGATTGTTGATTAAAAATTTGATTTGTAGACAGTTCTTCTAATGATACTCTTAATAAACATTAAACATCTCTATTCAAATGCTGAGTGCTCCCTCTTGATGCTTCTGAATATACGAAACCGTCTAGTGCAGTTTTAATGAACTAAATGTTGACAATACTTAAAAACATTTCTAAGTCTATATTTCAATCCATGTCGCGATCAATATCACAATATCCTAGATCCTAGGACCTACAAATTAGAATATCGTGATATTGATCGCAACATGGATAGGAATGGAGGCTTAGAATTATTTCCAAATATTGTCGAAAAAATTCATTTTATTAAAACTGTTAAAGACGATTTAATAACATTTATTGGTTTTTTTTTGTTAATTATTTGATTTTACTTCTATTGGTGTTTTCGTTTCTACAAAAAATGTTGCCCTACCACAGTACAACATTTTTCAAGTGTTGTACTCAACCCTCAAAAAGTGCAGGTTTTGAACACAAAATACTACCCTGCTTACTCAATCAGCTGATATATTTGTGTGCGCCAAAAATAAAAAATTTGCTTTATTAAAAATATTATTTAAGTGTCAAATTATGAATGCATATATTTAACCTTGTCTAACACACGCATTTCATAATATTTTCGTTTAAAGCAATCAGCTGATTTTCAGGGCAACATTCTCCCCTCAAAAAGTTTCGCAGGGCAAGAAATGTGCCTTTTTTGCCCAATATAAATGTAACATTTTAAGAAACGAACACAGATTTTTTCACCCGTTTGCACTAATATAACAATTGAAAACGAAAAAAGAAGAGGGCAATGAAAAGGTAACATTTTTTTGCTAGAAACGAAAACACCATAAGTTATAGTCATGAATTGATAGAATTTGATAATGGTTTGATGAGTTGGTGTTAAAATCAGCACATTCTTAGGGGAAGCAATGAAAGCTAATAAGCCTACCAGTCACCAAATAATAAAAAATTAAAAAAATTGCAAATTTCTTTTATTTTACAGGGTTTACCAACACATGAAAATAAAAACATTAAACAATTTAATTTTAATGTATTTGCATCCATTTACAAACTTCAGCATAGCAGTTATTTATTTTAGTTAGTAATAAACAGCTGTTGCAGCGAACAACATTCGCCTTAATGTTTTTGTTGTTGTTGTTGTTCCATGCTGTTCGGTTATTTATAGCGAGCGAGCGAAGCGAACGACGGATACATACAGAAGCAGGCAAGCAGCAAACTGAATTAAGCGAATATGTATCAACAAAGAAAGATATGGAAATATTTTTTTCAATAAATTTCTAAACTAAACAAAATTTCCAAATTTGGGCTGCGCAGGCACCTAATTTAAGATCAGTAGAACAGTTTAGAAAAAGAAATATTAAAATCGGTCAACCCATTTCAGAGTTCTGCTCCTTTAAACATTCTTCATGCAAGTTGTTCCACTTAACAACAAACTCATTGATTTGTTGTTAAGATTTTATTGTTTATTGTTTGTGTTGAGTTAGAAACGTACAAACTTTATACAATTTAAAGTTCGAGGCATGAACTTTTTTCAAAATAATTAATTTTACATATGTATTTGAAAATATCTTTTAAAAATAGTTTTTTTGCTCCACAAAAAATATTGAGTTTTCGCATTTTTTATCCCATTTCGACACATAATATCTCCTTGGAAAGAAATTTTTATGCTCATTACGCCAATTAATCGAGTTGATTGAAAAAAATTAATTACATTCATTTAATTTGTTTTCAGAAAAAAGAAATATGTTTTAAAAACTATATTTAACCGATTTCATTCATCGAAATAGCACGTTGAAAAGATAAATTATATGTCTTATGCGATATTATGTTTCGTTGATTAAAAAATCACAGAAAATTGTTTTAATTTTTATTTTTCTTGAAAAAAACCAAATTTTTCCAATATAAAGGTGTATTTCGAATGAAGTTTCGGTTTGCGGCACGTCTAAATATTAATATTTTTTTCTGAAATTTCCACAATATACTTTTGACATGATAAGAAATAAACGAGGGCATGTTCAATTTATAAAAAAAAAAATTGCGCATACAGTTAAGGGCCACCCTAGTGCACAGTGACAAACGTGTTTATTCGAAATTTTTAAATTTTTTTTTTTGTGTATTATTTTTTAAAAAATACAAAAAATTACGATGGAACCTTCTTGTTCAGGTATTTAAGCAATACAAAATTAAATTTTTTTTATGAAATAGTGTTTATATATATATTAATTTATTTATTTTAATTTAACCTTAAAAAGTTGGATTTTTCAAGATGTTAATAGAGATATAGTTGTGTGTTGAGTGGAATTAAGGAAAACTGTTTTGATTATCGTAAGATATGAACATTCAAGCTATATTCTATAAAAAAAAAAGTTGCGTCAATGCTGCGCACTTTCGCGGTATTTCGATTTTTTTACTTCAACTTACATGTCACGAGTTTACGATTTTATTTCGAAAAATTAAAACAAACGAAATTAAGTACAAAATAAATGTAAATACTAAACAGATTTTGCTGTTTTTTGTTTTTTTTTTTTTGTTGTTTACCAGTACTCTTCTTCACTTTGTTTTTTGTTATAAGCTGTTTTTTACCCTACATTATGGAAAGCGGCATATGCAGTGCACCTTTCCACAATTAAGGTAGATAGTTGATGTTTCTTTCAAACACCGGCTTTTTATATATTAAAAGAAGCAGATGAATGTGCTATGCTATTAAATTAAATTATATTTGTTCGATTTTAACACTTATTTTTTGATTTTGATATTAGTAAGACATAAATTGTTTGCCCTGCAGTTTGCAGGGTACATGTGAAATCAATATCATTGTTTATGTTTATTAACTATTGTTATTGCAATCCTTTGTTTTTGTATAAAATGTCGTTCAAAGCTTGTTTTGTGCAATTTGTAGTAATAACAAAAATTATGTTCTATATACTATGTTATTCGGTAAAAGGTATATAGCTAATGATGACATTTTGAAGCCGTCATTTAGAATTTTAAATTTTTGACTTCGGATTCATGATCAGCGACGACCCCACAAACCCCAGTATACAAATTTTTACCTTTATTAAACGTTTTTTGCAGAATATAGCTTGTTCATGGCCGCCATTTTGAAGCCGCCATTTTGAATTTTAAATTTTTGACTTCATATTCTTAATCAGCGACCCCACAAAAGCCTGTATACAACATTTTACCTCCTTTAAACGTTTTTTGTAGAAGTTAGCTTGTTCATGGCCGCCATTTTGAAGCCGCCATTTTGAATTTAAAATTTTTGACTTCAGATACGTAATCAGCGACCCCATAAACTCCTGTATACAAAATTTTACTTCCATTAAACGTTTTTTGTAGAAGTTAGCTTGTTCATGGCCGCCATTTCGAAGCCGCCATTTTGAATTTCAAATCTTTGACTTCAGATTCGTGATCAGCGACCCCAAAAACCCCCAAAATTCAATTTTTGTCTCGATAAGTGGCCCCTGTCAATTAATCGTCACTTTTGACATAAAATACCCCAGTGTGCGGCGCTTAAAATTTCTTGGGCCCCACTGGATTAGATAATAGTGACCTATTTAAAATCATATTTAGCATCCCTTTGCTTTATTGGTATATTTTCAGGTATAATTTCTAGTAGCTGAATGTTACTCGTATATATCCGGAACTAACTCGGATATTATATCCGGCCCACAGACATAGGGAGCACAATGGACCAATAGGTCCACTTATCTGCAGGTTATTATTTCTAATCTTCTTAGTAACATTTTTTCCAATTATTCTTTAAGTGTTAAAAACAAATAAAAATGGCGCTTGTTATCGTGTTGTCATTAAATTAAATGGCGTCGTTGTTGGATTGGTAGAACTATAAAATTTTCATTTAATTTGGGAAATGTGCAACACATCAATCAATCAACTAATCAAGAGCACATTAAAAAATTAACTCCGTACACAAATAAGATGTGCAGCATGTGTGCACGTGTGTTTGTTTGCGTTAGTGTGAAAGTGTTATGAAATTGCAACGTGCAACATATAGTGGAAAATATATTTTTGCCTGGCAAATACACAATTGCAGGACTTTCAGTAACTGGATAAAGTCGAGGACAACAGCGCGTTGAAGCTTAAGCGAAGCTTGTGCAGACAGTGAATTATGGTGAGAGTGTGTGTGTGTGTGTGTTCTATGTGCTGTGTGCTGGGTGTAAATTTTATATAACATTAAACAGTCAACCAAGTGCAACCAGTAGGACATGAATAGCAACTCCAATATGAAATATGAGATCGTTGGCCTTCTCCACAAATTTCGTGACCTGCTGCAGCAACTACAACAGCGTCAACATGTCACACGGTTTTGAAAACGTGGCGCGCATTTTATTTATTTTTCCGCTTGTGTGGTAGTGCAAACAATTTGGGCCAGTCGAATATCCTGTGTGTGTGAATGTATGTGTGGGCGATTGTCTAGCGTTTATTTGCGATTGTGTGTATGTTTGGCCAGTGCGTTTGTCACTTTGTTGACACTGATTATGTTGCTGTTGATAATTTGCGGTTGCAACACTGAAAACTTTATCATTGTTACAGCAGCAGCAGCAGCAGCAGTTGCAGCAGATGTGTTGCATACTTTATGGCGTCTGTCGCAAATAGGTGGGTGCACTTTGTGGATAAGAGCTTGCAGATGATGATGATGATGATGAGCTAGTGTTTGTTAAGCGCAGCAACTTTGTGCGCATGAAAAGTGGCATTAATGCGAAAAGTTCACTTTGCGGTTCTACACTGAAAAAAAAAAAAATTTTTATCAGAATATATTTTTTAATTTTTATTTATTTTTATAGTCGTTGTAAGCTGCGGCAACATAGTGACCACAAAATGGTTATAACTGATATTGTAGCCAACTGCCAAAAAGGGCAGCAACAACAGGTGAAACTAATAAAGCGTTGAAACATACGCACAGACACATACATCCACACACACAAACACCAATACAAACACTCATTTAAACAAGTTATTGAAACTTGCAGGCTTCATAAATAATATCCTGTGGATACAAAATCAACAACTACAACAACAAAAACAACAACAACAACAACAAAAAACAACTAAAAATAAGCTATATGCAGTGATTTATTTGCAAATAACTCTGCAGAGCTTTTGTGACAGTTTTTCATAAACGTCAAACATTAATCACTACAGGATGCACAGGATTTGCAGGCTAATGGCAAAAAATACAGCGAGACGAGAAAATATCAACAATTGCTGCCGAAAAGCATAGCAGCTCTCAAATACAAATACACACACACATACACAAAGCATAGGTTTTAAGCGCACACTCCCATTCACACACATACTCGCAAGATACAAGTAGCTTTATACAAGCGCGCCAAGCTGCAGGGATATAAAATAAGTCAACGCAGCAACATTGTATGTGTTGTTTATTGTTTTTCTGGTTTTTTCCTTTATATATACATGGGTTTGTGTATATCTGTGTGTTGTTAACATCGTTTGGCTGCTGCTGTTGTTGTTGTTGTTGCTGTTGTTGTTGCTTTGGCGGTACTCGTAGTCGTTGGATGATGTATTTGGTGTAAAAGACACAGTGCAATAAAATTCAATTTACGCAGCGAAAAAATTGAAAAAATGTCACGTAAATCATGTTGGCAACACTGACGACGTGCGAAATTAAGAGATTTCTAGCTACAAGTAACGGTTATTTGCACAGTGGATGTATCTATCAAGCTAATTTATTATTGCGTGCATAAAATTACAATAGCTACACCAGCTGACTGAGTGAGACAGGATATTCAGTCATAAAATTTTGTATTTGAAGTAAGCGAAAAAAAAAATTTATATATATATATTAAAATTCTACAAAAATTTAGAAAAATAGCCAATTAACTAGAATTTGGATATGCTTGCGTCAGGAAATTATTATGACAGCTTTGCTGGGTTGCTTTTGTGTTGATAAATAAAAGGAAGATTGATTTATATTTGTTGAGCAAATAAGAAGCAAATAAAAAGATACAGTAGTTTCGACTATGTCGTAACACAAGACGTAGAATTATTCAATTCGCTTTTGATGACATCTTTTTTAAAAACTATTTAGCAAAATATTTATTCCATACACCTGAGCATATGACCTTTAAAAGAGTGCCGGAAAGGGTTAATGTGTATCACCGACCCCCATTACTTTTGCAAAAGGAACATTTTTGCGTTTGACACCTTATCCCTCCGACCACTCTTTACGGGGGCTCCTATACAAATTGTATGGTTTTTGTATATTTATTCCATACACCTGAGCATATGACCTTTAAGAGAGTACCGGAGAGGGTTAATATGTATTACCGACCTCCATTATTTTTGCAAAAAAAACATTTTGCCTTTGACACCTATTCCCTCCGACCACCCCTTAGGGGGGCTCCCATACAAATTTTATGGTTTTTGTATATTTATTCAATACACCTGAGCATATGACCTTCAAGAGAGTGCCAGAGAGGGTTAATATATATGACCCTCATTACTTTTGTAAAAGCAGCATTTTTGCGCTTGACACCTATTCCCTCCGACCACTCCTTACGGGGGCTCCCATACAAATTTTATGGTTTTTGTTTATTCATTCCATACACCTGAGCATATGACCTTTAAAAGAGTGCCGGAAAGGGTTAATATGTATCACCGACCCCCATTATTTTTGCAAAAGGAACATTTTTGCCTTTGACTTCTATTCCCTCCGACCACTCCTTAGGGGGGCTCCCATACAAATTTTATTGTGTTTGTGCCGGAAAGGGTTAATATGTATCACTGAGCCCCATTACTTTTGCAAAGGGAACATTTTTGCCTTCGACACCTATTCCCTCCGACCACTCCTTAGGGGGGCTCCTATACAAATTTTATGGTTTTTGTATATTTATGCCATACATCTGAGCATATGACCTTTAAAAAAGTGCCGGAGAGGGTTAATATGTATCACTGACCCCCATTATTTTTGCAAAAGGAACATTTTTGCGTTTGACTTCTATTCCCTCCGTACACTCCTTAGGGGGTCTTTCATACAAATTTTATTGTGTTTGTGCCGGAAAGGGTTAATATGTGTCACCGACCCCAATTACTTTTGCAAAAGGAACATTTTTGTCTTTGACACCTATTCTCTCCGACCACTCCTTAGGGGGGCTCTCATACAAATTTTATGGTTTTGGCGATAAAACCGGAAACTGTCGATAAATAGGTAGCAAGTTTAAGCAAACAAAAACATCAAATGTTGGCTTTATATATCATGTAATTGTGTAAAATTTATATAAGTTAGAGAGTTCTAACATGAATTTTTGTCGCATTGAGGATCAAGCAGACCAACAAATGCTAACATCAACATTGTACGATCAGTACTTTAGGCCCACCAAAGGCTCAAAAAGTTATATAAATACCGACACCTGATCACTATCAACCACCCTACTTACCTCCGAGAATGACGTATTCTACGTCAAAATATATGTATGTGTATCTAAATTTATGTCATGAAGAAATAGTTTTGATAAGATTCACCGTTATAAAATCGAAAAGTTTTGACTTAGAGGAAAAATGTATTCTTTCAAAGAAGTGTACTTCTTAAGGGCAGAAATACATGTAAATGCTCGAAACTCAGTAATTTTTTGTGAATTATTTTGAGGGTGATAAAATAAGGGTTGATAACAAATAAAGGTTTTCTTGTTGTCAACATACTTGACCTAAAGCTCTAAAAATTTGTTTTCAATATACCTCGTAAATAATGAAAGGTCGTATTCAAAATATTAAGACTTTTGACTAAATTTAATGACGTGTGTCTGGTATTAAAAGCAATTTTTTTTTGTTTTTATACAAAATGGCGGCGGTACAGTCCCTACACGAAGAGCGTTTTTGCCGAAGTCATAAAACGGCTGCCATCGCCCATTTTTTTTTCTATTGGTTTGAAATCAAAAACAAAAAATATTTCGATTACTGATGAGTTTGGGTATAGAATAAACCTATAAAATTGAGAAAAAGTACGAATTAAAAAATTTGGTACACTTTATAATAAAACACTCGTATTTTCGCCTATTTTTTTCGACAGTTATTGCCCCCTTAGAATTGTTTATTTATGCAAAATGTGTAATATTTTAGGTTTATTCTATGGGTAATTATATTGACTAAAATCCCTCAAAATTTCAGCCCGATCGGTTATTTACTTTTTGAGATGCAGTGGCAGCCGTTTTTGTTTCGAGAAGATCGCGTTTAAAGTTTTAGGACGATAAAAGTATTAGTTTTTGCGACTTACCGATCAATCAGCAATTCCAGGCGCATACAATAGCCCTTCAGCTTCCCTCCAGTTGTTGCTGTTTCCTGGCAGTACATTTTACAGTAGATTTAACATGTATTTCTCCTCTTAATCAAAAATACGTTGGCCTATTTAGTATTTCCTTTTAGTATTTCCTTTTTGGTCGGGTGACTTCTCCACATCTTTTACTTAGGGGTCGTTCATAAATTACGTTACCAATTTAGAAGGGGGGGGGGGGGGGAGAGGGGTTTTAAAATTTACTATGATAAGTAACGATACCTACTCAGATATAGTAACGTGACCAAAAATAAAAAAAAACTCGAAAAAATTGAAATGAATATACCCTATCATTTCAAAACATTTTCATACTAACATCTTCATGTTTGACCGTCAAAATTGACGGCTTTGACGATAAGGCCTGAATATTCTCCATACGACTTGTACTGTCCTTCGCTGAAAGAGGAAATCAGTTCAAGATCGTGTTCTATCTGCGGCTTGTATTGCACTTCAAAAACATTTATGAATTCTCATAAGTGAGTTTGATTTAATTTAAAGTAAATCGGGATAAAAGTACTTTTCAAATAATTCAATTTTAAGGAAGCATATTCAGAAAAACACTGAACTGATGCTGCTCGGATGCGGTTTTTTCGGGTACTCTCTCAAAAACCAGGCGAGTTTCTTTGCATAAGAAATGAAGATACACCTGAATGGGTCGATATGCTCCGTTGAAGAATTTTATTTCAAAGAGTCCCCAAAGTTTCCAGCTTCTTCAATACCAGTGATTGAGAGCATCGACTCTTGGATTGAAGATGAAATAGTTTTTATCTGATTTTTAAAAATGTTTCTTAAATTTATCTTGTCATGATAGCACACATACTAAAAGCTAGATAATAATAGTATAAATAATAATATTTTTTTAATCTATTTTCAAGTATTTTTTTATCAATTCATTTTTTTACTTATTAGGTGGGAGGGAGGTGTTTTTAAATGCACTAGCGAGGGTACTAACGGAGGGGGAGGAGTAAAAAAGTTGAAAATCGGTCACGTAATTTATGAACGACCCCTTATTGAACTCACTATGCCGTTATTATGAGTTATGCCGTTGTTCCATTCGTTCTTGGTAATTTTCCATAACGATGCTTAATTTACTGGTTTTTCTGCTCCAACTGTCCTTTTAATAATGGGTATCGATTTTCTACTTTTGTTTTTTTTTTTTTAGCTTGAACCAAGGATTTCAGGTGGAATACCTATTCAGTCAAGTCTGCCTTGGTTCGAAAATGGGGTGATAGATTAGTGTGAAGGAAAGAGCAATCAAGTGAAGCATGTGTAGGATGTTCTAAGCGTGGTGGAAAGCCAAAGAAACATGTGAATTTGAAGCAGAGGCAAGTGTTATGCCTTTACCTCAGTCAATTCAAGTTATAATGGAAACTCATCCACAAACTTCTCTACCATCAACTACAACTTCAAGTCGTAAATATTGATGAATTTTCAATGTCAGTTGATTAAAAATAAGGATATAAAATTTAGAAATCTTTAAAGCGTAGGACCATGGCCTGGCTAGGAATCGAACCCGAGACCTACAGTCAAGTCCAGCACGCTACCTACACGACCACCGAGGCCACACTTTTTGGCATTAATCCAGTTTTTAACAACCTTGGACTGGACTCTACCAATATTTTGGGTCGCTATCCTGCTGGAAAATCCAAGAAAATGGCAAATCATCATAGTGCCCAACTAAATTTTACTCTTAGATTCTTTTTAACATGCTTCCCGTCATTTTACCATCTATTTGTACAATTGGCCCAACGCCTGATCAGTAAAGTATCCAACGGACAACATCTGTATTATTATGGCATTCTAGGGATCAGATATAGTTAACTGCACCTCTCTGAGTTAACGCATCATTATAATGACTGATGACTGATGATGACGAGGAGGCAATCGTCACTACACAGAACCAAAAACGTACTTAATAACAAAGAAAAAGTTCTTTGTCCCAATGTATTATAGATTAAAATTGGTCCAAAGTACGAGTTCCTTGGTTCAATGAATCTTTGTTCTTACGTTATTTCTTTGATATGTTGTGAATAAAAATGATTAATTAATGACACATACAACTGTTACAATAAGTTAGTCTGTCCTTAGAAATTTTAAAACAATATCAAGATATATTTTAAAAAATCAGTTTCTTATTGAGATAAAATTCTCTAATGGTTTTTTAGATATTACAACACAAGAACTGGAACAAAATTTTAATGAACACGAACAATGACTGTTCCTTAAAATTAAGAACAACGATTCATTGAACCAAAGAATTAGTTCTTCGTTCCAAAGAATAGTTCTTAAAATCAATGAATTTCGCTTTATGAACGAGATTCTTTGGTTTTAAGAACAATATTTGGTTCAGTGTATAATAGCCATATCTTTACAAAAATGGGGCATCAGACATCATCCAGTAGCTCGCAATGTAATACACTCAAGTAATTCCACAGTTTTTGCAGTAAAACTGCTCCACCTATTTTTAAATCATCAATTTATACAACCCAGTGACGTTTTAATCTCGTATCCCTTAAGTCTAATAATCTCCTTTATGCGATTTGTTATGGACAAATCAAGCTTCCGAGTTCTTTCTGATGAAATTTTCGCCGATTCTTCCGTTATAACTCGTTTTAATTCTTATGGGATGCTTTCGAATAGATCGCCCCAAATCCGCCCATAAATGTTCGATTGGGTTGAGATCCAGCTACTCAAGAGGTATTCCTAAAATATTTGGCGCATGTTATAGGATTCAATATTGAGTATTCTGAGCTTTATGCTTCGGTTCGTTATCTTGTTGAAATATGTAACGGCCCGAAAGTCCAAGTTTTTTGGCACTTGCTTCCAAATTGTCCTTCATAATCTATATAGATGTTGCACTGGATGTTGCCAACTCCATTTTCACTCATACACCCCCATAAAATTACCCCCATAGAGGTGATAACTCTATGCTAAACAAAAGGGCTTGTATTCTTGGTTCAATTTAGTATTCTTCGGGGAAATCTTCCATTGTAACCAGCAGCTCTGAGCGTCCTTCGAACAGTTTCATCACTAACATGTTTGCCGTGATATTTGGAAAGGTTTCTGTTAACCCCTATGACAGAAGTTCGAGGCTGTTTCTTGATTTTTCGAAAACTTAATAATGGACTCATTGAGGTTTTTGACCTGTCAGCCAACATGAAGCATGTTCCTTACTAAAATACTATGAAAAGTCGAAATGCTTCTTTTTCTAGAACTGGAAATCTCTTTTAACGTATTTCCTTCTTCACGCATTCTAATTTTTTTTTTTTTATATCAAATTTTTGTTAATGGGATAAAAAAATAAGTCACTTTTTGCAGATGCAATGGCTTCTCCATAATCGCTTGGGTAATTACCATTTAACTATACAAAAACTAGTTTGGATGTCATAAATATTTGACAGCTGCCAAATGTCAGGGCTGAACTTTTCGAAACCCGAAATACATATTCCTTTAATGACGGCATGCAAATAGAATGCCTCGATTTTTTGTCAAGCCAGAGTAGTAAACATTTATTTAAAGATACTCAAAATGGTCCAAGGTAAAAGCAGGGTATGGTACCTTGGACCACAAGACAAAAAAATAAAATTAAAAGTTGCAAAGAAAGTAAAAGAGCATGCTTCTGATCATGATACAATTATACAGGTAGGTTTGACAACAGGCTATTTTCTCACGAGATCGTTCATGGCATGGTATAATTAATCAGGTAGGTGTGACAGTTTTCAATTGAACATGAATTGTCACAAATCATACAAAGCAAAGCAAACAAAAAAAAAACAAACATATTCATTTGATTTTGACAATCCATGAACGATCTCGTGAGAAAATAGCCCGTTGTCAAACCTACCTGTATAATTGTATCATGGTTCATAGATTGTCAAAATCAAATGAATATGTTTTTATTTTTTTTGCTTTGTTTTGTATGATTTTTGACAATTCATGTTCGATTGAAAACTGTCACACCTACCTGATTAATTACACCATGCTTCTGGTTATCAAAATTTCAAAATTTTCAGTCAGTAAAATTTTCATCAAAAAATATGTTTTTTTTTTGCAAAGGAATCAAACAAGGAGACAAAACGATTTTTGTTTTTTTATTAAAAAGTTAAAAGATGAGTGCAAAATTTGATAGCTAGTTGATGGAGGTTATAACTATGAATAGTTTAACATTTAAAAGTAAAAATTTGTAAATTTTGAGTTGTGTCTGCTTTGAAGATGGAGTGCGATATGATATGATTAAAAAGGATTACATTATCATTAGTAAAAAGGATTATAATTAGTGAGCGGTGTTTGGATCCGCATCCCTTTAATACTTCATCGACTGAAAAGTCGCTGTAGTCACTGAGTAACCCCTGCAGTATTACTATTATTCCGGAGCAAACTCTCTCGAGGCATCCATAGGTAATGTACTAGTCCAAGGTACGTTTCATTCATTGGTCCAAGGCACATATGAAGCACAAAATTTGCAAAATATGAAAAAATTTTTATCAGATTATATAACAAGTTCATAAAATAATAAACTTAAATGAGGAATCTTACCGCTATTTCATAATAAGAGCTACTACAGAAGAGCAAATAAATTTGTGTACGTTGACCTTGAAAATCTGCGCTAATATTTACAAATCATTTGAAAGTTTCGTCGTGATCAATTGCCAGCTGAACGTGAAGTAAAAGAGCCCAATACAGTGGAAATAAAATCTCTGTCATAAATGAAACAAATGGTAATGGAACACTTATCTGTAACGAAGTGACAAATATGAAATGTGTGCGAGTTTTAGGTTAAATTTAATGTTGTTGTTGTTATTTTAGGAGGATAAAAAGCAGCGCTTTTTAATTGCAATTTTTAATACAAAATTTCCAATTAAAAATTTTTCCATGAATAGACTTACGCCCGAACAACGTTTGCCAATTATGGAAATTTACCATCAAAATTGGTGCTGTGTGTTTCGCAAGTTGCGTCCATTATATGGTCGTCATAATCGACCCAGCGATTCAAGCTATTGTTACCTAATTTCGCATCAGTTCCACTATATTTGACATCAATCCACCGAGATTGACATCTATCAATCCGGGCTATCAATCGGGCTATCCGAGGAGAATATTGCTGCTGAATTCACCAGTGTTAATGAAGACCGTGATTGGTCCATCCGTCGCCAACTGTAGTATTGAGGCTGTGTTATTCGGTCACCTAAAAAATTTTGATCTTGGATCTTGGTCTGAAGGCTTACAAATTACAGCTGGTGCAAAAACTGAAGCTGGGCGACTTGCCACAGCGCCGATTTTTGATGTGTTCAGCGATGAGTCTCAATGGGTACGTGAATAAGCAGAATAGCTGAATTTGGTCCAAAGAACAGCCTGAGGTGTTTAAGAGCTGCCAATGCACCCGAAAAATGCATTGTTTGGTGCGGTTTATGAGCCGACGGAATCATTCTTCGATTCATTCGACGGACAGTTCTTTTTCAGAGGTAACGATCGCCGCAACATTATGGTCAACAGTGTAAAGTACCATTTGATGATTACTGGCTTTTTTCGCAGAAAATGGATGTGGTTTCAACAGGATGGTGCCACATGCCACACTGCACGCGATACCATGAACCAATTGAGAGGCGAGTTTGGAGAGTAATTAATCTCTCGTGTTGGGGCAGTCCATTGGCCGCCGTGTGATTTTACCCGACCAGACTGTTGTGGTTACGTCAAGTCTTTCGAAAACTTTACGAAATTTACGAAAAAAAAACACTTTTGGCAAAATAACAGCATGACACTATATAGGTTCGCTTTAATCCCGACTTTAATAAAAAGATTATATAAAAGGTTTTGCATATAACCTCACTTATGGTTTCTTTTCTTTGCCAAAAATGGTCGCGATAATTTTATTGTGAATTAAATTTTTTAGATTTTGCATCAAATAAGCGAGATTATTGATTCACTTGGATTTTCCGTTTACTAAAAAGTAACTTCTTCATTTTATAGCTCCATATCTATTGCATTATCATCATTGATCACTTAAGTATATATTAAATAAAAACATGGAGTTTTTGAGCTTTTTAAACACTGTTGACCTGTTTAGATTATATAAGTATGTTCGCAAGAGTTGTTAAATTTTTTTTCGGCTACAACTTTGTGGAAGATATTTGGTTAAAATTTTCTTAGTTTATAAGTTATTGTCGAAAAATTGCGAAAACAGCCCAAAAAATTAATTTTTTTCACTTAAAAAATTATATTTTTGAGCTTTTTAAGTAGTGTAGATACGTTCAGATCACATAAGTATGTTCACAAGAGTTGTTGAATTTTTCTTCGGCTAAAATTTTGTAGAAGATAGTATAGGCAAAATTTGGATTCCCTTCAAGTTATGCCCAAAAAACCGAAAAAAATTAAAATTTTTTTGAAATTTAAATTAAAAAAAAAATTACAACAAATTATTTTACAAGTGTGTTTTGTTTATATGTTTGTTTATTGGATTGTTAGCTATAACTTTGCCAAAGACAATAAACCGATATATCTATTTCTGACGGAGTTATTGAAGAAAAACTGATAGTACCTTTTTTTGGCAAAATTACTAAAACCCACAATATAAAATGGCCCATAAAAATGAAACGGGCGCCAAACTCGCGAAACCACGCTAGGGTTATACTCACCACAGATCATAGTATCGAACCTATATAGTGGCATGCTGTTATTTTGGTCACTGTCGCACAGTGTTATAAGCAAAACTGTTTAACCCTTTGAGTCATACATTTTTCAATTGAATATTTTTGTCTGAATTTTCTTACTCGGGGGTTTTCGGGGTCACTGATTACGAATCTGAAGTCACATCTTGAAAAATCTGAAAATTCAAAATGACGGATCCAATATGGCGGACCATTAGTGTCTTTTGTATTAGATTTGTATTATAGTGATTATAATGTAAATGTATGGATTTTTGGGGTCCCTTATTGCAATTCTGAAGTTAGTTTTTGTAAATTCTGAAAATTCAAAATGGCGGATCCAAATGGCAGACCATTAGTGTCCATTTTTTAGCAGATTAGTTTTATATTGGTTATCATTGTTATGTATGGGTTCTTGTGGTCGTTAATTGCAAATCTAAAGTCATATTTCGATAAATCTGAAAATTAAAAATGGCGGATCTAATATGGCGGACCATGTTCTCCATTTGTCTTTGAATTTCAAATTTTGACTTCAGATTCGTGATAATCAAAAAATATAGTTTCAAAAAATGTGCGTCACAAAGAATAAAAGGTGGGATCGTAGCGGTCCTACTGTGACTCAAAGGTTTAATGAGTGTGAGTCATTGTGAACATGAAAATTTCGATAAGAAAAACAGCATTCTGTCAAATTCCACCTAAAAAGTAAATGATGGAGCAATCCGTTTTTCGGCATTGATTTTTTATAAAAAGTTTTTTTACAAAATATTAACTAAATTATTTGTTTTGGTAACATTTATATAGAAATAAGTGATGGTGATTTTAAGTTTGACTGATGCATGTGAATAAAACCAAAATTTAAAAATTGTCGCTCACTTGAACTCTTCGGAAATTTCCGCATTAAAGTGAATACCCCTATTGTTTTTTAGACATTATATTATAAACAAATTTTTCATTTATTATTTTTAAATTATATATAACGAACTTTGATTTTACCCGTCCAGTGCTTCTGTATAATTGTTGTTTATGATTGGTCCAAGGTACAATTGGTCCGATATACACGCCCTTCTCCTATATTACGCATATATAAATGTTTATATCTACCATCATTCTAACCATTAATATAGCATTACTAGCTAATCAACCCGATTTTACACAAACAGGATCGTCATTAACCATATAAGGCTCTTGGAAGTTGATACCTTTAAAATAAACCGATTTTTTTTTATACCTATAAGTAAGAATTTTTTCTTTTTTTAGCGGAAGTTTAAGAAAATTCGTTTAGAAAATAAAAAGTTTTAAGCAACCGTATTGAAACAAGCTTTTATGGAGAAATTCGATTCAGAAAGGCATTCGAACAAGGAGATAGTCAGGAATTTAGAAATGAACTAAAACAAAAATTTGTGCACGAAGTAGGAAATGTATTAGGATAAATATAAGATTAAGGATAAGGATTAAGACAAGATTGGGAAAAAGGGAAAGATAAGGTATAAAAATAAGAAAAAGGATAAAGACAAGCTGTCACGTCAAAACCTGCTGGTATGTCTATGACATAGCCAACTCCTTTTTCTTATAATACAAAATTTTCAATTAATGCTCAATAATATGGATGTTTATCTAAAATTAAAAGCTTATTTCGTAGAAATTTAAAACCGAAGAGATAATAAATATTCTCAAAAAAGCTGTCGTTTCGTCATTCGCAACTGTGCATTAAAAATTTTTCACAGATTTTACTTTGATGTGACGATATCTTTGATTAAAAATGTTCCACAACCACTTTTTATTTAATATTTTAAGCATTTAAGGACATGCTTATAAAGCAATTTGATTTCTCTCACTTTTCTTTTTTTAACAGCTGTAATCAGAAAATTAATTTATAAAAATTCTTTTGCTGGAATTTTTCTCCCATTTTGCATTGCATTTCTTTTTTTTTCAATTACATATTTTTTGTTGGCTTTGTTTTTCTTTGAGCTATTTTTCTGTTTTTTCCCTAATGTGTTTGCTTTTTTTTCATATTTTTCTGATTTTCTTACTCACCCAATGTTCTTTGGCAAACGTTAAATTTTGTTGTTGAGCTTCTTACTTACTTGGCGCTCTTCGTATTTTTCTGTAAAACTTCAAAGTGACATCTTGAACTCATAAACTTTAAGCGCGTAAGCAAGGAGCTTTTCTCGGCGACACATCTAGCACGCCACACAGTGGCGTGTCTAGTTCAAGAATTGGGACAGTATCTGTGCATAAAAGTTTTTAAAGTTTAAATTATTCTGTATTTAACTTTTAACTTTTACTTTTAACTTTTAACTTTTAACTTTTAACTTTTAACTTTTAACTTTTAACTTTTAACTTTTAACTTTTAACTTTTAACTTTTAACTTTTAACTTTTAACTTTTTACTTTTAACTTTTAACTTTTAACATTTAACTTTTAACTTTTAACTTTTAACTTTTTACTTTTTACTTTTTACTTTTTACTTTTTACTTTTTACTTTTTACTTTTTACTTTTTACTTTTTACTTTTTACTTTTTACTTTTTACTATTTACTTTTTACTTTTTACTTTTTACTTTTTACTTTTTACTTTTTACTTTTTACTTTTTACTTTTTACTTTTTACTTTTTACTTTTTACTTTTTACTTTTTACTATTTACTTTTTACTTTTTACTTTTTACTTTTTACTTTTTACTTTTTACTTTTTACTTTTTACTTTTTACTTTTTACTTTTTACTTTTTACTTTTTACTTTTTACTTTTTACTTTTTACTTTTTACTTTTTACATTTTACTTTTTACTTTTTACTTTTTACTTTTTACTTTTTACTTTTTACTTTTTACTTTTTACTTTTTACTTTTTACTTTTTAATTTTTAATTTTTACTTTTTACTTTTTACTTTTTACTTTTTACTTTTTAATTTTTACTTTTTACTTTTTACTTTTTACTTTTTACTTTTTAATTTTTAATTTTTACTTTTTACTTTTTACTTTTTATTTTTTACTTTTTACTTTTTACTTTTTACTTTTTACTTTTTAATTTTTACTTTTTACTTTTTACTTTTTAATTTTAAATTTTAACTTTTAACTTTTAACTTTTATCTTTTAACTTTTAACTTTTAACATTTAACTTTTAACTTTTAACTTTTAACTTTTTACTTTTTACTTTTTACTTTTTACTTTTTACTTTTTACTTTTTACTATTTACTTTTTACTTTTTACTTTTTACTTTTTACTTTTTACTTTTTACTTTTTACTTTTTACTTTTTACTTTTTACTTTTTACTTTTTACTTTTAACTTTTAACTTTTAACTTTTAACTTTCAACTTTTAACTTTTAACTTTTAACTTTTAACTTTTAACTTTTAACTTTTAACTTTTAACTTTTAACTTTTAACTTTTAACTTTTAACTTTTAACTTTTAACTTTTAACTTTTAACTTTTAACTTTTAACTTTTAACTTTTAACTTTTAACTTTTAACTTTTAACTTTTAACTTTTAACTTTTAACTTTTAACTTTTAACTTTTAACTTTTAACTTTTAACTTTTAACTTTTAACTTTTAACTTTTAACTTTTAACTTTTAACTTTTAACTTTTAACTTTTAACTTTTAACTTTTAACTTTAAACTTTTAACTTTTAACTTTTAACTTTTAACTTTTAACTTTTAACTTTTTACTTTTTACTTTTTACTTTTTACTTTTTACTTTTTGCTTTTTACTTTTTACTTTTTACTTTTAACTTTTAACTTTTAACTTTTAACTTTTAACTTTTAACTTTTAACTTTTAACTTTTAACTTTTAACTTTTAACTTTTAACTTTTAACTTTTAACTTTTAACTTTTAACTTTTAACTTTTAACTTTTAACTTTTAACTTTTAACTTTTAACTTTTAACTTTTAACTTTTAACTTTTAACTTTTAACTTTTAACTTTTAACTTTTAACTTTTAACTTTTAACTTTTAACTTTTAACTTTTAACTTTTAACTTTTAACTTTTAACTTTTAACTTTTAACTTTTAACTTTTAACTTTTAACTTTTAACTTTTAACTTTTAACTTTTAACTTTTAACTTTTAACTTTTAACTTTTAACTTTTAACTTTTAACTTTTAACTTTTAACTTTTAACTTTTAACTTTTAACTTTTAACTTTTAACTTTTAACTTTTAACTTTTAACTTTTAACTTTTAACTTTTTACTTTTAACTTTTAACTTTTAACTTTTAACTTTTAACTTTTAACTTTTAACTTTTAACTTTTAACTTTTAACTTTTAACTTTTAACTTTTAACTTTTAACTTTTAACTTTTAACTTTTAACTTTAAACTTTTAACTTTTAACTTTTAACTTTAAACTTTTAACTTTTAACTTTTAACTTTTAACTTTTAACTTTAAACTTTTAACTTTTAACTTTTAACTTTTAACTTTTAACTTTTAACTTTTAACTTTTAACTTTTAACTTTTAAGTTTTAACTTTTAACTTTTAACTTTTAGCTTTTAACTTTTGACTTTTAACTTTTAGCTTTTCACTTTTAACTTTTAACTTTTAACTTTTAACTTTTAACGTTTAACTTTTAACTTTTAACTTTTAACTTTTAACTTTTAACTTTTAACTTTTAACTTTTAACTTTTAACTTTTAACTTTTAACTTTTTACTTTTAACTTTTAACTTTTAACTTTTAACTTTTAACTTTTAACTTTTAACTTTTAACTTTTAACTTTTAACTTTTAACTTTTAACTTTTAACTTTTAACTTTTAACTTTTAACTTTTAACTTTTAACTTTTAACTTTTAACTTTTAACTTTTAACTTTTAACTTTTAACTTTTAACTTTTAACTTTTAACGTTTAACTTTTAACTTTTAACTTTTAACTATTAACTTTTAACTTTTTACTTTTTACTTTTTACTTTTTTTTTTTTTACTTTTTACTTTTTTTTTTTTACTTTTTACTTTTAACATTATATTTTCTTTTAAAACTTAAAAAAATGGTTGACACGCCACAGTTCTCCCTCCATGCACAACGCCACAGAACAATTTATGCAATTTAGTTCTGCGGAATGTTTGCAAAGATGGCGAAAATTGAAAAAATGCACCTTAATGCAAAGAAACAAAAAACTAAAAGGCGAAACAACAACAAAAGGTAGAAAGAAAACTTCAGAAAAACTATGAGAAAAAACAACAAACAATCTGGTAATGCTGCGAAAAGTTCATTTAAAAGCAAAGAGCTATAAAAATATTTCGCGACGATTGCTTAAAAAAAAAAAACACAAAAATAAACAAACGGTTGCCAAATGCAAAAACAAAAAAAAAAAAAAAAAAAATCCTGCTGAGACCAGCTTAATAACTAATATGAAAATTCAACAGAACAACACAAATGGGATAGGAAAAGCGAGAGAGTCAGTGTGAAAAAAGTATTGCATTCTTTGAAGCAGAATTTTAATAAATTTTCTCCGACTATTAAAAGAAATTTATATAAAATACACTAAATAAGCAGAAGAATGTGGCAAATAAAGAGGAATTTAAAGCACTTAAAAGTTAAGATTTATAAATATTACGATAGGCACAAAAGTCAAAGCTTGCGGCAAAAGAGTGAAAGAGATATACAGAGTAGATTAAAAAAAAGGCAAAGCTTTTATTTATCATTAGAAAAGTTTCGTCGAGCGGAAGGAGATATCTAACTGCAGCAAAAGTCGCGGCTCGTAAATCTACAAAATTTATGAACACTCAACACAAACGTGATTTGTGTACACTTCCGGGCGATTTTTGTGGCCCATAGACTACAACAACAACAACCAAAATAGCGAACAACAACAAAAACATAAATAAAATGCTTCAACTGCTCGAACTCAGTTCGTTACTCTTGGCTAAACCCGTTGTGCAAATTAAAGTCAGATATTTTTTAATAGGCTACCGCTCTCACCCCGTCGGCTTGTTTTGCAGCCCCTCCCCGCACAAACAAACTTTTCAGGACACTATAAATAATGAACGTAACAATAAAATTTTGAATCGTAAATTTTAACAACAAGCAACATTGGCGAATGCGAAAAAAATACATTATTGCCAACATAACGTTACTTTTGCTAGGCGTAACGAAGGACCCTGAGCAATGTTTTCCATGCATTCACCAGCCACCAGCAGCAGCAGCACCATTAGCAGCGAAGCAGCAATAATAGAACATTAAATGAAAACGACTTAGTCCGCCAAAAGAAAGACAAGGAAAGTAAAAAAAAGGAATTCGCCAAGCAGCGCAATGTGGTTAGAATGAGGCCGCGTGGGCCTGAGAGCAGGCACGCACAATAACCTTGCAAGAAAACCGCCAACAGAGCAGCTCTAGCACGTGGCTTTAGACTACTTCAGTGGTGTCCAACTAGTGGTCCAATTGGATCTATTTGAAAACGCGTTGTCTGTCTATCACATTAGCCGTTGCACTGATGCAACCACAAACATATGTTTGCACTCAAGTTTTGACTCATTTAGCTCAATAGCTGTTATGTGCATGACTGGTCTACGCTGTATTCATTTTACCACTGTGGTAAGAATGAGGCCATGATGGCCTCAGAGCAGGCACACACGAAACTTTTTTTTCGTGCGCGAAAACCGCCACCGGTTTTAAACTACATCAGTGGTGTCCAACTAGTGGCCCAATTGGCTCCATTTGCAAAAACATTACATTTCTGCATCAACAACATAACATATGTTTTCACTCAAGTTTTGACTCATTTAATAGCTGTTATGGGCACGACTGCTCTACGTTGTATACTTTGTGTGCGCCTTGTTCATTTTGCAGCGAGAACTCTAAAATGGGTGGCAGATGTGGGTGCTGTTTGGGCCGCAAAGAAAAGTAGTTCCAGTAAAAGTGCAAACACTTAAAATATTGTTTGCTTGTGCCTAGTACGTTACGTTTTTTGTTGTCTCTAGGTTGGCTTGTCTTTGAATTGCTCTCACTTACCCACTCTCTCCCACACACACTTTAAAGTGTGTCTTTTATGGAATGTAAGCTTCGCCATTGCAATGGTTTAAGATTTATTTATTTTTGTTTTGCTACTTTCTTTTTGTTTTTTTTTTTTGTTTTTTCTTTAGTACTTTTGCACTCTTGTCGACTTTGGCTCGAATTAAAAGAAAAAAAAACATTTACAAACTTTATCTGCTCATTCCTTTCGCCGCTGCTCATTCAAACGAAAGTAAAAGTTTCGACTGTTTCTTCGTCATGTTGTTGTTGTTGTCGCTTTGTACTTGTAATTATAACAATTATTAACATCGTTACTGTTGTTGTTCTTGTTACCAGAAAATTACTTTTCTCCAAAATTATGCGTAAATCAAAGTCGACAATATCACTGTTTATGAAAAAAAAAGAAAAAAAAATATTTATGTTCAAAAGAACTCCCGAAGCTTTAATTAAACTTCCAAGTTCTTTAAAATTAATTTTTAACTTGATGATATTTGTGATTTTTTTGTTTGTGTTTTTTCTTTAATTTTTGTTTTTGAGAGAGCAGCACCGACAGGCATTTGACCTGTCACATATTTCAATAAAGTTGTCTGAAATAATTTTGTTGTTATTGCTCGAATGTGACCAGAAAGTTCAAAAATATGTACCTCCAGCAAATATTGCGCAGCTGACGTTATTTTTTTGCTATACTTGTGATAAAATTTTAAATATTTTGCGGTCATGATTCTCTCATTCGTCATTGAACTTCAGACGAATCGATGCAGACATACCAACCGAACCACAAGCGAAAGTTTGGAGAAGAGTGAAAGCTTTGCGAACGTTTTCGAATTTTTAAAATCTTTTTTTTTTTTTATAAAATAAAATTCACCTTTTTTTTTTATTCGTTAATGAGTTAGGAAATGAACAGCTATGGGCAGAGAGCGCTCTGCTAGCGTTGAGAGCAAAGGAGAGTAAAGGCTTATGTAGCAACACAAAACGCAACAACAAATCAAAGACAAAAGACAAACACAGAAACAACACAGAAGCTTTACATGAAGTGGTGCCCATACCCGGAAATGAATCATAGAAAATTAATCATAAATGACTCCTTTATGTATTTTTTTATGAATTTTTGTAATGAGCACTTTACACTGACTCTCTTCAAAAATTGAAATTCTCGACTATATTGTAAAAAAAGTGAACTCCTACTTATTGGAGAGGCCACGAGCTCAATTACCAAGAACGGTAAGTTTCTTATTTTACAAATATATTTTTTGCAACAATAAAGTATGTATTGATTTTGACGTGACAACATTACGATTTAATTTCCAAAACGTAACGTTTTATTTTCCAAACTCGCAGGTTTCCAAATAAGTTGATGTAAGCATTTATTCAAAATTCATCGACGTTACATGGTTAATTGTTTACTCGGTGAGTATATGCGGCACTGGCAAAGTTATACAACAGAAATGACATTTATACCAGGCTTTCGAAAAAAAAAATAAAAAATTTAAATAAAAAAAATACACTATCGCGTCGCCAGATCGCGTGGATAGCAGCTTATGCAACGAAAAAAGCAAAATGCCGTATGGAATTATTACTCGCTGAGTGGAACTTGTAAGAAAAATTTCATTTTACGGCAACAGAAAATGGTTCCTTGACGTCATAATGGAAATGAAAAAAAAAATAATTTTTTGGATCCACAGAGGCAACTGCATAATGCAGTAAAAATGCAACAACAATGAAAAAATTTTGCATGGATTTAGAACTCCGTGGCTATTGGTGATACGGTGAATTTTATGAAACGATATTACGGCTGAGGTTTTCGGTCACTTAACAAAAAGAAAACAAGAAAAATAATGGTGCCATGAGGCCACTCAGGCTAATTTTGAAAGTAGCCTAAATGCCTCAAATACAATAACAAATGAAAAAATAAAAATAAAAAAATTAAATTAAAATTAAAATAACGACAAGTATTTGGACAAGAATGTGAATAAGGATCAGGACAAGGATTAGAAAAATAATGAAGGCAAATATCAGGACAAAGATAAGGATGGGAAAGGAATATGAAAAGATTGGGAGCAACATTATGAAAAAGATTTGGACACACCTGAAATAATATTTAGAAAAAGATTAGAAAAGGATAATAACGACATGGAAATACGACATGGAATAAACAAAAAGAACTTCGACACAATGAGGACACTTGTGGCGGCCGTGTCCGAGTGCGGACATTGCGCAGTTCTGAGTATATTGCTGCGGTAAGTGAAAGTGTCGTCCCCCTAAATATCTATTCGTCATCGTTTGCAACAATTGGCCATTTCCCCGACCTCCATCCATCGAATTTTGCGCTTGGGCTTGAAGCCCAACCATGCATAACGCTGTACATTCGCTGATTGGGCCATACAAATGATTACTGAATATGATGATTTCTGCAAAAAATTATCTTTTGGGACGAGGCTCATTTCCCTCTCAGCGGCTTTGCTAACAAGCAAAACTGCCGTAATTGGGGCTGGGAAAATCTACAAGTGATCATGGAGCATCCAATGCATCCACCGCGAATGACTGTTTGGTGCTGTTTATGGGTCGGAGGCATCATTGGACTGTTTGTTTTATTTTTTTTTTTAAGATGACGGAAACATCGAAAATTTCAACTCTGAGCGGTACCAACCTATGTTGGAGGACTTTTTTGTGCCGGAGGTTGAAGCACGGCAGTACATCACACACATCTCGCGTCAGTTTGCAGCGTCGCGAATTCCCGAACTGTGTAATTTCTCAACGCGGTGATGTGAATTGGCCGCCCAGATCATGCGATTTGACGCCGTTAGACTATGGAGTTACACGAAAGATAAAGTCTATGTGAATGATCCAAAGATGATTCCAGTCTTGAAAAGCAATATTACATCGGTGATTCGGACCATTCCGAAGGCCATAATACAAAATGTCATCGAAAATATGGCCGAAAGAGTGAGATATCTACGGAATAGTCGCGGTGAACATATCCGCGAAATAATTACACACATAGTCCTATTGTGTGATCTTTTGAACAAAATAAAATATTTGGAAAAATTCCGAACCGTTTGCGTTTTATTCAAAATCACCGAATGGAACGTCTTAATGGAACACCCTTTTCAATCAAGTAGAATTTTTCTATTTATATCTAATTCTTTCCAGAAATGGCTCCTAAGACCACTTAAAATGGCTGATAATTGTAATAAAATGTAAATGCGCCTTCAATGGTTTCCAAAGAATTGCTTGAATAATCGCATCATCTAAGCAAACGATATTATCGATATATTATATACATCTTATGTTTGATCACTAACTGATATAAGTAGATTATTGTAAATTGAAGCACGACTAAGACCTGACCTGAAATAAAAGTTAACACTAAAACTAATTACAAAATATATTTTAATAATCATCTGAAGAGATTATTACATGGTGTCAGAAGTGGGATAATTTCAGAAGAAGGACATTTAGAGTTTTAACTGGTTGTAAAAGCGTTTCTTTACATATTGGATTGCAGTTTCTTGGCTATACAAAATGGCGACTAACGGTAGGCTGCCAGCAGAATTAGACTGCACAAATTTATTGCAAGAATGGCCGAATTGGAAGCGTACATTTTTAATGTACATGATGGCGACTGGGAAAATGGAGGAAACCGAGCAGAAGAAGATTGCAACTTTTTTGTGGTTAATAGGGTCGCACGCATTGGATATCTACAACACGTTGTTTCCAAATGATGAAACCACGGCTGGAATTCTCGGAAATTCTCGCGGGGCCTATCAATGCAAACGATGGCAATGATCACGAGAATGGTGGAAATCAAAATGGTGGAAACCAAATTACGGGAAATCAACGAACATTGGAGAGCATTTTAACAGCATTTGATCTGTATTGCATACCACGGAGAAATACAACAATGGAGTCTTTTAAGCTCAACAAGATTGTGCAAAAGGAAAATCAATCGTTTACTGATTTTGAAACAGAGCTTCGAAAACAAATTCCGTTGTGTGACTTCAATTGTCAATGTGGTGTTTCGTACGCAGAACGTATGCTTAAAGATAGAATTATCATTGGAGTTTTTGATAAAAAGCTACAATTGAAGCTATTAGATGGAAAATCAGAACCTTTAACAGATGTCATCGAGGTATGCAAAATCTTTGAAGCAGCGAAGGTGAACAAGACTTTATTGGAAAAAAATACTTTCCACTCAAATGTGCTAAGTATAGGGCAACAAAAAGATATGGATTCAGTCAACGCTGTGAAACGTCAGTGCTACAATTGCGGGGAAGCATTTACTGCGAGCCATCTTAGAGTATGCAAAGCAAATAACATCAATTGCCGGGAGTGTGGAAGAAAAGGGCATTTTCAAAGAATCTGCAAGTCAAAAGGAAAGCAAGGAAATCAAATGGACACCAAGTTGGAGACAAAGGCTGGAGATCTGAAAACGGACAGCAAGAAATATAAGCAGAATTGTCAATCACTTAGCTGGGGCGATTCAGGTAATTCTTTGGAAATCATTGAAGGGAATATTTTAAGTACAGTTAAAAAATTTTCTAGAATAAACGCTAATAAATTTGGAAATCAAAAAGAAAAGTGGACAAAAGAATATCAAATAGGAAATCAAAATGTTGTGTTTAAGCTCGATACAGGATCGGATGTAGATTGTATTCCATTAAAATTAATTAATACCCTTAACATTAAATTAGAAGAAAAAAACAATAATTTTCATGTATTTGACTACAGTGGAAATAAAATTAAGATTTTTGGTTCAGTGAAGTTAAAATGTATTGATTTGAATACAAAAGTTGAAAGGTTTACTCATTTTTTGGTCGTTAATAATAATTATGAACCATTGCTTGGATTAAAAACTTGTATTGCTTTTGGATTAGTAGGGCGACTGGATGTGAGTGCTGTTGCATGCTTGCCACAGACGAAAGAAGAGTTCTTGAAAAATAATCTTGACATTTTTGTAGGTTTAGGTAAATTTCCGGGGACCTTTTTCTGTTCAAGTCTGTTCAAGTATTTGGCGAAATATATTCCTAATTTGTCAAAACAGACAGTAGAACTACGTAATCTTACTCGAAATGATGTAGAATTTGAATGGACCGCCAAGCATGAAAATGAACGGCAAAACATTTTTAATGTTATTACCTCTGACCCTGTGCTAGCAGTTTATGATCCAACAAAGTCAGTAGTGGTGCAAACTGATGCATCGAAAGATGGACTTGGTTGTGTATTGATACAAAATGGTCGTCCTATTGCATATGCGTCTCGAACGTTAAGCAAGAATGAGCAGAAGTGGGCTCAAATCGAAAAGGAATTATTGGCGATACTTTTTGCGTGCCAAAGGTTTCATTTCTTTTTATATGGACGGGAATTTTTAGTTGAAAGTGACCACAAGCCCTTGGAAACCTTGGTTAAACGTGATATTGACGATGTAACTGCCCGCCTACAACGAATGTTTATGTCCTTATTGAAATATCCGAAAATGACCGTTGTTTATAAGCCTGGAAAAGAAATGCTTGTGGCTGACTGTCTATCACGCGCTCAATTGCCAGAGTATGAGGAAAATAATGATTTAGTGGGTATCATTCACTCAATTACTAAATCAGTTTGTTTATCTGAGGAAAACTACAAATTGTACCTTTCAGTCCTTGGGCGTGATGAATTATACTCGCGTATTTGTAAATATGTTGAAAACAGTTGGCCAAGTTATCACCAACTGGATAATCTTTGTCAGGAGTTTTACAAATACAAATCAGAATTACATGTTGAAAATGGGCTATTGTTTCGAAATCATAGACTGGTAGTACCATCGGAGTTACAAGGAAACATTATCAAATGGTTACATGCGCCTCATTTGGGAGTTGAAAAAACACTTGCTAGGGCAAGAATTCACTATTTTTGGCCAAAAATGAACAATCAAATCAAGGAAATGGTTTTAGGATGTCCCATTTGTGAAAAATTTAAACGTAATAATCAAAAAGAAGAACTGGTGCAAGAAAACCCACCAAAGTACCCTTTTCAAATTGTTTCGATGGACTTGTTTGAGTATGCTGGACAGAATTTCATATCCGTTATTGATGCATACTCTGGCTATTTGATAGTTGAGCAATTGAATAATAAAACTTCGGGACACTTAATCGAAAAACTTAAATGTAATTTTAACAAAATCGGATATCCATCGGTTATTAAATGTGATAATAGTCCATTTGGATCAAGTGAGTTTAAAAAGTTTGCAGACAACCATAATATTATTATTAAGTTTTCAAGTCCTCTTTATCCACAAAGTAATGGATTAGCTGAAAAAGGCGTGGCAATTGCCAAGAACATATTGAAACGATGCTATGAGATAGGTAAAACCAAACATTATCAGTATCGTATCTTGATATACAACACAACGCCTGTTGCTAGCATGCAACTGACTCCATCGCAACTATTTTTTGGTCGGTTGATAAAGACACGTCTCCCAGTTTTAGACACATTGCTTTATAGAAACAATATTATTGAAGAAGTCGTTCAAGAAAAAATAAAAGAAAAAAGGGAAAAACAGAAATATTACTACGACCGAAATGCGAAATCATTGCCAACACTAGAATTAAATGATCTTGTCATATTCAGAAAATCAGGTAAAGAATGGAATTATGGAACAATTGTCGGTAAAGTTAATGATCGATCGTATATAATTAGGGATAATTTTGAAAACTTCTTTAGACGTAACCGGCGGTTAATTGCCAAAACAAAACATTATGATTTTAATGCTAGTGAAATGATATATGAAGAAAATATTAGGCGTAGCGTATTAAATGTGCCAAAAAACTTAAAGGAAATTGAAATTATAGGACCTAAAAACAGTAACCACAGAAACTCAATAAACAATTATTCAACTGAACCAGATGTACCAGAGATAATTGAAAATACAGGTCTTTCATCTGATGAATACGAAACGTGTGGTAGTTCTGGTTCTGATTCGGGGTCGGAAAGCAATCAAAATACATACGATCCGAATACCGTCGAGCCTAATACATTTACAACTCGTAGTGGTCGCACAATTCGACCACCACAAAGATTTGGTTGGGATTAAAACTATATGGTTTTGATAATCTGTATATTAACAAATTTATTTTAAAAATATTAAAAAAAAAAAGGCGTGTAATAAAATGTAAATGCGCCTTCAATGGTTTCCAAAGAATTGCTTGAATAATCGCATCATCTAAGCAAACGATATTATCGATATATTATATACATCTTATGTTTGATCACTAACTGATATAAGTAGATTATTGTAAATTGAAGCACGACTAAGACCTGACCTGAAATAAAAGTTAACACTAAAACTAATTACAAAATATATTTTAATAATCATCTGAAGAGATTATTACAATAATGAATAACGATAATATTCAACAATATAAAGCCTTCCAATCGCCATTTCGCACAATTAAAAATAAAAGTTCAACTATTTTCAATATTTCCATTTAATATCAAAAATATTTTCCACAAAAGCCGAATTTAAAATTCATATAAACAGTTTTTATGCCTCAACTTTAAAAATGCTGAAACACGGGTTTTTTTATTTTTGGACAGCTTTCCAAACCCATTATTAGAACTTTGATATTTTTCTTTGACTTCACACAAATAGTCATAACGTTCTTTAATAGTCATAACTTCCGGCTGCACGGTATCAGGCACTGTTGAAAAACAAACAGGTTATATCAGTCTCTTCCATGAGGAGTTATGTAAACAATATCCAAAATTCAAGTATCTGTATTACCCCATAATGCCCCAATTTTTCAAAATTATTGTATTGCATGACTTGAATTGCAAGAAGTTTCTTTAGGACTTGAATACCCTCTAGTAAGAAAAGAGTACAAATCGTGATAGAACAAGATGTGAAAGAGAAAAATGGACTTCAGATTCGTGATCAGCATTTGCAAATTATTCTTAAGAATTTGGGAATTCGAAATACAAAGTCAAAATTTAGAGTTTCTTTACACTTCGCAGCCATTTAAAAAATTAATAAATTTTTGTTACTTAAAATTTTCCTCATTCCTTCAGAGTAAAAGTGCAAGTTTTGATGTAGTAACCTAGAAATGCTGTGACACAAAAACTCAAATCAAACACAAGATTTAAGTATATATATTACGAGCGAGTGTGAATTCATGAGTTACTGAATCGAGTGGAACTAAGAAAAAAGTTTTTGCTTTTTAAAGAAAAAAAATTAAAGAAAATGTACAGAAGTCATAAATAGGATTTGCAAGGTAGATATAAATTCGAAGGATAATAGCAAATGTCAGCGAGAGCCAAGCAAGCTAAAGGAATGATAAAAAAAATTAATACGAATGAAAATATGTTAGTAGGGTTCATACACACACACACACGCACACACATACATAATCTATACGATGCAGGAAGGATGCAATAAAACATTTGCCGATTCACCTGATGATGGTGATGAAAACAATGTCAATAGAGAGGGGGAAACAATAAAAGAAACGGTCGAAAGGATAAAAGCGGACGCACGGAAGGAAGCAGCTGTTGAAATATGCGCCGCAAAAATGATCCTGAGCAAAAAAAAAAAACAAAAAAAAAAAAATAAAAAGAAGAAATAAGTAAAAAAGAACAATGTTGAATAATGCAAAATGTCAGGAAAAATGTAAAAGGATACACAGAGAAAAGCGAGTGTAAGTATGCAGCACAAAAAGGCAGAAGGCTGCAGAGGGAGCCTAAGGGACCGAGCAAAGAAGGATATACAAAGCAAGAAAATACAAAGAAATGCGGTTGATTTCACATGTTTTTACAAAGCAACAAATCCTTGTTTCCTGCCTGATTTGCGACCGTGTGCGTGACGACAAAAGCAGCTATATTTCAATGTAAGCGTTTATTTGCTAGTGTAAAGGAGTGTATGAGTGTGTATGTGTGTGGAATTGAGTGTGTGTGTCAACTGATGTAAGGATTTTTTTACAACTTTTTACAAATGCATTTTTTTTTTACCAAAATACGAACGCACACAACTACAACACAAGGACAAAGCAAATAGTTGCAGTGCGTATAGTTTGAGTGAGAGGCACAGATAGCAGTGTGTGCAAAAGAGTGAGTGCAAAAAGGCGAAAACCCATTCATTGATTTCATATCCTGCAAAAGATGAATGTCAAACAGGAAGTGAATAAATGATTTCATATTTGTCGACAAGGACCAAAGGCGGAAGCGATGCAAAATATGCGAAAAAAAAATAATCAAAAAGATATTAAAAAAAAGCGAAAAACTCCACAGGAAAAATATTACAGCAAACACAGAAAAATAGTGAAAGCAATCATAGAGTGTAAAAGAGACAGAAGATGGATGTTACTTTAATAGCGTGCAGGTTGGCAGAATCTGTGCTGCACTCTGTATGAATAGCACGCTAGCAAAAGTCAGGCTATGCAGAGCGAGCAGGTAGAAATGTAAGTGTATGTGTGTGTGTGTTGCAGAGCAGGTGAGCGTGAGTGTGTGTTTTGATTAGATGAGCAGCTGCCAATATGTAGCTGTTGAAATAATGCATTCAATTGGATGCCAACGTATTGCATCGAACTGAACTCGATTGTAATGGATTGAATCGGATTGGATTGGATTGGTTGAGATTGAAATTCATTTTAGGATTTTTATTTTTTAAAGTCTTCATCTTTTTTTTTTCTTATGTATTTGCTTGTTTTTTTTTTCAGAACCCTTCAATTTGTTTAAGCAGAAATGGAAATGATAGCATCTATGTGGCTGTTGCTGTTGTGTGATTTTTTCTTTGTTTTTGTTGGTAATGTAATAATTGAGAGCGCTTCATGGCTTTTAAGTGTATTTTTAGCATTTATAAGGATGTTGTGTGGCAGAGTTAAAAGCGTTTCAAAAATACATAATTGAAGAAAAATTGAAAGTGAATTTCTGGTTTAATGGCAGCAACAATTTTCAGAATTTAGTTATTTACTCACCCACCCCCCTTTCCCCCCCCCAATTATAAATAAATAAATAACTGGCCATTTCAGCCCTTAAACGGACTTTGACCTAGCTTCTTATGATCAATTGTGTTGTGCGTGTAATTCAGTTTGTACACAATTGACTGAGAAGTGGACCTACAGGCTTAACGCCGACTCTGAACGGCGATGAACGAAATGTTCTTGTTCTCAAGAATCTTTACATGGCATTTTGAATACTCTCTGAGGTTTGCCATTGTCTGCAGAGAGGTGGCGGCCGTATAGAAAAATTATTTTAATTCAAATAATTTTCTTTCGCTGCTGGGGTTCGAACCTGGGTCTCCAGGTTCTTTGACATAGAGGCCACGCACTTTAACCAACTACGCCACGGACGCCACATAAGGTTGCATAAGGAGGTGGCACCTTATGCAACAAAAAATGCAATATTATTGCTTGGAATTTTAACTCGATGAGTATATATGGCACGGTAAATATAATAAAGCAGAAATGAAATGAAGAATCTATACTTAACCTTACAACAAAAATAAAAAAATATATTATGACGTTGTCATATTGCAGAAGTAGCAGCATATGCAACAAAAATGCACTATTGTTGCATGGAATTATTAGTTACATAGTAAAGGTGCTACGGTAAATTTTATTTTATGACAGCAAAAAATAGTTCTTTGACCACATAACGAAAATGAAAACACAATATTTTTGGAGGGAGGATTCACGGAGGCAATTGCTTAATGCAGTAAAAATGCAACACCAATGAAAAACGTACATGAAATTATATCTCTGTGACTATTGGCGCTACGGTTAATTTTATGAAATGACAGTTAAGCTGAGCTTTTCGGTCACATGACAAAGATAAAAAAAAATGAATAATGACGTCATAAGGCCTCTCAGGGAACTGCATAAAGTAACGTAAATGCATCAGTTGCAAAAGCAAAAGCAAAAGCAGAAATAAAAATAAAAAACAATTATACTAAAACTAGCAGACCACAGTGACCGCGGCTTCGCTACGGACGTTTTTTCTTTATCAATAGTTTATCTTTATCAATTTATAAAATTTGAATATGACCTTTCATTATTTATATTGAAAACAAATTTGAGCTTTAGGCCAAGTATGTTGACACAAGACAACATGAAGTCAAAGAAGGCAAGAACCAACAACAACAGCACTGTATAGAGCAAATCACACAGCAGACTATACAGACTGTTTCGTTTGCATGACTTTTCACTGTGATCCACTCAAGCTACTTAGGTTCTACTTATACTGCCAATATGCCGAGAAAGTTACCCGGAAGTTTATTAAAAAAAAACTGACTGAATCATACAATGTCACTTCAATAAAAGTAAAAAGACAGCCGTGTGTTCCTCTGACTCGGGATACAATTACAAGGTAGGCCCAATTCAGAGACAAAAAACACGAAAAAGCAAAGCAAATCAAAACATCGGCGTCACTTTTGACAATTATTCAATCTCGTTGAGCTATAGGGATGTATAATTTACTTTTAACCGTATAAATCAATTGAGTACCCAGATTTTATGTGTAATAATGAAGGAAAATTAAGCAAAAAGCCTTATAATTTAACAAAAAGAGCCATGTTTTTACACTAAGGGAAAAAAATATTAAATTTATCCAAAAACTTTTTTAATTTATCCAAAAAGCGAGTAATTTTTGCACCAATAACGCATTTGCATAAATCGACTACGTAAATATTTAAAATTCATTTAAAAACTTTTTTAATTAAATAAAATATTAAAATATTTAAACAGAAATAATAAAAAAAAATATTAAAATTATGCACGAATTTTTTAAATATCTTTTAAAAATTTAATAAATAATAAATAAATAAATAACTGGCCATTTCAGCCCTTGAAAGGACTTTGACCTAGCTTCTTATGATCAATTGTGTTGTGCGTGTCATTAAGTTTGTACACAATTGACCGAGAAATGGACCTACAGTCTTAACGCCGACTCCGAACGGCGATGAACGGAAAGTTCTCGTTCTCAAGAAGCTTTACATGGCATTTGATTACTCTCTGAGGTTTGCCATTGTCTGCAGAAGGGTGGCGGCCGTACAGAAAAATTATTTTGATTCAAATAATTTTCTGTCGCTGCTGGGGTTCGAACCTGGGTCTCCAATTTCTTTGACATAGCGGCCACGCACTTTAACCAACTACGCCACGGACGCCACGGACGCCACGGACGCCTTTTAAAAATTTACTATTTGAAAATAAAACTATCACATCTAAAGGAAATTTATATAAAAAATATTGAAATTAAAAAACAATATATTCAAATATTTCTCACAAGCTGCGTCCATTAATGCCATTAGCATGGTTACTTTATTTTCTTTTTTCGTTCCTTAATATTATATTATTTTTGACAGTCGGTGCAATATTATGACACCATATGCCAAAAATAGTATAAAACTAAAGAACGAAAAAAGAAAATAAAGTAACCATGCTAATGGCAATAATAACGCAAACTAATAAAGCAAAATATGCAGGCAAATGACAATCGGTACGACACATTCGTGGGAAAATGTCGAGTTGTCACTCCACCCTACATATAATTGCATTATTTCAGCACGCAATCGCTCATACGTACGGCCAAATATCCCTTTTATACAACTCTTGCAGCAAAAACGAAATGAGAATTATAAGAACTAAGGTTGCAACTGCAAGAGAACAGAGTGCGATGCTGTTGCTGCTTGTTGGAATATGTGTGTACGTGTGCGATGCTGTTGCTGCTTGCTTGTATGGAATATGTGTGTACGTGTGTGGTATAAATAAAATTCAAATACGGGAAAAAAACGAGTTGTAAGGAAAATATTTGATTTATCCACGTAAATATTTAAATAAAATTGATACTCAGGCGTGGATAATGTTAATATGCATTATTTCCCTTAGTGTAGTTTTAATACAGAATTAATTGTATCATAGTTTAGTATATATTCAGGTAAAAGCGTATTACTAAATACAAGTAAATTTCAGGAAAATACATTAAAAAAACAATCTTACTTTGTTAGGTCTTCTTAGTAAAACAGTCCTATTTAAGTGCTTTGGTGAAACCACTCATGAAAACAATAAATAGGTTCGGTTTTGAGAGTCGAGTGATTTCAAAAAATTCTTAATTAAGAGTGTCAAAAGATTCAATATTGAAAAAAATTGTAAAGTAAAGAGTATCAAAAGATTCGGGGTAATTTTTTATCCGAAAAGGTCCACAAATAAAATAAAAAAGATACTTTTGGTTCTTTGGGGACCAGTCCTTGATCATTTGAGTACAAACATTTAATAACACACACAGCACAATTGGAGTTCGGTCAAAGTCCTTTAGCTGCCAAGATAAGGAATCATTTTGTCTAAAACCTCTTTAAGTATCAAACGATCGGGAGTTTCACGTAATATCCTACCATTATTCTAACTCAAACTCAAACTCAAACTCAAACTCTAACTCTAACTCTAACTCTAACTCTAACTCTAACTCTAACTCTAACTCTAACTCTAACTCTAACTCTAACTCTAACTCTAACTCTAACTCTAACTCTAACTCTAACTCTAACTCTAACTCTAACTCTAACTCTAACTCTAACTCTAACTCTAACTCTAACTCTAACTCTAACTCTAACTCTAACTCTAACTCTAACTCTAACTCTAACTCTAACTCTAACTCTAACTCTAACTCTAACTCTAACTCTAACTCTAACTCTAACTCTAACTCTAACTCTAACTCTAACTCTAACTCTAACTCTAACTCTAACTCTAACTCTAACTCTAACTCAAACTCTAACTCTAACTCTAACTCTAACTCTAACTCTAACTCTAACTCTAACTCTAACTCTAACTCTAACTCTAACTCTAACTCTAACTCTAACTCTAACTCTAACTCTAACTCTAACTCTAACTCTAACTCTAGCTCTAACTCTAACTCTAACTCTAACTCTAACTCTAACTCTAACTCTAACTCTAACTCTAACTCTAACTCTAACTCTAACTCTAACTCTAACTCTAACTCTAACTCTAACTCTAACTCTAACTCTAACTCTAACTCTAACTCTAACTCTAACTCTAACTCTAACTCTCTAACTCTAACTCAAACTCAAACTCAAACTCAAATTCAATCTTAAACTCATCCAATTTCGACTCAGATCATCCCAATTTCGACTGAGCTGCAGGTCAGTCAAGATTCAATGAGCCGAATCGTATTCTTGATAACCATGTAAAATTTACCGGTTAAATTTTTCCCTGAATAGCTGGTTATAGATGGTTAAGAAACTCTTAATATACTCGTTATCCAGAGGTGAACAATACCAATGTACTGTAATAATTGAAAATATCCATTGGTTTAAGACAACCGGAAGTGAACAATTTGGACCAAAATTTTTAAAAAAGTTTTTATATATTCTTTTATACTGGTTTTAGTCACCAAATAATGTGCAAGTACTTACTTCATTGCAACCTCTTAAGTTTTTTCAAAAATTTTTAAATTTTAATTTTATGTCCTGTTTAAGCATTATTGTGGCGTCCGTGGCGTAGTTGGATAAAGTGCGTGACCTCTATGTCAACGAACCTGGAGACCCGGGTTCGAATCCCAGCAGCGACAGAAAATTATTTGAATTAAAATGATTTTTCTGTACGGCCGCCACTTCTCTGCAGACAATGGAAAACCTTAGAGAGTAATCAAAATTACCATGTAAAGCTTCTTGAGAACAAGAACATTCCGTTCATCGCAGTTCGGAATCGGCATTAAGCCTGTAGGTCCGGTTCTCGGTCAATTGTGTACAAACTTAATAACACGCACAACACGATCATAAGAAGCTAGGTCAAAATTCCTTTCAAGGGCTGAAATGACCAGTTATTTATTTTTACTTAATAGAATAGAATAGAATAATAATAGACTTAATAGGAATAGAAAAACTTAAAGTAGTGTTTGTGTTAATGCGAAAATTGTACGTTCGAAATGCATCACTCGACAAGGTTTTTTTTGGTTCTTTCAAAGCTCGGACAGCGAGCATTAACTTCAAGTTCTAGTACCTTGGCTTTAAATTCTTTATTGCTTGCTTCCGAGTTAAATTGCTCCATTTAAAAAGAACTTTGCTGCAACAATAAATTTAAACTTCTGATATGATAAACAAGTAGCTCATTTCATATAACAACAACAACAACAACAACAACAACAACAAAAAAGCAATAAAATTAGACAAACAAAAAACTCTGATAAACTTGAATCGAAAAAAAGAAGGCAAAAGAAACAAATCCTAGATCACTGTCAGACTCGAGGATTCATTATGATAAAGTTTTAGCTGCTCGCTAGTGTTTTTACAGATTTGCACACATGAAGCTCTGTAAAAATACACCTACGTTGGAACACATACATAGGTAGATATAATAGTTGCACTTGTTCGTGTTAGATTTAAAATTTATTTGACGCACCTTAATTTTTTTAAGACATTTATTACCACTCCAGCTCATTAAGTGTGCAGTGAGCACACACACTCACACACACTCACACACACACGCAGACACTCAAGCTTAAGGGTTAATGAATTGTAGTTCTATTAGGTTGCTAAGAATGCTCTAGACGTGCAACAGCAATTTATAGTACAAGAGCAATTCTTCATGTTGCACATTCTATTGTTATTGTTGTAGTGCTGCTGAAGTATCGAAACGGTTTCATCTGGTGTTAAGTGGCTTAAATCTTAAACTGTATTGCAATTATTTCACTGCTTATATGTGTCAGTTTGAATTGAACTCACTAAGTTTAAGTCTTCAATTTTCACTAATCCCCTCTCTCACACACAGCTGGCATATTTAATTAAAAAATAAAATTTTCGACAAATGTTTATTCAAGAATTATTGGATTAAAATATCCATTCTTAAAAGAACACACACACACACACACACACACACTATTAAAAACAATCATCCGCATATAGGAGCGGATGCATACAATTTATGCTCAAGGGATTAAACTGACCGGAATAACTCTTAACAGCAGCATAAACGATATTATTTTTTAATACATGAAACTAAGAAACAAAAATAAAAGGAACAAAATCAACAAAAATGAGAAAGATGCCAGATTAGATCGAATCAGCAAATATTAGTTTTCTTAACTTCACCATTATTTCAGCCATTAATGGAAAGCTTCAAAGTCAACTCGTTTCAATCTATTGAACTGTGTAAACATTATGGGTTTTTGACAGCCATATCAAGACACACACACAAAAAAAAACAACAACAACAAAAAGTAAACCCCTTCACCTGTAATCTTACCCATCGTGCAACTTAACCGGAAGCCCGCAAAATTGCCAAATTATTTCTTTGAATTTCATTTTCTGACTAAGCAAACGTTTAGAGCAAGTTTCCAGCATACATTGCGGACACAAATACACAGAGGACCCGCTTAACAGGACTTTTTGTCCAATCATAAAGCCAAATTTGAAATTAAAGAGTTTCCGTTGTTATTTTTGTTGGACTCTTTGCAAAATTTATTGTATTCTACACAAAAGTTAAAAGCACAGCATGCCGTAGAAATGTGAAGAAGGGATGTCAGGATATAATAACGAGAGCAAAAGCAGCGGCTGCAAAACTATAATCCTCGAAGCAGCTTTAAGGCTGTTGCAGGTGTTTAGTGCACGATTATAAATGGAAGCCCCCAATGGAGGGGCATCATCGATGGACTATGTACGGAGCAGCAGTTTAGATGTGAAAGCCTTTAATATTTATTTAAGAGTTCTACAGTAACCAGCAATAATAACAATAACAACAACTACAACAACAACAATAAGGGCAACAACATCCGACAAATCCAGGCAGAAGAACAAAGGCAATGGAAAGAAAAAAATTAAATAAAAGAAATCCTTAAGGCAAACGTAAACAACATGCAGGACATGGCTATAGAAAGAACAAAAACTACAACAAAATCAAAGAACAAAACATTACAGCAACAACAACAACAACAACAACGCATAAATGTTGCTTTAAAACGTTTAACTTCATTTGACCATGGAAGCAAAAAACTTGTGTCCTGGCGTACAACAGAGGCTCGTGCTACACACGTTTGGGATCAGTTAAAAAGGCAGAGTAAGAAAATATTATAGCATGCTTTGTGGCGTTGCAGCAATCATAAATCTTTAAAAAATTTGTGCATAAGGCTTTTTCATCAGTTTTAACTGATGAAAATTCAACAACACTTTTAATCAACAGTTTAGAAATTATAATTTGTTAGAGTTAATTAAGGTGAATAAGATTAAAAGTAAGAGTTAGAGTTAGAGTTAATTAAGGCGAATAAGATTAAAAGTAAGAGTTAGAGTTAGAGTAAGAGTTAGAGTTAGTGTTAGAGTTAGATTTAGAGTTAGAGTTAGAGTTAGAGTAAGAGTTAGAGTTAGAGTTAGAGTTAGAGTTAGAGTTAGAGTTAGAGTTAGAGTTAGAGTTAGAGTTAGAGTTAGAGTTAGAGTTAGAGTTAGAGTTAGAGTTAGAGTAAGAGTTAGAGTTAGAGTTAGAGTTAGAGTTAGAGTTAGAGTTAGAGTTAGAGTTAGAGTTAGAGTTAGAGTTAGAGTTAGAGTTAGAGTTAGAGTTAGAGTTAGAGTTAGAGTTAGAGTTAGAGTTAGAGTTAGAGTTAGAGTTAGAGTTAGAGTTAGAGTAAGAGTTAGAGTTAGTGTTAGAGTTAGATTTAGAGTTAGAGTTAGAGTTAGAGTTAGAGTTAGAGTTAGAGTTAGAGTTAGAGTTAGAGTTAGAGTTAGAGTTAGAGTTAGAGTTAGAGTTAGAGTTAGAGTTAGAGTTAGAGTTAGAGTTAGAGTTAGAGTAAGAGTAAGAGTTAGAGTTAGAGTTAGAGTTAGAGTTAGAGTTAGAGTTAGAGTTAGAGTTAGAGTTAGAGTTAGAGTTAGAGTTAGAGTTAGAGTTAGAGTTAGAGTTAGAGTTAGAGTTAGAGTTAGAGTTAGAGTTAGAGTTAGAGTTAGAGTTAGAGTTAGAGTTAGAGTTAGAGTTAGAGTTAGAGTTAGAGTTAGAGTTAGAGTTAGAGTTAGAGTTAGAGTTAGAGTTAGAGTTAGAGTTAGAGTTAGAGTTAGAGTTAGAGTTAGAGTTAGAGTTAGAGTTAGAGTAAGAGTTAGAGTTAGAGTTAGAGTTAGAGTTAGAGTAAGAGTTAGAGTTAGAGTTAGAGTTAGAGTTAGAGTTAGAGTTAGAGTTAGAGTTAGAGTTAGAGTTAGAGTTAGAGTTAGAGTTAGAGTTAGAGTTAGAGTTAGAGTTAGAGTTAGAGTTAGAGTTAGAGTTAGAGTTAGAGTTAGAGTTAGAGTTAGAGTTAGAGTTAGAGTTAGAGTTAGAGTTAGAGTTAGAGTAAGAGTTAGAGTTAGAGTAAGAGTTTGAGTTAGAGTTAGAGTTAGAGTTAGAGTTAGAGTTAGAGTTAGAGTTAGAGTTAGAGTTATAGTTATAGTTAGAGTTAGAGTTAGAGTTAGAGTTAGAGTTAGAGTTAGAGTTAGAGTTAGAGTTAGAGTTAGAGTTAGAGTTAGAGTTAGAGTTAGAGTTAGAGTTAGAGTTAGAGTTAGAGTTAGAGTTAGAGTTAGAGTTAGAGTTAGAGTTAGAGTTAGAGTTAGAGTTAGAGTTAGAGTTAATTAAGGTGAATAAGATTAAAAGTAAGAGTTAGAGTTAGAGTAAGAGTTAGAGTTAGTGTTAGAGTTAGATTTAGAGTTAGAGTTAGAGTTAGAGTAAGAGTTAGAGTTAGAGTTAGAGTTAGAGTTAGAGTTAGAGTTAGAGTTAGAGTTAGAGTTAGAGTTAGAGTTAGAGTTAGAGTTAGAGTTAGAGTAAGAGTTAGAGTTAGAGTTAGAGTTAGAGTTAGAGTTAGAGTTAGAGTTAGAGTTAGAGTTAGAGTTAGAGTTAGAGTTAGAGTTAGAGTTAGAGTTAGAGTTAGAGTTAGAGTTATAGTTAGAGTTAGAGTTAGAGTTAGAGTTAGAGTTAGAGTTAGAGTTAGAGTTAGAGTTAGAGTTAGAGTTAGAGTTAGAGTTAGAGTTAGAGTTAGAGTTAGAGTTAGAGTTAGAGTTAGAGTTAGAGTTAGAGTTAGAGTTAGAGTTAACGTTAGAGTTAGAGTTAGAGTTAGAGTTAGAGTTAGAGTTAGAGTTAGAGTTAGAGTTAGAGTTAGAGTTAGAGTTAGAGTTAGAGTTAGAGTTAGAGTTAGAGTTAGAGTTAGAGTTAGAGTTAGAGTTAGAGTTAGAGTTAGAGTTAGAGTTAGAGTTAGAGTTAAAGTTAGTGCTAGAGTTAAAGTTTGAGTTTGAATTTGAGTTTGACTTTAAGTTTAAGTTTGAGTTTGAGTATGACTTAGATATGAGTTAGAGCTTATGTTTGAGTTTGACTTAGAATAATGGTAGGAAATTAGAAATAATAACGAATATTACTCAGGAAGATTTCATCGGATTTGTTAATCCTCTGAACTTTTTCATTTAATGCTCGTGTACCTCAAATGATCCTTCTCACTTTCTTATCTATGTTGATGACCAAGCGTCCATCTGTCTTTCCATCCAATCATCTATCTAGTCATGCACTCTTTTCTCCTCTTCACTCTCTCTTTCCGTCATTCACTGCTTCTTTTGTATCCTTTGTCTTTTGTTGTCAGCTGCTGTCCTCGTTGTGGTTGAAGCTGTTCATCTCAGATTTTGCCCCACTAGTTTTTGTTCCACGCAAACAAATAGACTCACACACACACTAACCGAGACATGAACGTAAGCCATAAACTTAACCGTCCTGGCAACGCACTTGCAAATGACGGCTAAACTCAAGTGTATGCGTCCATAAATCAAGGACTACTGCGTTGCACTCTAGTGCGTATGTATGTGTCTCTTGCTATTATTGTACATGCGTTGGTGTCTGTTTCGCAAACTTTGCAGGTTTCGCAAAATTTATCATCTGCTCGAGTGCATCCGCCAGATGACTGCGATTTTAATTTGGCTGCAGACTTTGCAAAAACAACAACAACATCAACAACAACAACCATTTTACCGCACAACAACAAGTCGTATTAAAGCAGATGTTGTTGTTTTTTGTGTTTCACTGAAACTTGTAAATTTCACTGCAACGTAGGAAAGTATCGCAACAGTTTTAAGAATTTGGCTTGTTCATTGTTTGATTTTTTTCAGGCCTTAGGGGAGCCTTTGAGTTTGAGTTGTGCTATCCCTGAACCATAACAATAACAACATCAGCAACATCATCAACATCATCAGCATCCTAATCATTATCCTCATCTTCATGCTCATCATTATTTTGTTCATTATCAGTATCAACTTCATAAAATTTGTTTGCTTGACTTTACAAGTTTCTGAGGTTAAAATTTTATAACTTTCTGTCTCGTTGCTGCAATATATTGTTTAACTTTAGGTTATACACCTAAAAGTATACTAACTATAGCAAAAAGTATTGAAAAGGTTTCCTATTGTGAACACTTGCGATGAATCCCTTAATGGCGATAAAATTGCTGACAAAAACTGTCTTGGAAGTAAAGCGATAGGACAATAATTTCAAACTATCTTGAGTTAAATTTTGAAATTTATATTTCATAGATATTTCCAGGTTAAGCGATTTAAAAATCATGGAAATTTTTAAGCAAATATGAGCACGCCCAAGAAGAATTTAACTTTTGAATAATTAAAATTTTAAAATTCCACAACATGTTTCCATTGTTCTGTTTCACTGTTTACTGCGTTGTTGAAACGTGTGATTAAAACATTTTAAGAATTCATGGCATGTCAGGCGCAGATCGTATTAATTGGCGTTACGTTTCAATTTGCGATGCATGGAATTTCTTTACGAGACGAAAAGATGTCTTAATAATGCCATGTTTTCAACTTAAGCTATCGATTAAGCAGAAATGCTATGAAAAATGTTGTGATGAACGTATGACAGTGGCATAGTAAATGAGGAGAAAAGGGGAATTTTTGCAAATTTTAAACCGTATCCTTATATAGTTGAAATAATATGACTATAAATATAAACATGAATATGAATATGAATATGAATATGAATATGAATATGAATATGAATATGAATATGAATATGAATATGAATATGAATATGAATATGAATATGAATATGAATATGAATATGAATATGAATATGAATATGAATATGAATATGAATATGAATATGAATATGAATATGAATATGAATATGAATATGAATATGAATATGACTATGAATATGAATATGAATATGAATTTGAATATGAATACGCATATGGATATGAATATGAATACGCATATGGATATGAATATGAATATGAATATGAATATGAATATGAATATGAATATGAATATGAATATGAATATGAATATGAATATGAATATGAATATGAATATGAATATGAATATGAATATGAATATGAATATGAATATGAATATGAATATGTATATGAATATGAATATGAATATGAATATGAATATGAATATGAATATGAATATGAATATGAATATGAATTTAAATATGAATATGAATATGAATACTCATATGAATATGAATATGAATATGAATATGAATATGAATATGAATATGAATATCAATATGAATATGAATATGAATATGAATATGAATATGAATATGAATATGAATATGAATATGAATACGCATATGAATATGAATATGAATATGAATATGAATATGAATATGAATATGAATACGCATATGAATATTAGTATTAATGTGAATGTGAATGTGAATGCGAAAGTGAATATGAATAAAAGTTAGATTTTGGGTTAGAGTTAGAGTTAGAGTTAGAGTTAGAGTTAGAGTTAGAGTTAGATTTAGAGTTAGAGTTAGAGTTAGAGTTAGAGTTAGAGTTAGAGTTAGAGTTAGAGTTAGAGTAAGAGTTAGAATTAGAGTTAGAGTTAGAGTTAGAGTTAGAGTAAGAGTTAGAGTTAGAGTTAGAGTTAGAGTTAGAGTTAGAGTCAGAGTTGAAGTTTTAAATTAAGACTTTGTCTTAAGTTTGTGAAGGCAAAATTCAGCAAAAACGTCGTGAAAAGTGATATGACTTGCGTAAGTCAGTGAGAATATAATGGAGGAAAGGAAGAATGCAGTTTCTCTTCCTTCTCTTCTTCTTTTTGCATTTGTGAAGTGTTTTATGAATCAAGTACCCTTATAGAGTTTAAATATTCTACTGCACTGTTCATTTAAATACTGATTGCTACAGATTGGTTACAGTAGGAAGCAGGATATCCACTATGGAAAGGACAAAAAAAAATATACAACAATTATCCGTGAAAAAAAGTGCAGAAATAAAATGCCATCCAAAATGTATTCGAATTATACGAAAAATGCGAACAATGATGATGTAACAACAAATACAGCGATATCAGGAGTTTCAACTTGTTTTTTTTTCTTTTTGCGCATCCTTATACTCACTGCAGGTCACTTCCCCACGGATACGCACATATGTGCATACCTAAAGATACAGCTACAGATACAGCTATAGATACAATGACGGTGCTTTACAGCATTTTTGGTGTGCACATGTAGCTTACAACAGCTGAAACAATAGCACAGAAAGAAGAAAACATACCAACAACAACAACAACGACTGCACATACATATGTATGAGCAGCAGCAATTTTCACTTGCGACCGAGTGAAATAATTGCGTATCGCAAGGCTACACAATTTGTACATTCGTAAATATATCTGCTGCACTTTTGCCAAACAGACAGACAAAACACTGATTCGCAAGTCCGCAAAAATATCCGATTAGTTTAAAAGATAAAAAAAAAACACTGTATCTCAATAATTAAAAAACAAAAAAAAAAAAAAAATATCTACATATGTAACTGAGACATAAAAAAATCCAGCTCTTGGAGTTGAGTTTTGTTGCAAAGTTCTGATTTTAGTGTTTTTTGTTAATTTTGAAATTTAATATTTTAATTACCAAGGCTTTAATTATCCTTGCTTTATTATCCTTTAACCTAACATAATTGCAGCTGCATTTAATTTTTATGCCTTTTCTCACGCTGCTTCCCAGGCCTTGGTTGATAATGCACTTTGATCATTTTTTTTTCTATATTTACCGTTATCCTTATTTTGTTTTTTTTTATCTTTTTCGGTTTGCAAAATGCACTGATTGAAGTTCAACATTTAATTATGAGTGCCAACAAAAATCTGCACACAGCTGACGTTCGTTCATTCACTTGTTCGTGCGTAAATTCAATATTGTTTATATAATTTTATTTTTTTTTTGCTCGGTTAATTTGGTTTCGTCCTTCGGCCAATATATTGGCAATATGCTGGTTATATTGTTGCTTTCACGGCGGCTATTTGGGTTCTTCTGCTTGTTCGTGTTGTTTGTGTCGCCATCAACGCAGCAATCAGTAACTAACAACAACAGTAACAACATCAGCAACGTCATCATCATCATCATCATCATCATCATCATTGACACTATCATCATTACCATCACCATCATCGACATTGTCAGCACCATCGGTGGCACATAACAGCAACAACGTAAATTACAATAACAATTACAACAAAAACAACATCAATTTCATCACCATACGTATCAACTTGCTTGCATAACAACATCTCGTGGTTACACTAGTTTTTTGCTTCCTTCTCCAGCGTATTTTAAATTTTCAGGAAGTATCTGAAAATTGTTATTAAAGAAAAATCTATATTTTAAATGATATGTTTGCATTTTTGATTAAATGTCAATAATTTTCTTTGTCTTATACCAGAAATAATTTTTTTTTTATGGTCGCTTCTATTTTTGTGTATAACTTTTTTAATTGGTTATCATGGCACCAATTAATTTATAAGTCTCCACATTGAACTCGTGTACATTCGCTTTCCAAAAAAATTGCTACTTAGGCGGCAAAAACATAGTGAAATTCTTTAAAGATATTCGAAAGATATAAATCACAGCGTGCTTAGTGATCGTTACTTTTAAGTTCCAACTATTCTAGGTTCAAATTCAAACGTGGTGAGAAGAAAATATGCTGTTTAGCATTAAAATAATGTTTAACATGTTTTTTTTTTAATTTCCATAGAACAATGTTAGAAAAGTGATTATTTTGGCGGAACATCTAAGCAGGGCCGGCCCTAGAGCCGAGCCAGTAAGGCCAGGGCTCGGGGCGCATACAGATAGGGGCGCCTTACATATTTAAAAAAAAATATATCAATCAATATATATGGAAACATATATGGCGACCGTGACATGCATGTTAAATGTGTAGCTTGCATGCATGGTATAATAATACATGGTAGCATTGACAACTGCTTATTTTCTCTTCAACAGGAAAACATAAACTGTCAAAAACAGCTTTTTGTGGAAATACATAAGCTGCTGTGGTTGTTGTTTTTTTTTCACTTCAACGCTTTCAACATTGCTTGTGTTTTCAATGGCGGATTGTGAGCGCTCTCTTTTTGAGTATATTTTTTGACAGTATATGATTTCCCAAGCAACTGTCAATGCTACCTTGTATTATTATACCATGGCTTGCATGCCTGGGGCGAGAGATTGATTCCCCCTCACGGCAAATTTTTTTTTAATAAAATATTTTCTGATCGGTCATCACCTCTTTGCAGACAATGTCAAACCTCAGAGAGTAAATCATGCCATGAAAAGCTTCTTGAGAACATGAGCCGTGTGGAGTTGGAATAAAATATGTAGGTTCAGTTCTCGATCAATTGTGTACAAACATTTTATAACACACACAAGACGGCTGTTTGAACCATGATGAGCAACTTAATATTACCACAGCCACAGCAGCGAAAAATAAGTCAGAAGCCACAGCTATATTGCACAAAATTGAAAAATATAAATTTATCTGCTCTTTAATTGTATGGTATGATATTTTATTTGAAATAAATGTAACTAGCAAATCATTTCAGGCTGTTAGTTTAAACCTCAGCCAAGCAGTAACGTGGTTATCAAAGAGTATAATGTTCCTTGAAGACTATAGTACAGCGGCCAAATTTTCTTGTATTTTGGAGGAGGCTAAAATAATTGGAATTGATTTAGATATTGATGTACAGTGTGAACGCGCACGAGTTCGCCTAATAAGGAGACAGGAGACGTTGCCCCATGGCAGTGGGGTCGAGGTTCAAGGAATTGATGTCTAGGAGATAAATATTCAGGACGTCAGTGCTATGCTAATATCTATACGACGTCTATCATACCTCCCCTAGGCGTCACTTCCATGACTCCAGACGCGACCAACGCCCTGTCATAGTAGTTTCAACACCGGTCGCACACCATACTTAAGTGTATATTTAAATTAATAAATATACTGTATGGATAGCACCAATGCTGGAACGCAACTGTACCAATTATGGATGATTAGTTGGGTCATCATCCACATTTATTGGTGGAAATCGAGACCCATCTAACATCTCTGACAATTTGAGGGCATTGCCACCCGGTTGATTAAGCGCAAACGGTCCACCTACTTCCCAGATTGGGCGACAAACTCCAGGATCTGGGTAGTCCCTTCTCATTTACACAGGATAGGGCGAACCGTTGCTGCGACCATCCTCATTTTTCCTGGATTTGGACAGGCTGCTCGTGAGAACAGGCAGAGTTGAACAGGCGGAGTTGAATAAGGAGACAATTTGATTCTGAACAACGTGACGAAGTGTTGGATGATCCAATGCAAAACTTTAGTTAATAAAAGTTAATTTTTTTAACAAGATCTTGGACAACGCGATACAATCATTACGTGATCGTTTTCAACTTATTTATGAACACTACAGTAATTTCGAAATGCTATATAACTTTAGCAATATCACCAACATAACGGATGATGAATTACGAAAATATTGCATGGATTTAGAACTTTTCTTAACTGACGGTGATCAAAATGATATTTCCGGCTTGGATTTATTTGACGAATTAAAATACCTTAAAAACCATTTGTCTTCAGATCGCTGTGATTCTCCTATTGAAATTATAAATAATTTTTTAGAAAATAATTTAACAACCGAATTGCTAAATATATATATTGCATTAAGATCGTCTTAAAGGTTTAGCTACCCTTTCCATCGAACGCGATATAGTAGGGAAATTGGAACTGGATGATCTTATCAACAATTTTGCAGCCAGTAAAGCTCGGAAAAAACTGTTGGTGTGAGTTAAAATAAAATCATTTATGAATAATATGAGTTCTCTCTTTTTTATCTAGATAAAAAAACTCCGCCAACATAATGAAGGGCATACTTCATATAGCGGTTTGAGATATGTTCATTTTCTTATTTTGATTTAAAGAAAGTTTTATATATTACATTGTATGCCTTACTTGTTGTACTTAAAGTTCGAAAAGCCCAATTATCAAATATTGAATTTTATATAAAGATAAAGTTGGGAGTTTTATACATAATATGTAAATAATTTTGTCTTATTATTCTAAATTTACCTTAAATAAAATTAAAAAGAGGTTTCTTACTCTTTTTTTTTTGCTTGTTAAAAAATTTGGGGCGCAATTTAGACCCTTGGCCTAGGGTGCCACAAATTCTCGGGCCGGCCCTGCATCTAAGGGAACTTTTAAATTATTGAAAAGTTTGAAAATGATCGAATTCAGGCTTCGAAACAAGGCACTTTACCATTCTAGTACATTTTCATTGGATATCGGTTGCACGAGAGTAATAGAGGAGAAAAGTATTAAATACTCCTATAAAGTATTGTGCTGTAGAGGAGAAAAGTATTAAATACTCCTATAAAGTGTTGTATAGGAGTAGGCAAAAAATAAATCGACTCTTTAAGAGTTTTTACTGAGAAGACATTTTAATTTATTAATGTAAAAATTTATATTTATATTGTGGTAACTTTATACTTTACTTTCATTTATTTAATTTGTTAAAATAATTATTTTTAAAGCTGCTGTAGCCAATCTCTGGGAGCTCCTCTAAAAAAGCACGATATCTCTGGACTGAATCATCTACTCAAATGAAAATCAAAATCATTTCGTTAACATTATGTAAGTATTATCTGGTATTGAATCGAAGTAAAAACCAAAATATTAATTTTGAACAAAACACCGACATCAAAAAAATTTTGTCGTTAAACTTGTATCAAAATTTGAGACTGATCGCTTAAGCCCTCTTGGGGCCTTCTTGAGACCTTGCTCACCGACTTTGAAGTAAAAACAAAATTTTAAGAAAATCGTGTTTAAGGCATTACATTTCTGAGAAAGACGCTCCAAGATATCTTAACAAATGTGCATGTAACTTCGAGCATATTCCTTGGATTAACGTGAACGTTGTGTAATCATTGCGAAAGTAGAATGAACATTTTTTCCTCTTGACTTGACACCTTTTTGCGAATGAAAAAATTGCTTTATAACTAATGAGTAACTATTTTATTATTCTCCGAATTGGAATTAATGGTAATGGTTATGGCTTTAATTTAACTTATCATCGTCATAAACCTTAAATAACTATTTTAAAAAAAATTATGACCTGAAATAATTTCTTCTGTCTGGAAGTATAGAGGGATATAAGCGTAAGACCCAGCTAAAAATTGAACTTCCAAGAGGCTATTGCGAGGCACATTTCCACTCCCTACCAAGCACTTGTGCAAAGCTTCATCGAACCTCATTTGAAGCACATAAGAGATTAACTCTCGTATGAAATAACTTCGCTACCACAAGTAATATTGAAACTGCTTTGAAGCATCCTCAACATTCAAAAAGTGCTTCACTTAAACCTGTATGAACACACTAACGAAGAATCGCACTTACAAGAGCAGTCTTGCTCTCATAAGTAATTTAGAACTTTAATATCGAAAATATAAAGCCAAGTCGCGCACTTTCGATTAATGATCTGATTTGATTGATTTATTGTTTCTTTTTCGACCCTGTAGGGATGGTTGTCTAGCTGCCTGATACCATTGGCCATAATTTCAGTGTAATTGAGAAGATAAAAATCAACCTGATGGTTACTTCGAACGTCTATATGTATTTTTAGCTCTGGTTGGTCCTTTAATTTTATTTATTTGTTGATTAAAATTACTAGAATATGCTTATCGAAACGTATATCTATAGGTTTTATCGAAATATTTCGGCAAGCAAGTTTAACTGTGCAAGAAATTAATATACTAAGTATTGGAAAGAATTTAT
>OX030950.1:42976611-43236611 GCA_943735915.1 Pherbina coryleti | reverse complement strand
TTTTTCTTAAAATCTACCAATTTACCACTGAAAACAAGTTTAACTTTAATATTTTGTTGTAGCACTATGATTTTTTAGAACTTCAATGCACCGACGGGCCATGAAATCCATGGAGTTTGTCACAAATTGAGGGATCAATAGCATACCAGTCAACCAGCACTTTTTTTCCACAATTCTTCTTTATTTTTGGATTTATAGCCAGCTATTTTCTTCTTTAAAATCCCCCAAAGGTGTTCAATTGGATTATGGTCTGGTAACTGCGATGGTCATTCTAATAAATTAATAACATTGTCCCGTACCATTTATTTGTCAGTTGCGAGGAGTGTTTGGGATCGTTATCTTTCATAACGACATATTTTAACTGCATATCTACATCGGAAAATGGCAGCATTATGCTATTTAATATATTTACTTAGGCTGTGGCCCACATTTTACCTTTAATGCAATATATTAGACCTACGCCCGACGAGAAAACACAGCCCCATAGCTTAGTAATCTTAACTCTAAGCTTAGGACTATGTGTTATATTTTTTGGGTGTCTTACATGAGGTATTCCATCGGATCCGAAAAAATTCACAATTATTTTGTCACAACACGTTTTTCCAATTTTTTTCATATCTTTTTTTCGTATGCAAAAGCAACTCTGTTGCGAATTTTCTTTTTTGCTCACTTTTCAGTATATCACTTTTATTACGGAATGTGCTTTCAAATCATTTTCTATTAATCTATTTCGTCTTGTGTGATTACACTAAGGGAAAAAAATATTAAGTTTATCCAAAAACTTTTTTAATTTATCCAAAAAGCGAGTCATTTTTGCACCAATAACGCATTTGCATAAATCGACTACGTAAATATTTAAAATTTATTTGAATACTTTTTTAATTAAATTAAATATTTAAATATTTAAACAGAATTTATAAAAAATATATTAAAATTATGAACGAATTTTTTTTAAATATCTCTCAAATATTTGCGATTTGAAAATAATCTAACGCATTTAAAGAAAATTTATATAAAAATATTGAATTTAAAAATAAAAATATTTAAATTCAATATGTTATTAATGGTTGTATGGTATTATTTTCTTCATATTGCGTTCATCAAATGCCATTGCCTGTATAATTTATTCTCGCTTCACTTTTTTCGTTCTCTAATTTATACTATTTTTGACAGTTGGTGCCCTAATATTGCACCAACCTAATATTGCCCTAATATTGCACCAACTGTTAAAAATAGTATTAAATAGAGAACGAAAAAGTAATGTACAAAAAATATGTAGGTAAATGACAACCGGTGTAAGATATTTCATAGGAAATATCAAGTTGTCACTCCACCCTACATCATTTCTATTCTTTGCCAAACTTGCAAGCTATATTACCCTTGCAACAAAAACTAAATGAGAACTATATAGCTACAAATGCAAGAAATAAACTGCAGGAACAGTGCGATGCTGTTGCTGCTTGTCGGAATATGTGTGTACGTGTGCGATGCTGTTGCTGCTTGCTTGTGTGGAATATGTGTTTACGTATGTGGTATAAATAGAATTCAAATACGGGAAGAAAACGAGTTGAAAGGAGAACATTTGATTTATCCACGTAAATATTTAAATAAAATTTATACTGAGACGTCGATAATGCTAATATGCGTTATTTCCCTTATACCTGCGACACATTGGCATAGGAAACCTAGATTATCTTTTGTAGTTTAAAATATAACCATTGGGGATGACACTCTCAATATTTTTGTTTACTAGTTTATAAAAATAACGAGAAATATGGATAAGCGAACAACACTATAATCGTAAATTTCAGAGCGTTTGCTCGAGTGAGAGCACTATAGTTTTCTAGGAAAGTGTAGAAAGAGGAATGTCAAAATCAGCTGCTATAACTCGTTTAACTGCGATAAACGAGTTTCGGGAACTAGTTTTGACTAAACGAATTTAAACATAGTTTAGCAGATATTTAAACGAGAAAAAACACTTAAACGAGTTTAAATGGACCAATGTGTCGCAGGTATTAGTGTAGTTACTGGTGCATTTAACTCTTTTTTGGGTTCTCCCGATGTAAGAAATTAGTGTGTCGAACCAACAATAAATCAAACTTTGAATTGGTTGCTCGTTTTCTGCCTCGTTTTTCCTTCTTTGGTTCAAAATTTATGGCTGAATACATTATTTTTTCTTTGAACATTTCAATAGCTCTGCAATTTCACATTTTATTTTGTCTTCATTTCTTAATTTGCTTTTAACATTTGTGCAATGCACTCCGCTTCCCATTCTATAGAACAAAATAGGTGCGAAAGTTAGAATATTACAAAAAATTATTAATTTTTTAAAATACTTTATTAACACTTTCTAAACGGAATGTGAATACAATTGTTTAATACTTGTGTATTCAATATTATTAACAAAGGTAGAATGCGTTTCTATTTTTTTTTCCAACACAAAATCGAGCTCACTACTTTAAGAATTTGCACAACTGATATTTTTACCGAGTTATGCGCAAAAGCGTAAACAAAATAGAGCAGCGATATTCAACTTTTGTGTACAGTAGGTAACATTCATATAGTTCACTTTTAAACTTAATTTAAATTAAGCATTCTTCGAAATGTTAAAGTGCTTGCCGTTGCTATTATTTTTTTCCATCACTGAATGTCCTTTATACTGAAAAGTTCCGGGTTAAGTTGGTCAGTGTATGTTCATTGCTGTAAAATAGTGATAAATGAGAGTGTTTCGTTAGGAAATGCATTTTAAATAAAAGTTTACTAGCTTTTCCGGTTGAGTGTAAGCTTAAATTTTGCATGTTTAAACAAATATGCAGAAGTTTTATACAAGTTGAATGATTTTCTTATTGTAAACAAAACTTCGTGTGCAATAAAAACAACCAGCAAAGAAGAAACATTCAACAGCAACAACACAAGAGCAGCAACAGCAACAACAACATACAGTCAGGAGCAGGTGCAAATATTTTTGAAGCTGCTCAACTTGAACCGCACTGAAAACAAACAAAAATGAAAACAACAACCAACAGCAAAGAATCGTTGCTTACCTGATTTCATTTTTATTTGGGAGTGTTTTTTTACTATTTTTTTTTTGGCGTACTGGTAGCACTGCTGCTGTTGCTGCCTCTTATTACCCAAGCTGCTTCTTCTACTTCTTATTTTTCTTCTTCTTCTTCTACTTGTTAACCATGCCCATCATACTTGATGATGTGAGCAGGCAACAGCAGCGTCATCAACATGTTAACGACGATTGAAGGTTGCCGATTTGTTCATTGCTGATGTTGTTGTTGTTGTTGTTGTTGATTTTGTTGTTGTTGCTGTTTTGAAGTTGTTGTTAAAGTTCTCTTCGTTGTTGTTGCTATTGTTATTTTGCTTAAGATGATGCTGTTAAATGGATTAAGTGGAGCGTGTGTCTGTTTTTACGTCGATAAAAAGGATCAACCGAAAATTGCCACAGCCACAGCCACAAAAACTATGACAACCTTGTGAGTGTTCGAGATGGTGTGCTAATGTGTGTAACTGTGTATGTGTGCTCTGTGTGTGTGTGTTTATTCAGGCGTGTGGTCAGTCAGCTAAAGCACGAAAAATAAAAATAGAAAAAAGAAAACAGATTCTAAGCAGTGCTTAAAAACTTAAAAAAAAAGCGGCTGGCACACAAAACCTGCCCCAGTTCAACGCATGAGTGAAGATTCTCGCAACACAAAAAAAAAAAAAAAAAATTATCCTATTAGTTACATGCACAGCTTTATTTTGTTTTATTTTTAGTTTTTTTTTTTTTTTTCTCATAGCTCGGCAGCTCGGCTGGTTACAGTTCACGTGCATCAATGAGCTCGTAAACTGCTTAAGTTATCCACAATGGTGCAGCAGGAATAGAAAAGCAGGAGTGGAAAAAAAGCCAAGGACAAATGCTGCCCAAATGCAGCAATCACAACAAAACAACAACAAGAAGAAGTATTGCTAGGTGCAACAACAAAAACATCATCATCAAGCGAACGTAGGAGCAGCTGTTGCCATCTGCTACTTATAACAACTATCTGCAAGATACGCGCACTACGTGCTCAAAATAAATCAACAGCCTTTTGTTGTTGTTGTTGTTGTTGTTGCTACTTTTACAGAAATCTTTTTAAAGTGTGGCCGAGAATGCATTTTCGTGTGCTGCCCAGCTTGTCTTCCTGCTGTTGTTGTTTTCGAACTTATTTCTTACTTTTCAGATTTTTGTTGTTGTTGTTTTTGGAGTTGTTGTTGTTGTTGTTGTTGTTGTTGTTGTTGTTGTTGTTGTTGTTGTTGCAGTCAGGTTTCAGTTATTGTTGCAGTTCTCTTTCCTGCAGCTCGTTTTCCCTCATTCATTGCAGCGCAAGGATATGCAGCTGCGTATCCATGGAATTTCATCCTAAATGATAACGATTTCAATTTTATTTATTTTTGTTGTTTTTCTTATTTGTTGTTGGATCCTTTAAATTTCTCGGTGCTGATGGTAGAGTCGTTGTAAATAATATTTTATACAAGCTAATTGCTAGTTGTTAAGGTGTTATCATGATCCAGCAACTTGTTGGGTGTATTGCTTGTTAGTGTGGGTGGTTTTTTTTACATTTAATTTTTTTTATTTTTATTTTTTTTCACAGAATTGCGTGCTCTATTTGTTTGCGTTTGATTTATAATGAATGTCCTTGAGGTCCTCTTATAATGTTGCTACAATTATTGGCAAAGTACATTATAACAATTATGAGCCAGTCGGTACAGTAGAAATTGCTTGCAGTTCTGAGAAAATTTATGACACTCAGAATTGTTGCTACAATTTACAGTAGCAACTTGAAACAGTTGTTGGCATGTTAAAGAAATACGAGTTCGTGTTTGGGAATCGCGTATTTCATGGGATTAATGAAAGAAAATATAGGAAAAAATTACGAACTTTTGACAATACATAGAATTTTATGGTTTTTATAAATCAAAATATTGTCACCAAATATTATCATCATGATTACAATTATCGATTTAATAATAGAAATAAATTTTTACTCAATTATCTTAATTTTCATTCATAGGGGATCTAAATGCAGATATTTTTTGGGTTTACCAAAAATTGGTTTGCTGGTTAAAAAAAAAAAAATTTAAAAAGTAATCTTTCCAAAACGCATCGGCCTTCTATGGAATTGTTGCTCAATGAGCACCGGCGTTATGATACAAGTAAAACACGATACTAAACGTACAGTTTTTGACTTCATGTTAAAAATAATTAAAAGATTAAAGACTTCATCAGTACGCAGAGGGAGTTGCCTAGGCAACGAAACTTCAAAGTTGTTGCATGGAATTATAACACGCTGTGTATATGTGCTACGGTAAAAATATTATACACCCAGTAAAGGCTGCTTCTTATCCCTCATGAAAAAAAATTCATGACATCGTAAGGTCGTGGAGAAAGTCCGCAACAAAATCAAAAATGCGTCAATCATGCAACGACGTTGCATGGAATTATTACTTGATGAGTATATAAGGCACGACCTTACGAAGAAAAAATAAAATAAATTATAACGTTGTCAGGTTACGGAGGTTATGCAACAACAGCTGCTGCAACAAAACCGGAATATTGTTGCATGGAATTATTACAGTGAGTAGAAGTGCTACGAAAAATTGTATTTTACGGCAGCAAAAAATAATTCGTAGACCTCATAACGCAACGGAGGCAACCACTTAATGCAGTTAAACTGTAACAATAATGAAAACACGTTGCATGGAATTATAGCTCCGTGACTAATAGCGGTACGGTAAATTTTATGGAACGAAATTAAAGCTGAGCATTTAGTTCAAATGACCAAAAATAAAAAAAAAAAAAATTAATGGCCTTATGAGACCTCTCAGAGAACCTCTTAAAGTAACCTCAATACACTTAATGCAAAAGCAAAGATTAGGACTAGGAATAATATAACGAGTAGGACAATAACTGATCAAACAAATTTGAGAACAAGTAGTAGAACAAGAATTCAGATAAGGGTTGGGTAAAGGAGTATGAAGTGGATTGAGACAAGGTTAAGGACAAAGATTTACACACTCCTACACTAAGAGAAAAAAAAAATATTAAATTTATCCAAAAAATTTTTTAATTTATCCAAAACGCGTGTCATTTTTGCACCAATAACGCTTTGCTTTAATCGACTACGTAAATATTTAAAATTTATTTAAATACTTTTTAATAAAATAAAATATTTAAGTATTTAAACAGAATTAACAAAAAATATATTAAAATTATGCACGAATTTTTTTAAAATATCTTTCAAATATTTACTATTTGAAAATAAAACCATCACATTTAAAGATATAAGACATTTATATAAAAATATTGAATTTAAAAAAAAACATACATAAGTTGAAGAGGAGAAAGAAAAGAGGAAGAACAAGTAAGATAGAAAATATGAAGCAAATATGCAAGTAAATGACGACCGCTGCAAGATATTCGTGAGAAAATATCGAGTTGTTACTCCACCCTACATAGTTTCATTATGCGATCACCCATCGCACTCACGAATCATATTGGCCATACATCCAGGCTATATTACCCTTGCAACAAAAACTAAACGAGAACTATAAGAAACCTGCAACTGCAAGAAATAAACTGCAGGAACAGAGTGCAATGCTGTTGCTGCTTGTCGGCTATTTCAGCTGTATGGAATATGTGTGTAGGTGTGTGGTATAAATAAAATTTAAATACGCGAAAAAAAAACGTGCTGTAAGGAAAATATTTGATTTATCCACGTAAATATTTAAATAAAATTTATTTAAAATATTTTTTACCACGCCTGAGGTGGATAATGTTAATACGCGTTATTTCCCCTAGTGTAATACAATATTTAGACCAAGATTTTTAGAGCCTAAGAAGAGTTAGAATAAGAAATGTGATAAGAAATAGAACAAGGATTTCGACACTCTTCAGGCAAGATAACTCTTCAAGACAAGATTTCAGACAAAGATAGGGAAAAGGAGTGGGACAAGGACGAAGAAAGACATTCGAACAAGGATAGTCAGGAATTTGGGCATGGACTCAATCAAGAGTTTGTGAAAGAAATATGACAAAAATAATCATAAGAATGCTGACAAGTTTGGGAGCAAGGGAAAGGATTGGGACAAGAATAATGATTTGGTTTCACGTCAAAACCTACGGGTGTGTCATCGATACAGCCAACTTCATACTTTTTGATAGAATTTATGTAATTATTCCTAGTAATGATACATTATAAATGAAGAACAACATCTACAAAACCTATGTGATATCATAAAGAAATGATTCGGTGGAAGAACGTTGTGTTTTATGCATAACATTTTCTGACGGGAGTTATAGGAAAAAGTAGGACACAAAAAAAAAAAAGAAACAAAAATCAAAATTGTTGACTCTTCTATTTTTCGCAATAAGAACATAATTTGTTTTTTTTCTAGGAATTATGGATGCTTTCTTGATATGGTCTAGTGGTCTATGGTCCTAGGTCTGGGAGAAATAGGATGTTGCGGTCTAAGTTTGGGTTATATTTTTATTAACACCGAATTTTGCAGAATTTTTAATACCGAAAAAATTATTTTATTTTAAAACAAAAATAGCGACATTTAATACTTGATGAGACAGTTAATTTTACTACTCTCAAAACACACTTCAGCTGAAATGTAAAACTATTACAAGAAATAACTACAACTTTTCTCATTTTCCCAGCACTCAGATCTATTCAGATATTCATTGCATTGTTGTCAAGGACATGAATGAATATGGGGAAAAGGGTTGTTGGCAAACCAACAATCGTTAAATCCTTACCAAAGTCTGTATAACATATACTCCCCCAACCATACGATTAAAAGGGGAAAAAAAACTATGTAAGCAACACTTGGTTAACCGCTGGCAACATAAGTTAACCTAAAGCGACATTCATTCCACATAAGTTGTCAAAAGTCAAACCAACAAATGAAATTCGCACTCTACCGGCAACTGAAGCGATTGCTGCAACACCAACAACAACAACATCAACTTGAACAACAATTGTGTGTCGCAGTGCACTTAAGCTCATGGGTGTGCAGCGAAGCGCATTTAATGCCAACACAAAAATAACCACAACAGCAACAAAACACATACTAGCAGCAGCAGCAGCAGGAGCAGCAACTGCAACACATTGCAAAATAAAAGTGAGGGTGCGTGCAACTGACGTGTTGTTGCCGCCATTGCGATGAATATATTTAAATAATAAAAATATTAAATAGAAAAATACGATTGACAATCCTTCCAACCAACATCAGCATGAAACATTCAAGCAACAATAATACTACAACACCAACAACAACAACAACAACAAGCAGAGCAACAACTATGGCAGTAGCACGCGAAACATCTGTCGTTATGCGTTGCACAAACAACAGACGTCGCCGCACAGCAGTACAGAGCAGCGACGCAACATCGTCAAAAGCAGCAACAACGTGTTTCTCTTCAGTGATTTCAACAAAGAGAAACTTAAAGAGAGCACTCCTTAGTTTAATTTGAACATTGAGTTGGAGCGAAAAAGTGTGGCCTCAATTTCTACTACCTTTTTATTTTTATGTGAGTGATAAACTTTGCAGTTCAAATTTCAATTTAAGAAAAATGAATTCGATAAAAATAAATAAAAAAAAAACAATTCTGATTATTTTACGTATCAGAAATTAAATTTTTAATTTCGTTAAAAAATTTTATTTTTTTTATAAGTATTCCATCGAAATTTTTTTAAGATAAATGCGTCAAGGATATTTCTAATATATGTATGTAAAAGACGTGTTTTAAAAGAAATCTTGAAATAAGGTTCTGGAAAAGAATTTCACTCGTATCATTCGTATGTTTTGTAAAATTAATGTTTAATTAATGTTATATATTAAGGTGAACTAACTAGTTTAAGGGGTTATACGCAGGTTATACCAGAAAGCCTAAAAAAGCTATTTTTCAAGAATTTTTCAAGACATTTTGATTTATCTACGTAAAAACTTATATACATTTTGTGTTTGCTTTTAACTTTACTTTCATATTTTTTACTGGTAACAATTTTGACAGTGAGCATGATATCTCTAGACGGGATCATCTGAAATGAAAATATCTAAAAAATTTCGTTAACTTAATGCTACAGGCTTTTTTTTTCAAAATACAAAACTTTCGATTAAACTGAACTGAGATTATATAAGTTCAGACTTCACATGTTTCTTTGGCTTTTCACCACGCTTAGAACATCCTACACGCGTTTAACTTGATTGACCTTTCCTTTACACTAATCAATCATCCCATTTTCGAATCAAGGCAGGCTTGACTGAATAGGTATTCCACCTGAAATCCTTAGTTCAAATCTAAAAAGAAAAGAATTGGTTTTGTTAGAAAGATTATTTTATGCAATTAAATTAAATGTGATTTCGGTTATGTGGCCACTATGGTTGGCTCGGTTTTAGCGCATTCTGGAAGTCTAATTTTCGATCACTTTTTCAAGCATTTTCGGCCGTATTAGGAAAATGGTTTGCATGACATTGCCTTTCAAGGCCTTCCTAGTTGGTGGTTTGTTTGCATAAGCTACTGATTTCACATAAAACCACAGAAAGTAGTCCAAATTCGTTGCGCATGTTCTTGGTGGCCAATTGACTCGTCCAATTCGACTAATGATTTCAGTAACTCCACAGAAAATAATCCAAAGGATGCATAAATGCATAATCTTGGTGGCCAATTGCCTAGTGCATTTCGAAATTCGGCATTCACCGAATGTTTCCTTCAGTATTTTGATTATTTGATCTGTTATCCCGTTGGTAAAACTTGTCTTCAATAAACATTCCATTCAATTGGGACACGAAATAATCAGCAATCATGACTCTATAGCGCTCGTCGTTGACGGTAATGCTCTCGGCGCACAATGCGTCAAAGCTGAACAAAAAATAAAAACAAAAATTAAGTAAAGGTTTAAGCAGAAAACTCCAACTAATAAGAAAAAAAATTACTTTTTTGGGAAAAAAAGCACGATTGGCTCTACAGGTTTTTAAATTCATGTCTGTTAAATTCATTGTAGGGAAAAGATTTAAAAAATAAATTTTTTAAAGTAAGAAAAATTTCCATTGATAAATATGTGAACTTTTATATAATGAAGGATGAAACGGTGAATGGTGTATGAAAATTAAAATCGAAAATTCACAAGTGATTCTGAGTGAGGAATAAAGTTATAAAAATAATTTAAAATTTTTATTTATATTAACTATGTGGACTAAAAACAAGAAGATATACATATATTGCAAAAGTAAGTTTCTTTACTTTCATACAAATTGGAGTTTTTCCCATTAAGTCTTAGCAATATTGGTGTCAGAAGGGTTAAAAAAGTTCGCTTAAAGTGGAAAAAATATAATAATTTGCATCGCAGTGCATTTTATGTAATATTTTTTTATTGTTTTGAATTTTGCATGCTCAATGTCCAAAATATTAAAAATTAAAAACTTATTTGTTTCAATTTTTAATTTTATTTTCCAATATTTCGATCGCCATCGGCAATCATCATCAGGGGAAACTTTGTAAATTTGTTCATTAAAGTTCTTGTTTTAATCATTAAAATCTGTAATATAAATGTTAAATGTAAAATGTCAATTGTTAAATGTTAAATACTTAATGTTCTAATTGTTTGAATGAATTAATTGTTTAAATTGTAAGTAAAGTTGCTTAGAGTGAAAAGAATTGTTAAAAAATTATTGTAAATGTTTTCACTTTCCCCTGATGATGATTGCCTACGGCGATCGAAATATTGGAAAATAAAATTAAAACAAATAAGTTTTTCATTTTTAATATTTTGGACCTTGAGCCCGCAAAATTCAAAATAAAAAATTATTCAAAAAGGTCGGAAAATAAATATATTTTTTTATTGCATGCACTTCAAATTATTCGCCTTTGACTTATGGGCGAAGCGAAAATAAAACAACAAGGCCAGCAAATCCCAATTTGTGTAAAACCGTAAGATCTAGAAGAAAACTAAAAACTGATAATTTTTTAAATCAGCATACCAAAATTTACTTATAAACCAAGTTTCATCCACTTTTGTTTTGTGCACTCTTTGTATGGCGTCGACTCACTGTGCAGCAATCTCATTTGTAAAGAAGTACTACTATAAGGACCAATGATTCCAATAAAATCCAAAAGTTGTACTCATTTTTTAAAATTACTTTGTAGAACAAAGTGTTTGCAATTGTATAGAGGCGGCAGACTCAGTTCGCCTATTCATCGAAAAGTATTATTTAAATCTATGCAATGCACCTCTCTGCAGACAATGGCAAACCTCAGAGAGTAAAAAATGCCATGTAAAGCTTTTTGAGAACATGCACATTAGCCGTTCGGAGTCGCTATAAAACCAGTAGGTCCAGTTCTCGATCAATTGTGTACAAACAGTTAATAACACACACAACCCAATTTGACCATAAGAACTTCGGTCAAAGTCCATTCAAGGGCTGAAATGGCCAGTTTATTATTATTATTATTATTATTATTATTATTATTATGCAATAGATTTTGCTTGATACTATAATAGATAGATGGACAATAAATTTCAATTTTTGTAGTTAACATCATTAAATATTTAAAATTTTAGCTTTTGTAGCAACATCATTGGTCCATCGATATAAAAGTTTAAAAAAAAATTTGATGCACACATAATTTCTTTTTACAATTTTATTATATGTTTAGATATTATTTATTGTTAATCTCATCAAAAATATGAGTAGAATTTAGTGACTGAAGTAAAGGCTTTCATATAACTCCAAAACGCCAAAATCGTTATATTGCCGCTGATAAAAATATCTCTAGAGAATTATACTCTTGCAAAGGAAAACGATGTGAATTTTATCAGAACTTAACCCTCATATCCGTAATGCTGCCCTAAGGCAGCTCTTATCCTCGTTTAAAGTGTATTAGTTAATGAAAGTTAATTATTTTTTTTTTATTTTTTTTTATTTTTTTTTTATTTTTTTTTTTATTATCATCATTTTTAACAAACAAATCGAAAATATGGTAAAATTTTTTGTAGATGCAAATAAACCTATAATTTTTTGGTGGAAAAAATACGAGTATATATGGGATATTTACGGCTCTACTGTCAAATAAAGGGACAAACAGACATCAGAATGGAATTCAACATTTTCCAGAAACAAATTTTTTGCTTCCATTTTTCTCATTATATTAACCATGCGGGTTCAAGTCTAGAATAATCGTCTAGATTGGACTACAGACATTCGCTAACCTTTGCTAGGCTAACAAAATCCGATCAAAATCGTGTATACAAGCTAGTATTTGATACAAAAACATTTGTCAAATATTTACTTTTTAAAAAATTTTATAAAAATATAATCCTTTGATAACAGTGTTTCTTATAAGATTATTCAACAAGCTTTAATTTAATGAACAGTAATATTTAAGAAATAATATACAAATTGTTATCTTTTTTTTATTCATTCATGCTCCTCACAGCCATAGAATCACTTCAAATTTATCTACTACCTTTTGTGAGTAAGTTTTTCATTATTCTCTACTCAACAACACCGGCACTTAACTCGCTCAAACTGGGTTCAATTTGTTCTCCTACATTTAAGTTGATTGAGTATAGCAGCCACTCTCTTCAATGGCAACCTGTTTGTGCGACGCTCCTGCGCTGCTCTTAAACATGATATTAACGACAACAGCGCAGCAACAGAACATGTCGGTTGTATAAAAGGACGAAAAGGCTACGCGGCGACTTTAGTTTAACGCCGACATTCAATTTGTGTGCTTCTTGTACTTGTCATCAAATTGGCTTTACAAAGGATTAAGACATAGCATCTGCTCCGAAGGCAACAACAACATATAAAAACACAGTGCAAAAAAAAAATTTCAAAAAGTGTGCAAGGTATTAAAATATCTGAATTTTATTTGAAAAGCAGATAAAAGAGAAAGCTTCGTGCATAAAATCAAGACATAAAAAGTGCGAAAGTGTAACATAAAACAAAAAAAAAAAAAATTAACCATTTTACGATGCTGCTCAAACATTTTTAATGAGCGCGCCATAAAGCTTGCTACACTTTTTTAAACACTTATTTTTAAATTTATATATTTTGTTGTTGTTGCTGTTTTTAAACTTTTTTTGCGATAAGGCAGCTTAATTTTACTAAAAAGCTGCTTAACGTTAGAAGCGTGTTAGTTAAAAAAAAAAAAATAAAAAAAAATAAAATAAAAATATAAAAAAAAAATGGCAACCTTAGGTACGCGTTGCCAACGTAGCGCGACGATGTTGGTAATTATAACATTATTAATCCTTGCGTGCTCAAAGCAAGGATCAGTAAACGCGAACGCGATAAACGATGTCAACAATATGCTGCGCGACAGCACCAGCACCGGTAACAATAATAACAACAACAATGACGCAATTGTTGGCTTAATTTCATCGACAACAGCTGCGGCTGGCAGCCATGTTCACGCTAGTGCGGCGGAAGTGCGCGTGATAAGTAACAATAATAATAATAACAATAATGATAATGAAAATAATAATTATGCCAATAACGATGGCAATTTTGATGATGATGTTGATGATGGTGATGGTGACTTCAGTGTTAACGGTGAAAACTTAATTGACAACGAATCGAGCATTGAATCGGGTGAAATGCTCCGCTTCGTCGACGATCAAAGTGTTGCCAACGCTGGCGACAGAGTGCAACAGCGTAGAGTGGAGGCGACAAGCGACAGCACGGAAATGTTGCCATTAAATGATCAGGTGCGTCTTTTGACCAAACAATTGAACGCCTTGATGATGCGGCGTCGTGAGGATTACGAATTGTTGGAACGTAATTTACGCAAATCCTTAAGGATTACAACAAGTGCTACGGCAACCACAGCCGTTGATGCGGATGTGCGCAACGAATTGGTTCAATTAAGGTGGGTACCGACAACGATTGTCTTTCCTGCATTTGACTACTTGTTGTTGGTTGAGTTTGGTTAGTTGCTGTTGTTGTAGTTATGTTGATTTTGTTGTTTATGTCGTTGCGTAGGTATGGGGATTGAGCTTGCTTGATTGTGGTTTGATAGGATTTGTCAGGATATTCGAAGCACAATTTAAATGTTAACGAGTCGTTTGGTTGGCCGGTCGGTCGGTCGGTTGGTCGATTGGCGGGTCGAACGGTTGTTCGTTGTTGGTTTACCTCAAATCTACTTGTGGTTCACAGCAGGCTGATTGATTTTTAATTATGCCGCACTAACTGCTGGGAAATCGAACAAATGGGGCAGCAACGACGATAACCAAGCAATCGAAAATAACCTTGTCAAGCAATTAGAAATGGGACATTGATGTGGAAAAAGTTGAAAGTTATTAATTTTATATGGCTCATTAATTCAGAAATTTTATCATAATTGACAAAAACTTTCCTTACATTTACGGATATTTTGAATTAAAATTTGAGCAAGGACTATAAGGACTGAATTGAAAGTAATTTTCATGTTTTTATTAGTCATCCAAATATTTGCAGAATATGTATGTGTCATCTGTACTAAAATCAAATTATCATCTGTGAGAATTTATATGGCTACTTTCTTTGGCTACTTTCGTACTTTATTTTAAAATTATACCGACAACAATAATAAATACCTCCTTGGATTCGAAATAAGTAGGTCAGGATTAAGTAATTGGATTAAGTGTTACAATATTAGTACAAAAATAAATTTTCAAACTTAAAAAAAAATTTTTTAAAAATTTAGGAAAGTCATCATTGTTTCAACCCAAGAAATATTTTAATTAGGAGTTTTATTTTAGGATCTTTAATAAACTTAACCCTCTAGCCCTTATAAATGCCTTAGTTCACTCATAGCATAGCCTAACTTTACTGCTCAAATGAAATTTTTTCTTAGTTGAGTGGTCATAACGGTGTTATATCTCGTCGTAATTCTCATAAAGGATTGATCGATCTCATTTTGCCTTTTCGTTTATTTTACTGTGATCACTTTAGTGCATTCAAAAAAATTTGTGCAAAAACTAAATATATTATAAATCAAATTATATTTACAAAATTCTTAACACCAGTTAAAAGTGAAATAATAATTTATTTTTCTTTTTATTAAAATTGAAACAAAAACTTTACATAAGTAAATATGTTAACCTGACTGTTTTTTTTTAACCCAAACCCTCAACAAAGCCCTGAGGCACTCTTTACTTTTTTCATCTGTCTTTTAAACTAAATAAGAAAATTGTTTTCGGATAATATTTTTGAGATTATAAGGTTGTAATTCATTTAGAACAAATTGTCCACATTTTTTTTTTCTTAAAATTTTCAAGAGTTCGGCCTCTAGAGGATTTAGCCATATTTTTGGTGGGAATTTGAATTTCACCATACTTTCATCAATAGATGTTCGCTCTCTCCAAATTTCAGGTAGCGAAAATTTCTGTCTTCAGGTTTAAATCAGTGGTGATGAACGCACGGTTCGAACAACAACAATGAGAGATTTCCGAGTGCACATCTTTACACTGAAACAAGAAGTTGTTAAAAGCTCTCATAACATTTGGTGAAAGGAAATCTTGTCGAGTGTTGAATTTTCAATATAATCATTTCATTTTTATTTTTGTGTTTTTTTCGCTATTTTAATAAAAAAAGGTAAAAATGAAAAATAGAACTTATTAATGTTTTTCCTCAAACATTGCAAAATATTTACATGCATTCATAAATAAAACAGCGAGCGATAACGCTACCACATGAACGCTCAAAACACACCGACCTGGAATTTAAAGCACAGCAAAAAAAAAAAACATGTACACGAAAGTTTCGCACAAAAACAGCGAGCCGATTGCTTCTTCGTGTGCAAAAGCTCAACAACACACGATGCCCGTGAGCTATGGGAAACCATGTAGTGAGCACCACTGGTTTAAATGATATAATTTTAGATTTGATCTTAAGAAATTTATCTGCAATGATCGCCAAAGAGAAGAACATGCCAACAATGGATTTTTAGACCACTTGTCCTTTTAAGACGTTTTTTCGTTAAAGTAGATTATCCCTAACTATCCCTTAAAAAACTATCTTGTTCCATTAAATTTGATCGCAATAATTTTTATGAGTACTTGCAAATAGAGATTTCTTTAATTCTATGAGAAAAAGCTATTTTCTTAATTTCTTATACATTTCTTAGTTTCATCAAACAACAAAGTTTCATTTTTCTGAACATTGATTTGGGGATCTTTCCGTTGGTGTAAGGAATGGATAAGTTCATTTTGGTTCAAACCCATAAGTATCTAAACCAGCCGAATAAGCTTAAAATAACTTTGAAACATAAGCATCAAGCATAGAAAAAGCTTTAGATTACTATTGAGAAATGCTTATAAGTAATTGTAGAATAAAGCTGGGTTCACTGATCACCTTCAGCATGTTTTTCAAGATTTTTTTATATGGAGTTTATGCGCTTCATTTTTTTCCACACTCAATGAGAGAGTGACAAAAACTTGCTGCATCTCTTGAACTTGATTTACTTTATTTTAATTTTCTTGCTGAATGTTTTTGAGCGGAACTGCCAGAATGGAGTTTGCCAAGTTGAAATAGGCAAATTTTATTTTTTATGTCTTTATAATAAAGGAACATTGCATCTGGCAATGCTGAAGACAATGAAAAAACAACAAACTTGCAGAATGTTTTACATGTCAGTGAATCAAAATTGCCACATTCTCTTGTTGAGAGCAATAGAGCTTTCGCAAAAAACATGCTGAAGGTGATCAGTGAATCCACCCAGAAGGAAATGGTCATGTATAGGAATGTGTTTTAGAATGTATCGCCACTATGGAGTATACATTTCAGAAGGCGTGATTTTTTACACGGCGATGTCATAGGAAAATCATGCATCATTTTTGCATTCCTAAAGAATGTGTGAAATATTACATGATTTTAACATGAACGAAATTTTTGTGAAAAAATTATGTACTTTTTCTTACATGAATAAAGAATGTATGAAGAAGTCAATGTTTTTTATCATTCGTTCAAAAGAAGAAAAACGTTTGCATTCAAAGATACTTTACTCGGTCATGTATCTTTTTCCTCTCTTTTTTCGACGAAGAATTCATGCATTCTTAAAGTCATACATTCCACACTTTCCTTCTGGGCAGCTTAAACGAAACCGATCACTTCGAAAAAATGTTGATACATATTAAGTATGTATTTAAAAAAAGCTTTATCCAAGTGTTTTTCTACAATGAGAAATATATATTTAAAAAAGTTTCTCCAAGTGTTTTTGTATACAATTATATCATGTTGAAACCGACTTAATTTAACAAGTTACTCAAAAAAAGCTTTTTTTAACACGATCGTTCACACCGCTTTAACTAGTTTCAAAAAGTCAGTTTTTTTGACGTGACGAAGTTACGTTATACTCCTCTAGTTTCCAAAAAAGTTAAAAAATGAGTTTTTTAAAAATTCATCTGCGTTTCAATGAATTGTTACTCGCTGGGTATAAGAGCTATGATTAAAAAAATAGTATGACCATAAAGGTTAATTCTTTGACTATATTAAAAAAACAAAAAAAAAATTTAATACGGCATAGGGACGTAGTAAGAGCTGCGTAAGCAACGCAACTGAAAATTTGTTACATGGAATTATTACTCGCTGAGTATTAGTGCTAGGATTAAAAATACGATACGCCAATAAAGGCCAATTGGAAGCCCTCACAACAAAATTAGACAAAAAATTTCTGACATCATGGGGACGCTGAGAGAGCCGCTCAAAGATCGATAACGCAACATTCATGCAGCGGCGTTGCATTGAATTTTTACTCAATGAGTATATAACCTACGATAAAAGTTTAAAAAGGAAAATAAAGTTTTTATACATGGCTTTACGACAAAAATAAAAAAAAAATTCCGGCGTCGTCAGGTCGTGAATATAGCAGCTTATGTAACAGAAACGTAATATCGTTTCATGGAATTATTACTCACTCAGGAGAAGTTCTACAGTAAATTTTGTTTAACGACAGCAGGGATGTGTTATTACGCTTCACAACTAAATTACAAAAAAAATTTTGTTGCCATGATTTCAGGGATGCAATCACATAATGTAGTAAAAATGATACAGCCATGAAAAAACGTTGCATGGATTTTTAACTCTGTGACTACTGGTGCAACGGTAAATTTTAAGGAACGAAAACAAAGGTGAGGTCTTCGGGCATATGACAAAAATAAAAAAAAAATTTGACGGCGTGTCAAAAACCCTCAGGGAACCGCCTAATGTGACGCATATGCATCACTTTTGCTGGATTAATTGAAATTAGAACACAACCAATGGGGAAGCAAGAGAAAAGCTACAAGAAAAGCACCAACTCCAAATCCAACAACAACTCCAACTCCAACTTCAACTCCAACTCCAACTCCAACACCAACACCAACACCAACACAAACACCAACACCAACACCAACACCAACACCAACACCAACACCAACACCAACACCAACACCAACACCAACACCAACACCAACACAAACACCAACACCAACACCAACACCAACACCAACACCAACACCAACACCAACACCAACACCAACACCAACATCAACACCAACACCAACACCAACACCAACACCAACACCAACACCAACACCAACACCAACACCAACACCAACACCAACACCAACACCAACACCAACACCAACACCAACACCAACACCAACACCAACACCAACACCAACACCAACACCAACACCAACACCAACATCAACATTGACATCAACATCAACATCAACATCAACAACAACATCAACATCAACATCAACATCAACATCAACATCAACATCAACATCAACATCAACATCAACATCAACATCAACATCAACATCAACATCAACATCAACAACAACACCAACACAAACACCAACACCAACACCAACATCAACATCAACATCAACATCAACATCAACATCAACATCAACATCAACACCAACACCAACACCAACACCAACACCAACACCAACACCAACACCAACACCAACACCAACACCAACACCAACACCAACACCAACATCAACACCAACACCAACACCAACACCAACACCAACACCAACACCAACACCAACACCAACACCAACACCAACACCAACACCAACACCAACACCAACACCAACACCAACACCAACACCAACACCAACACCAACACCAACACCAACACCAACACCAACATCAACACCAACACCAACACCAACACCAACACCAACACCAACACCAACACCAACACCAACACCAACACCAACACCAACATCAACATCAACATCAACATCAACATTGACATCAACATCAACATCAACATCAACAACAACATCAACATCAACATCAACATCAACATCAACATCAACATCAACATCAACATCCACATCCACATCAACATCAACATCAACATCAACATCAACATCAGCATCAACATCAACATCAACATCAACATCAACACCAACATCAACATCAACATCAACATCAACATCACCATCAACATCAACATCAACATCAACATCAACATCAACATCAACATCAACATCAACATCAACATCAACATCAACATCAACATCGACATGAACATCAAGACCAACATCAACAACAATCATCGTCAACATCAACATCAACATCAACATCAACATCAACATCAACATCAACATCAACATCAACATCAACATCAACATCAACATCAACATCAACATCAACATCAACATCAACATCAACATCAACATCAACATCAACATCAACATCAACATCAACATCAACATCAACATCAACATCAACATCAACATCAACATCAACATCAACATCAACATCAACATCAACATCAACATCAACATCAACATCAACATCAACATCAACATCAACATCAACATCAACATCAACATCAACATCAACATCAACATCAACATCAACATCAACATCAACATCAACATCAACATCAACATCAACATCAACATCAACATCAACAACACCAACAACAACAACAACAACAACAACAACAACAACAACAACAACAACAACAACAACAACAACAACACCAACACTAACAACAAACAAGAAACTTCGTCACGTCAAAATCTACGGGTGTGTCCACGACACAGCCAACTCTTCTTTTATTTTTTTGTTACATTTTAAAAGAAATAAAAAATTGTTCTCATAAACAATATAAAAAAAAAATAAAATAAAAGTTAAAAAAAGTTCAAAAATTTATCAAAGAATTTATTTACTTACATTAAAAACTTCAAATTATAAAGCTCTTAAGGCAAAAAAAGCTTTTCTGCCGTTAGCAGGAACACACACCAGTGATTTAATGAGTTTCGAAACGTGTTGAAACATTTAACACGTTTAATTTCGAACAACAATTGTACGTATTTAACTTTATTAGGACTTCATATAAAACTCGTTTTTCGAACTCATTAACTTCATTAAATTGAGATTTAACATAATTAAATGCTCGGTTTGAACATGCTATTAGAAATAAGTATTTAGTGAACTATTCTGTCTGAACTATTTCTGTCATTATTATTTATTATATTAATTATCTCTCTCTCTATGTCCGTTCGTCATCTTATAGATTGCACCTCCCGGAACACATCGCATCTTAGTTCTTATCTCCGTCCACATCTTAAGTAAATTACCAATTTGATTATAAATTAACAAGTTGTCCAAAAAGTACCTCCCACTATAAGCGTATAAGCGTTGTGTTTACTCTTAAGCAACATTGAACATTTGCAAAATTATTGCATTTGTTAGAGTTTTCCAAATATGATTGCAAAACACTTATTTAATGCAAGTCTTTCCAAGTTGTAAAACATTGTAAAACACTAACTTTTGTGTTTTATGCAAATGTTTTTCAAGCGTGCCTAGAAAAGGCTTGGTTTTTGTATTGTTTTTCATGTGTTATTGTGTTTGGAAAACGCTTGGTTTTTGTATTTATACAAGCTTTATCCAATCACTATTTATAAATGGCTGCTTGGGATATGTTGGTTTCGATTTCGATTAATTTTCTTAATAGTAGCCTATGGAAATTAATTTTTGGAATTTTGTGCACCATAACCAAAAAATGTTCAGATGCAGATTAGGACATTCGGAAGTCATCTACCCACAGCGAATAGTACCATATAAACTAGAAAGAAGTCAAGTTGGTTTCTTTATAGTTTTTACCCAGGAAGAAAGTCTAATTATTATTAGCGTAAAATCTTCTTAATAAAATCAAGATGAAATCTTATAAAAATTGACGGAAAATCTTCTTTATAAAATTAAGAAGAAATCTTGGAAAATTTAGTTGAAAATAAATTCTTAAATAAATGAAGAATAAGACTTAGAAAAATGAGGGAAATCTTCAAAGTCAAGAAACAAAGTCAAGAAGAAATCCATTAAAAATGGAAAAAGGAAGTCTTCTTAGTAAAATCAAGATGAAATCTATTAAAAATAAGAAAAAAATCTTAACTAAATCAAGTAGAAATCTATTAAAAACAAGATAAAATTTTCTTAATAAAGTCAAGAAGAAATCTATTAAAAATAAAAGAAAATAATATCAAGATGACATCTATTAAAAACAAAATAAAAACTTCTTAATAAAATCAAGGAGAAATCTATTAAAATCAAGAGATATTCTTCTTAATAAAATCAAGAAGAAATCTTAAAATATTAATAACTTTGTCTTCTTGATAAAATTCATAAAGTTTTCCCCCATAAAAAAATATACAAAACAAGATTTCAATTTTAAATAGATATTTTTACAACAAAAAAATAAAAAAAGAAAAAAAATTGCGAATAAGAAGTTATCTTCTTAATTTAAGGTGATTTTCTTTTTAATATATTTAATAAGACAAAATAGAAATATTAAGAAAAAATTCTTCTTAATAAAATCAAGAAAAAAATTTAGAATATTAAGAAGTTTGTCTCAATAAAATTCAATAGCTTTTCAGCTATAAAAAACACATAAAATAAGAGGATTTTGATTTATTTAGATTTATAATCCAAACAAAAAATAATGCGATTAAGAAGTTATCCTCTTGTCTTAAGGTAATTATCTTTTTAATAAATTTAAGATACTTTCCAATATATTAATAAAGACATTCTCTTCTTGAAATTTCTTCGTTTATGTCTTCCGTCATTCCCCTCAGCCTAAAACTGTTTAAGATGACAAACTTCTTAATTTCAGTAGGTTTAGTTTTCTCCGTGTACTTGAGACTAATTCCACCACAAACGATACTTGGAAAAATTTTGTAGAAATTTACATACAAAGTTCATGCTCAATTAATTCCTTAGTAAATCTATCAGATCAACCAAAACTGATACAAAAACAAAAAATAATTGATTACTCCTATTAGGCGTTAGCCTTCCAAGCAGTGAAAAATTTTGTTTCGACAAGTGCTCAAAATACGAAAAGTTAACCCAGGACTCACTATGCGATTTTAATTTGAAAATATGAGTTAAACAGGGGAATACAAACAAGTGCACATACCTATGCTTCCGGTGAAATTGTCTTCAAAATTTGATGCCATATTCTGAAATTTGAGCAAATTCTTTGTTGGTCATGATGGGTCATGATCGGGTGTAGGCACCATTACATTTAAAGCTTCTGTGTTGTTTCTGTGTTTGTCTTTTGTCTTCGATTTGTTATTGCATTTTGTGTTGCTAAGCCTTTGCTCTCAATTCTTACTCTCAACGCTCCCAGAGCGCTCTCTGCACATAGCTGGTCATGATGGTCATGATAGTCATGATGGCCATCATGGTCATGATGGGTTTTCAAGTCCCATTTTAATAGATAGAATAGAATACTGTTTCCGAAACATGCCAACAAAAAATTCCTTCCAGGATTCAATGGGTCGGTTCAGTTTGTCTTGTGAAAAGTGTTTCATGAATCATATCTTTTTTTTTTCTTAAATTAACTTAAAAATATATGTACCCATTCAATGCATAGTTCTAATTGCAATCAACGAAAAACTTTTTTACAGTAAGAAATTATTATTATTTTTATTATTATTATAATGCTCAATTCAAATGTAGGGTGTTTTTCAGGATTTCATTTTTAAATAAAACACATAAAAATTGAACAAATATCCAATGTTTTGGTTTCATTTTAATGTTTTATGATAAATAAAACACACATGAAATTATTGTTTAAAAGTATTTCCTTTAGATGAAATAGTCGGCTGCGCTCGACGGACGAAATACGATCGACCCAATTTTTTGTCACTTTTGCAAGCATTTCTGGCCGAATTTCACTGATAGCTCGAGTAATGTTGCCCTCAAGCTGCTCAATTGTTGCCGACTTATTCACATAGACAAATGATTTGACTTCACCTGAGAAGAAATAATCAAGTGGCGTCAAATCACACGATCGCGGTGGCCAATCAACAGTTCCGGAACGTGACAAAATTCACTAACTGACTGTAAGGCTCGTTGCGTCGCCTTGCTGGAACTACTCATGTGTGGCAACATTTGGCAGCAACCATCCCTCGTTGGCTCCGGCCTTATTTCTGAAAAAAATGGCTCGAATTATGCCTTTTGAGTGTAATCCGTACCAAACTGTGACCCGTTGCGGATGCAATGGAGTCATTTACATTCTTACAATTCTTACTACCCATTTAGCCAGAAATGAGCTTCGTCCGAAAATGTGAATTTTCTATGAAAATCAGGATAATATATTTTTTTTTTTTTTAAATAATTGAATCTACTATGAGAAAATAATCTATTTTTTAAATACTGTTTTTTTTTTTCATTTTTACCACAAGCAATTTGTTGTTTTATTAAATTTCGTGTAATTACTTTTTCATCTGTATACGTCTTCAAAAATTTAAAGTAGTCATTTAGCTTTAGGGTCAGTCCATATCAAGTGGTCAAGAAAAACGAAAGTTGGTTGCTCGACCATTTTTAAAAACGTTTATATTTTTATTGAGATTTGTTCAATGTATTGGGATCAGTCTTGCCAGAAAATTTTTGGGGGTGTAGCTAAAAATGCTACAAAAAGTAGCTAAAAAGAGCTAAACAACTTTTTTTTTGTAGCTAAAAAAAGAAGCTCGTTTATAAAACAACTTAGTTACTATATTTTGTTCATTCAGTTTAATTTTTTTTTTAAATTTTGTGTACATAAATAAACATAATGATGTGGCGTCCGTGGTGTAGTTGGTTAAAGTGCGTGGCCGCTATGTCAAAGAACTTTGGAAACCCAGGTTCGAACCCCAGCAGCGACAGAAAATTATTTGAATTCAAATAATTTTTCTGTACGGCCGCCACCTCTCTGCAGACAATGGCAAACCTCAGAGAGTAATCAAAATGCCATGTAAAGCTTCTTGAGAACGAGAACTTTCCGTTCATCGCCGTTCGGAGTCGGCGTTAAGCATGTAGGTCCGGTTCTCGGTCAATTGTGTACAAACTTAATAACACGCACAACACAATTGATCATAAGAAGCTAGGTCAAAGTCCTTTCAAGGGCTGAAATGGCCAGTTATTTATTTTTTTTTTTTTTTTTTGTACATAAATAAAAACAACAAAAGGAATATATTTTCATATGCTAAGGTACATTTTGATCAGTAAAATACACTTTCGATACACTTATAATTTTTTTAAAACGATTATGTGTTAATTAAAACAAAAATTAATTACAAGAAAAAGACCAAAAAGTCTAGTTTTAAATAAATACACATAAATATGTATTAATATTTATATGCAGGCACAGTTTTGTAGGTGTATACCATCAGTTCAGATCTCAAGTTCCATACTATCATTACTATTATTATCTGAATTATCAGGACCTTCATCTTTGTAAATATTTTCCCGTTTCATAAATTTTACGAGATCGTCATTTATAATGCAACATTTGTTTATTTTTTAAAACATATCTTACCCCTCCATTCTGCATCACTTAATAGGCTTATTAACGATAAGCAAAACACGATAAGCAATATGTAGGTTTATATATAGAAGAAACTAGTGCTGATCGTTTCTTTTTTGTCGTTCATGCCTTGTTTCGTGGTACGAATGATGGGCTTATTCCAACATACTGTGGAATTTGACATTAACAATTTAATTGAATTTTTTTGCTTTGTTTTTATAATATTCATTATTGAAAACTTTTCTCTTTTTCAGCGTTGCTTAACGGTAAAAGTAAAAAATAAAAAACGAATTTAGTAAAATCATAGAAAGGGTTTTCGTTTAAAACACCCTTCCATTCTCTTACTTCTATCCAAAAATCAATAGAAGACGATACTTTAGTACTATGGATAAGTGTGAAGTTTTCTCCATTGGATTTCATCGTATGTATAAGTTAGAGATCACAAAAAAAAATATCGGTGGTAACAAGTGATTACGGAAATATTGCATTTTTTAGCCAAAAGAAAGTAGTAGCTAAAAATAGCTAAACTCGAAAAATAAGAAGCTAAAAAAGTAGCTAGGAGCTAAAGCACAATTTTTGGAGCTAAATGAGAAAAAAAGAAGCTAAATCTAGCTACAAAATAGCTAAAATGGCAACACTGATTGGGATATCAGAACCGCATTGAAAATAGTGGCATTTAACTGTACTTTCAAAATGGCGGCCATATTTGCCTTGCTACCTATAGAGATTTATGCGTTTGTAAGCGTTTGCGGTTTTTAATTTCTCAGCTTCTGTTAAACATAGAGTGATGAATTAAAAACCATGACATTAAGTACACTTTAAACTTTAATCTCAAATAGAAGTGATAATTAAATAATTTCTTCATATTAAAAAAAATGGTGAAACTTTTTTGTTAAAATCCTTATATTTTGCAACTTTAAGAATTTTTTTTTTATAGAAAGCAATTACTTGTCGACTTATTTTTTCTTTTTTAAAGTACATCTTAGCAAGTAGTTAAAATATAATTTTTATCACTTTCTGACTTACCAAGTTTTTTTTAACAGCCTCTTAAAAATTTAAATATTGAGAATTAATTTCCTTCTCAAATTTTTTCAGTTGATGTTCAATTTGCTTTAATGTTTTTTATTAATGTTAAAAAATATTTATATATATGAGAAAATAAAAAATTAAACAATAAATCTACAAAGTTATAAAACTTGTGCTCATCATTATAAACTTTTTTTTCGTCTCCTGAAAAATTGTTCAAAAACACATAACCTTTTTTGTATGCGCAACGACGATATTATATAAGGTGTAATAGTTTGAAGGGCTGTATCTTCCAAACGAAGCGAATACCAAACTCAGAGTTGGTAAGACATTATTATGTACTATATTGCGAATAAATTTGAAATTTTTAAACTTATGCCCACCAGAGATATTTGACCCCAAAATTAGTTAAATTCTCAATATTTAAATTTTTAAGAGGCTGTTAAAAAAAACTTGGTAAGTCAGAAAGTGAAAAAAATTATATTTTAACTACTTGCTAAGATGTACTTTAAAAAAGAAAAAATAAGTCGACAAGTAATTGCTTTCTATAAAATAAAAAAATTCTTAAAGTTGCAAAATATAAGGATTTTAACAAAAAAGTTTCACCATTTTTTTTAATATGAAGAAATTATTTAATTATCACTTCTTGTATGTGAGATTAAAGTTTAAAGTGTACTTAATGTCATGGTTTTTAACTCATCACTCTATGTTTAACAGGAGCTGAGAAATTAAAGTAACCGCAAACGCTTACAAACGCATAAAACTCTACAGGTAGCAAGGCAAATATGGCCGCCATTTTGAAAGTACAGTTGAATGTCATTATATTTAATTCGGTTCTGATATCCCAATATATTGAACAAATTTCAATAACAATTTAAACGTTTTTAAAAACGGTCGAGCAACCAACTTTCGTTTTTTTGAACCACTTGATTTGGATTGACTCTTTACAATAAAAAGAAGAAACACAATTTTTCATGGAAAAGTTTCTTTTCTGATTTTCTATGAACTTTAATCGCCTTACGACTTAGCGAAGTTATGCGTAAACCAGTGTTCAGACTTTACTGCAATTGCAGTAGATCTGCCGCGCTTTTTAGCAAAATTGAATGTTTTACTGCGTCACTGCGGTTTTTTTCAAATCTACTGCGATTTATTCTCAACAAACATTATTAAGGTCATTTTTGTATTTATCTTACAAACGACAGGAAACAGAGGCAATTTCTTATATAACGTTGCATTTAGGCATTTTTTTATTAGTATAAAATGTATGTACATATTTGTAAAAAAAAAAACTACTGCGAAAAAATTTCGTTTTACTGCGTTTTTTTCTTTAATTTACTGCGATTTTCTAATTTTCAAGTCCGAACCCTGGCTTAAACAAACAAAAGCAAGAGAGTAAAAAAACGTACTTGTACGCCATTGTATGGAGTCGGATTAGTATTGAGCCATTTGAGCGAAGTACGGCCTTGCTTGAATTCTTTGTACCATCGATATACAGAGGTTTTTGATGGCGCCTTATTACCAAAAGTCGAATTGAGTTGATTGAAGCACTCTTTTTGAGATAAATCACGTTAAAAATGGTAAAAAATATGGTCTGTTCGCGTACATGGTTGAACTAATAAGGTTGTCTCGGGGCTGATCGTTCTCTCTTCTCAGTACCCACAATTGTCAAAATCAATGTAAAGCAACAACAACAGCTTCATAGGTTTTACATGTTATCAATTTTCGCATGGGCATGGGCATTTAAGTTCACCACAAAGATCGCTCTTTTTAGTCCAATCGTATGTAATGACCTAGTTCGTTCATCTAGTTCTTTTAGTTCGTTCGTTCTTTTTGTTCGTTGCATGTTATATTTCGTTTGTTCTTTTAGTTCATTAGTTCTTTTAGTTCGTTCGTTCTTTTAGTTCGTTTGGACAAACCAAGGACTCAAATCATAGCTTGGTAAATTTAGTTATCTCTCGTTGGTTTTGTTCCTACTCGCTGCAAACCAATTGAACTAAAATGAACTAAAAGAACGAGAAACACTGAACTAGTTCACATTGTTCATGAGTGGGAATCGTTCAATTGAACTAGTTCCTTCATGAACTACCCAAGCCTAATGTTCACAAATCGGAGGATTGAAAACGTTGATACTGGGTTTTTATAACTTTTCTTATATCTTTGTGTGAACCTAACGCTTTCAGCCTTGTGAAAAGTTAAAGGAGGACACTTCACGTCCAATTTCCTTTACCTTCCACTTGAAATGTAAGCCTAACGTTAATCAACTGTTGTCGAGGCTTGCAAGTTTTTGCAAATTTTGCGCTAGCGTACATTTTTGAGTGGCGTCCGTGGCGTAGTTGTTTAAAGTGCGTGGCCTCTATGTCAACGAACCTGGAGACCCGGGTTCGAATCCCAGCAGCGACAGAAAATTATTTGAATTAAAATAATTTTTCTGTACGGCCGCCACCTCTCTGCAGACAATGGCAAACCTCAGAGAGTAATCAAAAATGCCATGCAAAGCTTCTTGAGAACAAGAACATTCCGTTCATCGCCGTTCGGAGTCGGCGTTAAGCATGTAGGTCCGGTTCTGGGTCAATTGTGTACAAACTTAAATAACACGCGCAACACAATTGATCATAAGAAGCTAGGTCAAAGTCCTTTCCAGGGCTGAAATGACCAGTTATTTATTTTTTTTTTTTTACATTTTTGGATATTTTTCTATTTGAGAGAGTATTGTGCGTTACTCTCTTGCAAGTTACTGCTGGATATTTTTCACTGGAGAATTAGGTGAACAGTCGCACGAATACGTCCACGTGTTAATTGCAGTTTTTGCTGAAATACATTCTAAAAAACACTGTCAACAACAACGTTCTGAGTATGGATAAGCTTAAAATTATCAAACCTTCCAATAAAAATGTCATTTTGATTGAAATAACATTAACTTTATCAGATCCCGAAATATATATAGCATGCTAAGTTCGACTAAAAACGTTCAAATTAATTTTCAAGCATATTTAATAAAATTAACTCTCGATGCTATCTTACTTTATAGCCTTAATTTCTTTACATGAATGTTACTGATATAAATTAATTTATTTTTTATAGGAGATCTACCTGTACTCCCTGCTACCACCACCATTTTCATGAATTTTAAATATTAAGAGCTCAAAGAACAGCCTCTTCATATAGAACCTCTAAATTTTTAAGCATTTGCACCGAGCAAAATTTTCTAATTTTCCCACCAGAGTGTTTCGATCTCTAAAATTAAAAAAGAAAAACTAAAAATATATAAAAAAAAAAAGGAAATTGCTACTCACAAATCCATAAATACGAAGCAGCTTAAATTCCAAGACACTGTAAAAGTTGTGCCGTAAATTCTTTTTAGTGTTATCCACCTTCTCTAAGGACTGCCAGAGCTAGTGCAAAGTGTGTGTTTATGTGTGTGTGTGTGCGTCGACAAACTGCTTAGCTACTTAGGGGAATACAACTAATTGTATGTCGTTAACTGCCAGCGTCCTATTTTACTGCCGAACGATTTTTTTCTATCCCACTTTCTTACTTTTATGCTGTGCGATTCCAACAAACACCCAGCTGCCCACTTAGTAACAAATGTGTAAACATTTTAATGTTTCTATTAAAATGCAACCCATAATCAGTGTAGAAATCATTTAAAATTTATATGGAAATTTGTCTCAATTTCAAGCTTGTTTCCTATGCTGTTGCGTCTATGCCGCTGAATGAGTCGACTGAGTTGAGTGAGTCGAGTCTTGGGCAGCAGCAGCAGCAGCAAGTAGCACAAAAACAGCTTCTTCCGATTGTCGCCATAAATAAAGTGGTAATTTCTAAAAATTAGACACATTTTTTATATGGTTGGACGGACGGACAGGAGCAGACATGCTTCTGTTGTTGTTCGTAGTGAACTGTATAAAGTGTTTGCTGAGCGTGGCGCAAAATAAGCGGATATAAAAAGAAGAGAAAACAAAAAAAAAAAACAAAAAAATTAAATAAAATAAAAATGAACACAAGCGCAAAATAAAGCCACCAAAATAAAACAAAACAAAACAAAAAATGCGCAAAAATAAGATAAGACCAAAAACGGAAAACATAGCAGATGGAATGAGCATGAAAGAAAAGCGGAAGTTATGCTGCAAAGTCGTACCAACGCCATCATTGTTCACATATTTGCGCGCAAATGCACACTCATTTGGGTTAAAGTGAGTATGTGAATGTGTGAGTGTGTGTTTGTGTTTGTATTTGCGAGTGTGTGTGTTTTGTGTTTTTGCGTGTGGTTTATTTGTGCTTCCGGCTCTTTGCTGATAATGATAACATTGCTTGTTTGGGTCTTCTTTGTTTAATGGGTCAGGTTGGGTTAAATTCGAGTCGCTTCGTTTTGCGAGATAAGATTAAAGAGCAGGCAGTTCTGGCAGTTCTCGTAAAAAGGGTCGCGCGCCTATTATCGCGCGGTTCTTAACGCAGTGATATACTTCACACAGGCCCGTAGGCAGGAATTTCCTCATCCTTGGGGGGAAGAAGGAGGGGGTGTTGATATCGAAAATATTGAGCCAAGTCAAGCACTTTTAAATTTTTTTATGTGTGTTAATTTGTTTTTATTTGGTTTTTTTTTTTGTTTTTTCTTTGTTTTGTCTATTCTTTTTATTTATTTTTTTTTGCAATCAACTTGATTAATTGATTTCTTTACACAAAAGGTTTTGTTTCCAACCTTAGAATAAAAATCATACTCTTTTTATTTTAATATTTTGTTTCCTGACAAATTATCTTGATAATAATTTCGTCACCTAAAATCCAAAAAACTATAGAAACAATTTTAATATTTTTACAGTAAAAATAATAATAATAATAATAATAAACTGGCCTTATCTGTTATAAGAGCCTTATAATAAACTGGCCCTTGAAAGGACTTTGACCGAACTAATAATAAAAAATAAATAAATAACTGGTCATTTCAGCCCTTGAAAGGACTTTGACCTAGCTTCTTATGATCAATTGTGTTGTGCGTGTTATTAAGATGGTACACAATTGACCGAGAACCGGACCTACAGGTTTAACGCCGACTCCGAACGGCGATGAACGAAATGTTCTTGTTCTCAAGAAGCTTTACATGGCATTTTGATTACTCTCTCAGGTTTGCCATTGTCTGCAGAGAGGTGACGACCGAACGGAAAAATTAATTCAATTGAAAAAACATTCTGTGTCAGATGAAATTGAACCTCTATCCGCTGCATCCTCTCCACGGCCTATCCTCTTTGATATGCCGCAATAAGAGGGAGGAGCGTGCAATCATACGCTATGCAAGTAACTCGACAGCCCGTTTTCTTCGTCTGGCAGAAAGTTGCAACACCAAAGTGTCAAAAACAACAGTTTGTTCCATGCTCACTTCAAAGCAATTCCAAGGCTCCTTAAATGGCATTAGACCTCGAGACTGGAATTTGGTGAACAAACATTGATACCTACTGATTGGTCCTCTGTAAATGAAATGAATTACGGAAGTGTTATTTGCATAATGGCCTGGGGAGCGTTTTCAGCGCAAGGGACTCTGGAAATCCAGTAAAAAGCAGTTTACTACAATTATTACGACAACATTATAACCAAAACTGGATTTTCCAGCATGACAATGCCCGAATACACATTAGCGCGGAAACAAATGCTTGGCTCGTGCGTAGAAAAATTTAAAATTTGAAGTGGCCAGCGTGCGCCCCAGACATAAGCTCAATAGAAAACCTATGGGGAATATTCGTTCGTTGCATGCTGGCAATCACCAACACAACAAAGTTGGTGAGTTAAAAAATTGCATCATTAATGCCTGGGAGAATTTGGACGCCGATATTTTACAGAAAATAATTTCTAACATGCGTAAAAGAGTTTTTGAACTAATTAAGGCTAAAGGTAGCCATATTAACGTGTAAATGCTGGTTTTGACGTAGATTACGTCATTCTCTTCTCATTTAGGTCACACTTTGAGCCTTTGGTGTGCCTAAAGTACTGATCGTACAATGTTGATGTTAGCACTTGTTGGCTTGATCCTCACTGGGAGAAAAATTCATGTTTGAACTCTCTAACTTATATAAATTTTACACAATTACATGAAATATACTTCGTCTCATGACTATAGCACAATTTAAACTTTGTTAACTGCTTATAAAAATTTGTTAAAACACCCTGTATGAAACAATGAAATTTATAGAAAACTTTCTTACTCTCTTCTACTTCTTCTCACCTCATTTTTTTCGCTTAAATTCTGCTCTTTGAAAAAAGCCGTTACAAATTGTACAGAGATTGCATATTTGCACCTCTTTTTTCGTTTTATAACTATAGCACACTTTATTAAACACACTCAAATATAAGTTTTTCTTCTTCAATTTTATGATGAAATGAGTCGCACCTCCGTTATGCTGTATACATTCAAATATTCGGTTTTCCATAGAACTAACTAGGTTTTTTAAAACATTTTCTTCAATAACTTCCCAGGCATTGAAAATTGCAGTTTTTAGTCCTGGAATTGAGTTGTACTGCCGGTCTGCAAAAACTTTTCTTGTTAATATGCCCCAGATGTTTTCGATTGGGTTAAGATCGGGTGAACAGGCTGGCCACTCCAGAACCGAGATATTATTAGTTTGAAGCCATTGCTTTGTTTCTCTGCTTGAGTGTATAGAAGCGTTATCTTGTTGAAATGTGTATTTTTTTCAAGATTCTGACTCAAAAATGATAGTAGAGTACACTGGAGCACCTTGATGTAATCGCTACTCTTCATTTTTGATGAAACAACTTGCAGTTCCAACACACCATCCGCCGAAAACGCACCCCATACCATTAACGAGCCACCACCGAAATTTCTCTGAGAAAAATATTGTGGTTCTTTCCGTAAATCACGCCAATATTGTCTGTGACCATCAGGGCCATCTAAATTCCATTTCTTCTCGTCAGAAAAAATAATCTATAGAACAAAAAATATTCAGAAAAGGATAGAGAGTAATAAATGTACCTTGAATACCTGAGACCAATTTGTTTGCATATTTTGCTTAGCAAAATTAAGCCGGGCAATCTCATGACGTTTCAGTAATCTGGGTGCCGTTTTCATTTTTTGTCGACAGATATTCGGTGTATCATTAAGAATTCTCCATACCGTCGATTTAGAAATTTTTGTTGTGATTGTAGCAGCAAGTTGACTACAACTTAGTGCAGAGTTGCTGGCTTTTTTTATAATTCTCCTACATTCGCGACTCGAAAGTTTTTTTTTTGGACCACCTCGTCGTTTACAATCGTAATCTTTCGGATTTGAGGGGAAATTATAAATAACTTCCCTACTTCTGGAAATTTTCTTTGAAATATCGCTAATTCTTAGGCCTGCTTCATTAAATCCAAGAATTTTGCCTTTTTCTAGATCAGACAACTTCCTTCCTCGTGGCATATCACTTTTTTATTTATTTTTTTTAATTTATTACACAAACAATTATATTACCTTCCCGTGTTTTCACTTTAAAGTAACCTTTTCAAATGTGTGCTATAGTTATAAAACGAAAAAAGAAGTGCAAATATGCGATCACTGTACAATTTGTAACGGTTCTTTTCAAAAAGCAGAATTTAAGCCAAAAAAATGAGGTGAGAAAAAGTAGAAGAGAGTAAGAAAGTTTTCTATAAATTTCATTGTTTCATACAGGGTGTTTTAACAAATTTTTATAAGCAGTTAAAAAAAAAGTTTAAAGTGTCCTATAGTCATGAGACGAAGTGTATACAGCCAACATTTGATGTTTCCATTTGCTTTGCGCATGGTTCTTGTGTCTGCTGCATATGAGTTGCATGAGTTTCATTCCATCAAATGGAACTGCGGAACTATATAGTTCCGGGACATGTTTTGCAACTCGAGAGTAATCAATTTGTTCTTTTTAAGCACTTATAAGTTACATACGAACGGACGGACAGACAGACCGAAATGGCTAAATCCACTTGGGTGGTGATGCTGATCAAGAATATATATACTTTGCTATACCTACGCCTCTTTATGGGCCTTGCAAACAGAGTGACAAAATTAATATGCCCCTATTGCGTTTTTGTATTGGAGCCCATGTAAGGAGTTGTCAGAGAATATAAGTCCCCAAGGGAAAAATTATAATTTTACAAAAGTAAAGGGGGTCGGTCATACATATTAACCCTCTCCGGCAGTCTCTTAAAGGTCATATGCTCAGGTGTATGGAATAAATATACAAAAACCATACAATTTGTATGGGAGCCCCCCTAAGGAGTGGTCGGAGGGAATAGGTGCCTAAGGAAAAAAAATTGTTTTTTCAAAAGTAATGGGGGTCGGTCATATATATTAATCGTCTCCGGCCTTCTCTTAAAGCCCTTTTGTTCAGGTGTAGAGAATACATACACAAAAACCGTAACATTTAGTTACAACCATTACGTAGCTGCTCTGAAGTTGTAAGCCAAACATTCAACGAGTTCGAGGCAACATTGTTGCTTACAACGTAGGGCAACATATTTAATAAGCACGAAAAATTGCTTCTACAGCTCAAAGGAACTACATAGTTCCGCGAACATGTTTCCGAGAACTAATTCCGCTGTACAAAAGAAACGTTCCATGTTCGTTCCGGCCCCGGAACTGTTTAGCACAAGCCTATTCCACACAGTGTAGAGTCTGTTTGGAGAAAAAAGCAACTACCTAGAAACCTTCCTCAATGCAACTAGATAGATTTTTCCTATAGAAAAAAAATGTAGTTTGTAAACAAAGAAGAACTGAAAGGAAACAAGGCAAAAGTTTATGCAAGTTTACAAAAGTTGAACAAATTTTTCCACTCTACAGCGTACTAGGTAGCGAAAATAAAATATCTGCTGTTGCTTTATTTATCCATTCTTGCTAAATATTTTTAAAAAAAGATGTCATCAAAAGCGAATTGAATAATTCTACGTCTTGTGTTACGACATAGTCGAAACTGCTGTATCTTTTTCATTTTGAAAAGTTTTAAAAAACAAAGAAACGAAGCCTGGGTCATAAATATGAAACGCTTCATAATATGATATTTAAATTTAATGGATCTCGATTTTAAATATATTCAGTTATTATGATCTGAATACTTAATTTATCTTTTTTTATATATTTGTTAATCAGAATAATACGTTTTTGACACGTAGTACTGAAATATATCAACATTATGGGGGTGAGTTATAAATATGAAACGCACCTTCTTTTATTTTAATGATCTGATTTGAATGAAGTTTGTGTTAATTTTTGATCCTATGAGCGCGGAGGGGGTTGGTTAGCTCAGAAAACGCCCCCTTGGCTATGGACCTAACCCTGCATGTTTTTTTTCTCTCCTCTTTTCTGCAATTTTTGTGCTTGTGCGTGCGCTCTAGGGCAGGTGATATGATATGCGTGTGTGCGTTCTTCTCGTGTGTCTTCCTTTTATTTTGTCAATTAAATAACACCTTTAAGCTATATATTGTGTATTTCCGTCTGTGGTGTGTATGTGTTTGTGTGTGTGTGTCTATGTGTTTGGGTGCTATCTCAGTTTTGTGCTACTGTATGTTTCATACTAATTTAATTTGATACTGAAGAACTTGAGTGTGCGTGTATTTTCTGCATTTCATTGCCTTTTTTGTTTCGTTAGGCTTAACCGGAAGTTGACTAAAAGCATCACATTCACACTCATTTTTATACGCACACACACATAAAACTAAATTCGCCTCAAATGAAGCATACAAATGAACAGACATTCTGCGCCACATTAGCTGCTAAAGAATGCGTGACAATGTGTGTGTACGTGTCTGCGTGTGTGTATGTGTATCTCTGTGTATTTTTTGGTGGTGTTTGAAGTTTTTAAAAAAGCTTATAAAACAATTTAGGCCATGTTTTTCATTTTGATTATTGTTTTCTTTTTCCTGTTGGTTTTTGTAAGTTGTTTTTTTTTTATGCTCTCGCAACAATTTCGTCTTTTGTGTGGATGGATTTGCGTGTGTGAGTGCGTCTCCCTTCCATTATTTAACTTTGATTTAGGTGCTCTTTGCATGTCATGATATTTTATGTGGAACATTATTTGAAACTAATCAAACACACACCCACATACATACGAATATTGTTCCCAAGGAACCCACCCTTTTTTCCAAATTTTTACTTATCTGTAGGTTTTTCATAGCAATATGTTTTCATTATTTCATATGTTTTAAGGTTTTTTGGTGATATTTTCCACTTTTCTAAGCTAAGAGTTTTCATATGAAATTATTTAATCAAACATTGCTAAAAATCGCTTGAAAATTACAAGGCCTTGACTTTGATAAAATTGAACTAAATTTTATGAAATTAAACCAATCGATGAAAATATCTGCTATTTTTAAAAATTTAAATCTTACGTGCTTTCAAATATCTGCTTTCCAAATACCTGTAATTTTAAAAATTTTAATTAAAAAAAGATATTGGCTGTATTGTAAATACACCCATAGGTTTTGACGTGACTATCCTTTACTTTGTGCCCAAACTTGTCCTTATCCTTATACTCATCCATAAATTTTTCCTAAAAACTGTGCTTCTTTTCGTACGAACTCTTGTTTTAATACCTACACGTCCAAATTCCTTGCATAACCCTTGTTCGAATCTCTTTCCTATTTCTTGTCCCGTTTCTTTCCCAATCTTTGTTCTAAATCTTGTCCTTATTGTGTTCAAATGCTTGTTCTATTCCTTGTTGAATTTTTTGTCCTTATCCTGCTCCCAATCTTGTCCTAAATATTCTTTAGGCAGATCTTTATGCTAATCCTTGTTCCAATCCTTATAATTCTTTCCCCAAGTCTGAATTCTTGTTCTAACCCTTGTCCATTTCACGATCTAATCTTTGTCCAAAGCTTTGCCATTATTCTTATCGTATAATAATATTCATTCAAAACCTTGCCCTGATCATTTGTAATCCTTGTCCTAATGCTTGATTTTTTTTTAATTTTGATTTATTGTTTTTTTTTTTCTAATTTTGCTTTTGCATTTGATGCATAAAATTCTAATGATACCATTTTTTTATTTTTTTTTTTTAGATTTATCATGTGATTATAAACTTTAGCTTTACTGTCGTTCCATAAAATTTATTGCGGTGTCAATAGTCACGGAGTTATAATTCCATGCAACGTTTTTTCATTGCTGTTCGATTCTCCTGGTACCCTGGGTATCATATTTGATACTTGCAATAAAAGCTTCATGACAATGCCATCTATTGAGTAATAGTGGAGCTTTCTTATTGAAGCTATAGAATAGACCCCTAGTGATAAATAATTACAGCTTTCGTCATATAATTTAACCAATTTGTACTCACATGTACATAAATTGATAACATTGAAAACAAATTTGAGTTTTAGGCCAAGCATGTTGACAACAAGACAACATGAAGACAAAGAAGGCAACAATCAACAACAACAACAACTGCTCTGTATAGAGCAAATCATACAGCTTGACTATACAGACGACTGTTTCGTTGGCCGCTACAACCAACTCATCAGTAGTATAGTATGACTTTTCACTGCAAATCCATTCAAGCTACTTAGGTTCTACTTGTACTGCCAATTATGCCGAGAAATTTACTCGGAATTTATTTTGACAGAAGAACGCTTACAAGGTTGCATCGAAGTAAATAAGAACTTAAGACAACATGAAGACAAAGAAGGCAACAACCAACAACAACAACAACGGCTATGTATATAGCAAATCATACAGCTTGACTATACAGACTGTTTCGTTGGCCGCTACACCAACTCATCAGTAGTCTAGTATGACTTTTCACTGTAAATCCACTCAAGCTACTTAGGTTCTACATATACTGCCAATTATGCCGAGAAATTTACTCGGAATTTATTTTGACAGAAGAACGCTTACAAGGTTGCATCGAAGTAGATAAGAACTTAAGCGTTCTTCTGTCAAAATAAATTCCGGGTAACTTTCTCAGCATAATTGGCAGTACAAGTAGAACCTAAGTAGCTTGAGTGGATTTACAGTGAAAAGTCATACTAGACTACTGATGAGTTGGTGTAGCGGCCAACGAAACAGTCTGTATAGTCAAGCTGTATGATTTGCTATGATTTGTATGAACATAGCCACATTTAATCGAAAAGTTTGCATTATTGTAACATCAAATCACTCAGTCGTTCGAAAATATCTGCTTAAATTCAAAAATCAATAATCGGGTCTCAGGAGGGTATTTTAACTTTTGTATTAATCGGTTGCCTCCATGGTTTTTTTTTTTATTAAATTTTGACGTAGAATACGTCATTCTCGGAGGTAAGTAGGGTGGTTGATAGTGATCAGGTGTCGGTATTTATATAACTTTTTGAGCCTTTGGTGGGCCTAAAGTACTGATCGTACAATGTTGATGTTAGCACTTGTTGGTCTGCTTGATCCTCAATGCGACAAAAATTCATGTTAGAACTCTCTAACTTATATAGATTTTACACAATTACATGAAATATAAATCCAACATTTGATGTTTTTGTTTGCTTTAACTTGCTACCTATTTATCGACAGTTTCCGGTTTTATCGACAAAACCATAAAATTTGTATGGGAGCCCCCCTAAGAAGTGGTCGGAGGGAATAGGTGTCAAAGGCAAAAATGTTCCTTTTGCAAAAATAATGGGGGTTATATTAACCCTTGGGGGTGATAAATATTAACCCTTATTAACATATTAACCCTTGGGGGTGATAAATATTAACCCTTTCCGGCACTCTTTTAAAGGTCATATGCTCAGGTGTATAGAATAAATAAACAAAAACCATAAAATATGTATGGGAGCCCCCCTAAGTAGTGGTCGGAGGGAATAGGTGTCAGAGGCAAAAATATGCCTTTTGAAAAAGTAATGGGGGTCAGTGATACCTTTCCGGCACTCTCTTAAAGGTCATATGCTCAGGTGTATGGAATAAATATACAAAAACCATAATATTTGTATGGGAGCCCCCCTAAGGAGTGGTCGGAGGGAATAGGTGTCAAAGGAAAAAATGTTCCTTTTGCAAAAATAATGGGGGTCGGTCATACATATTAACCCTTTCCGGCACTCTTTAAAAGGTCATATGCTCAGGTGTATGGAATAAATATTTTGCTAAATAGTTTTTAAAAAAGATGTCATCAAAAGCGAATTGACTAATTCTACGTCTTGTGTTACGACATAGTCGAAACAACTGTATCTTTTTTTTTATTTTTGTTATGAAGTTAAGTTTTGTTCCTATCATAAAATAATATTTTTTGTAGCACTTCTACTGAGCGGGTTATAACTCCATGCAACAATATTTTATTTTCGTTGCATAAGCTGCGACCTGACTACTTCATAATTTAATTTTTTATTTTTGTCGTAAGGCCAAGTAAAAATTCCGCAATTCTGTACATTTGTAACATTTACCCTGCCGCATACACTCACCTAATAATAATTCCAAGCAACGCCCGTTGCCTGATTGATTCCACTTCGACCTTCTAGCTGTCTCCGCGGCCAGATAACGTCATGCATTTTTTATATATTTGTATTATATTTAGTTTCCTAGAAACTCTATTGAAAAGTTAATCATGAGTATTTAACATAATATGTAAGATAATAATTTTACATATGCAGTATAATACCATTGGATGACATTTCGGTTTTGATATTTGGATGAGGGTTATGAATTTTTTAGTTGTAACAATAAATTTTTATGTATGGTTTCAATAAAACCAATCTAATCGATCTAGTACATAAAGTACCTACTTATTCTACGGCTTTTGATAAGTGTGATAATACTCACCTCCTCATAGGGTGTTTCTAATCAATTTTTTAATAAACATTTTTGTGTCAAGACTAAATATTTACACGAACCTATTTATTTCATCTAGTCCATTTAGAACACATACTATATAATTTTTAATATTTTACCCATGTATCAAGTCAGTCCTATAGCCAAGGGGGAGTTTTTGGCGTTAATCCCTTGATGTGTTCGAAAAAAAAAAATCACCAACAATTAATGTAAATGAAAACATTGTGAGCAAAGGTTGATGCAATGCGTTGTAAAAAGAAAATTGTGAAATGATGGAAGTAGTTGAAAAGTTAACTTCAAAAATTTATTTTTTATAAAATTCAAAGGAAGCAAAAGTTAACCGATTTCAATATTAAATTTGAAAAATTGACATAGAAATAAAAAGTTTTGGAGAGTTTACTCAAATTATAATTTCTTATGTTAAAACTCTAGGCAGCATAGGAAATATTCTGGTCTGAAGTCAGGTAACAGATCATATAAAATATAAAAAACCTCTTAGAAAATCTAAGAATTTACAATTTTTTATGAGTTTTCAAAAAAAAACTAGTTCATACACTTAAAATTTTTCAAAATCGAATGGAAACTAACCCTACTTCCCATACAAAGTGACGTCATCAAATAGCAAACCTTCAATATTGCGGATATTTTATATAACGCACGAGTGTGGAGGTATTTTAACTTCGGCCAAGCCGAACATAATGCATTCCTTACCTGTTTTTTTCCCATCATAGGCGACTCCCCACAAAACCATCACAGAAGCTGGGTGGTGACCTCTCTGAACTTTCGGAACGAGTTCTGCTGCATGTCGCGATGACAGAGCATACACTCTATCATTCTGTTTATTGAACGATTCCTCTACGGTGAAAATTTTTTAGTCAGTAAACAGAATTCGTCTGTGGACATTATCCGCGTACTTGAGAAGTATCGCTTTTGATTTTCGCTTACGTTGTTCCTTTAATGCTATCGTCAGTAGGTGTCCGGTGTGTCTTTCATATGCTCTGAGCCCCAAGTCATATTTAAGAATGCGAGAGGTCGATTGACCAGAGATATTCATCTCCCGCGACAAGATTTTTTGCTTTCGCTGAGGTTTTCGCTTAATTTGAGACTTCAGCGCCTTGATGGCTTTTGGTGTTCTTACAACAAGCGGACGGTAGGCTTCGGTAGGTCATGAATGAACTAGTTCAATTGTGCGATTCACACTCATGAACTATGTGAACTAGTTCAGTGTTTCTCGTTCTTTTAGTTCAATTGATATTGCAGCGAGTAGGAACAAAACGAACGAAAGCAAAACTAACTAAATTTACCAAGCTATGGTTTGAGTCCTTGGTTTGAGACACTTTTTGTGTCTTCACTAATAAAGGGTGTCCCAACAAGAACGCAATTTTTAAATGTGGCAACACTGGAAGTGTCATTGTTTGACATTTGAACAATTGTTACTGTTTGCTAGTAGAAGGTACGAGGTTAGTAAAAATGGAGCGCTACACGAATGAACAACGCATTCTCATTGTGGAATTGTTTTTCCAAAATGGTGAAAGTTTTGCGGCTACAGTTCGCAAATTGCGATCAATTTGGGGTCACAATAATGCTCCAAAAGAGTCAACTGTAAAGAGATTAATGGATAAATTTGCCGAAACTGGGTCTGTTAGTGATGTAAAGACAACAACGCGCCTTCGACCAGGTCGATCGACCGAAAATGTCGCAGCTGTACGTGATGATGTCGCTCAAACTCCATCCACCTCAATTCGACACCGAGCTCAACAAATTGGTGTCTCCAAATCCACTATGCAGCGAATTTTGACGAAAGATTTGCATCTTCATGCATACAAAGTTCAATTGACTCAGGAACTGAAGCCAGCTGACCATGGACAGCGAAGGGAGTTCGTTAATTGGGTATTGGAGAGACAACATGAAAATGCTGATTTTGCCGCTAAAATCATCTTCAGTGACGAGGCCCATTTCCATCTTGATGGCTTCGTCAATAGGCAGAATTGTCGCATTTGGGGTGAGGAAAATCCTCGAGTGATTCACGAGAAGCAAATGCATCCTCAACGTGTCACTGTGTGTTGTGGTTTTTGGGCTGGAGGAATCATTGGACCTTTTTTTTATGAAAATGAGGCAGGTCAAGCGCAAACAGTCAATGGTGTTCGGTATCGTGAAATGATAACCAGTTTTTTCTTGCCTAGAATTGAAGAAATGAATGTGGAGGGCATGTGGTTCCAACAAGACGGCGCCACATGTCATACAGCCAGAGAAACAATTCAATTGCTGCATCAGTCATTTCCCGGTCGTGTTATTTCGCGTTTTAGAAATCAGAATTGGCCGCCTAGATCGTGCGATTTAACACCATTAGATTTTTTCTTTGGGGTTTTTTGAAGTCGATGGTTTACGCGAATAAGCCGACGACGACTCGAGCCTTAAAAGAGGAAATTGGACGCTGCATTAATGAAATACCGCAGCATTTATGCAAAACGGTCATTGAAAATTTCATTAAAAGATCGCGTGCATGCCAGCAAAGCCGCGGCGGCCATCTGCACGATATATTGTTCCATACATAACCTCATTCTGTCTTCTTTACGATATAATAAAGTTTCACGATTTTTTTTTTTTAAATATCTGTGTTTTATATAAAATTTAAAAATTGCGTTCTTGTTGGGACACCCTTTACAACGAACTAAAATAACTAACGAACTAAGAGAAAAAACGAAGTAAAACATGCAACACACAAAAAGAACTAAATGAACGAACTAGTTCATTACATACGATTGTACTAAAAAAAGCGATCTTTGTGGTGAACTAAAATGCCCAAGTCTAGCGGACGGCCGAATTTTGAACGGTTGATTATTTCACCAGTATCTTCAAACAACTTCCTAGTACGATACACAAAATTACGAGTGACTCTGAGTGGTCGCAAGGTCTGAAAGATATCGCCTCCTTCCATGTCACATTTTTTTAGACCAACTATAACAACACGATTTTCGAACTCGAGCCCGAAAACTTTTTTCGCGAAAAAGAATCAAAAATGCTAAATGTCAAATAGGCGTCAAAACGAAATGAGTGCGTTCAGTAGCTCACTTACGGTGAGCACGTTCAGTCGTGTACCAAAACATTTGAGAGTACTAAGTATAATTCTAATGCTCAAAGTCGGAGTTTTTTCGGAAAATCCAAATGAATTTTCATTCATGTTTTGAAGTTTTTACTGTGATATTCTACCTAAATGATCTGTTGATCAATACAACCATTGTCGTTGTTTGAGGCAGAAAATCTTATAAATTTTGTGTATAATTGATCGACTCAATGCGAAACGCTTTAAACGAAAATGTTAAATTTTGTCTCTTTAGACAGTTCAATAAAAATGCCAAGTTTTGTTCATTTCCATTTCGTAACAGAATCTTTACCCTTCAACGATCCCAAGCATCTAAGCAGTGAATCTCTTCAAATAATTTTCTTTTGTAGAATCCATCAATTATTGCTATTTAAAAAAAAAACATGCTTAACATTCTGAAAGCTTAACTGTAACAATTGAAAACTTAAATTTGAAAACAATTTTTGCTAACCACGTAGAAACAATTTTCACTTCACAACGAGAGAACAAACAAAATAATGATAATTATAAAAGTTGATTAACAACAAAAACAAACAAACAAAAAAAAAAGTAAATTCTACCAGTTCGAAATGCAATTTCAGCTACTCGTATGTGTGCATGTTTCAACGTGTATGTGTGTGTTTTTATGTGTTCAACCAATACAAAGCAAAGCGTGGCACTGCGGTTCGGCGGTTCAACGATTGTTTTGTGTGCGTTTCTCTTAACCGACACCAAGTCAGCAGCGCCATGTTAAGCAAATTGAATACAAGCTCTCGCGTCGGAATGTAGCAAGTTGGAAGGCATGCATGTATAGAGCCAAAAAGCTTGCAAAAACGAAAAGCTTTCCGTTTCGCTACGCGCAGCTTAAACAAAAACCTGCTAGCAATGTACAGCTGAAGTTTTTCAAATGAACTGTATGGGTAGCAAGGATAACAACATCAACAAAAACAGCAAAAAAATTTATTAAATCGCACAAAATTAGTAGAGCAACTCATGATACGCTATAAAAGGATAAATAAACATAAGAAAACATATGCAGCATTATTACTCGGATGGCGTGTAGAGATTGCTTTTATTAATGCGCAAACTTGGCAGCATTTTTTTTATATTTCTTTTTTATGTTTTTATTTTTTTTTTTTGCCTGTTTTTGCTTCATTTAACCACAAAGTTTTTACACCCACTCAAGCAGATAACTATCTACAAGCTTATCATGCTGCTTATCTATCACTCATAATATTCTAACGCATATTTGTGCACCATCTGGTAACCGAAGATTTGCCATGAATAAACTAAGGAGAGTATTAAGCACAGTTTGTACAAGTTTCTGCCTTATGAATAGAGAATGAAGAGTAAGTTGAAGAAGGAGAAGAAGAAAAAAAAGAAAAGAAGAAGAAGGAGAAGAAGAAGAAGAAGAATCTACAATTAATTACAGTCGAATGCAAAAATGTTTGCACATCATTGGAATTAATGTTGCATGTGATGTTAAAGGAGTCAGACGAAAGTTGAGTGTAGCTTGTGAGTAAAAGTAGCAGAGAAAAAAAAATTTTTTTTTTTTATGTAATAGTTGTAAATAGTTGAAATGGCTCAATATAGAACGATATCTTTTTAAGCTCTTACCTTTCGATTACTTCTAGTAATGCATCTCTTTGCATAGGAGGTAGGTATGGGTTTAATACGATTTATCTCATTTTTAATCTGAAAGGATGGGACAGATACAAGTTTTTTTTTTTTTTATTGCAATAAAATGAATAAAATTACATATTTTCCATGTATTATGGCTTTATTAGTAAGAGCAAACATTCCCACTAATTATGGAACACAACGTCGTCCAAGTGGCTGTCTTGTCTGGCTTCGCAGTAGCGCATTCTGTCGCTCAATTTTCCAAGACCTTGTTGATGATTGTGGCGTCCGTGGCGTAGTCTGTTAAAGTGCGTGACCTCTATGTCAACGAACCTGGAGACCCGGGTTCGAACCCCAGCAGCGACAGAAAATTATTTGAATTAAAATGATTTTTCTGTACGGCCGCCACCTCTCTGCAGACAATGGCAAGCCTCAGAGAGTAATCAAATTGCCATTTAAAGCTTCTTGAGAACAAGAACATTCCGTTCATCGCCGTTCGGAGTCGGCGTTAAACCTGTAGGTTCAGTTCTCGGTCCATTGTGTACAAACTTAATAACACGCACAACACAATTGATCATAAGAAGCTAGGTCAAATTCCTTTCAAGGGCTGAAATGGCCAGTTATTTATTTTATTTTATTTGTTGATGGTTTCGGGCTGAAGGCCGTAATGGTTCGGGCTACTGGTGATGATATTGGCCTTAAGTGCTTGAATCGTTTCCAGATCGTTGGCATAACATTGGTCCTTCGCGATTCCCCACAAAAACAAAAGTCCAAAGGGGTCAAATCGCAGCTCTGAGGCAGTCAATTTGACATCGCTAGGACGGCTGATAACACGATTTGGGAATTTGGTGCGCAAAAGATCGATTTTGGCATGGGCTGTGTGGTATGGCGTGTCATCCTGCATGAACCAGAGGTCGTCCAAAAGTTCGACTCCAATTTCAGTAAAAAAAAGTTGGATAACATCAACATCAACACCGTTGACCAAAACGTTTTTCCCAGCCTCATTTTTGAAGAAAAATCGATATTTTCTGCCACAACCAAGGTTGCCAGTTATGTGGGAAAAATCGCATTCGTGGTAATTTTTAATTACCCTTGGGAATTTTCTTTGTTGGGAATTCCCATGGTATTTTTTAATTCAGCGTGGTATTTTTTAATTAGTGTGGGAATTCAGTGTAGTATTTTTTAATTGCCGTGGGATTTGGGAATTTTTTTCTTAAAATAATTTTTTTTTTCACATTTATTAAGCAAAAACTTCATATGAAATCATTGCCATTATACGCATCAAACGCTCTTTTTACACACTGATTTTATATCGTTAGTTACGTATCTATAATCCCTTAAATTATTGTTGAATATGGAATTTATTGTGGCATTTTTCAATGCGTACGGGATTTTTTTTTGGGATTTTTAAATAACTGCGTGAAGTTAAATTCGTAAATTCGAAGATAACTTAGCAAAGACACAAACCATTATTTCTTCTCTGTACAAAGTTAAATTCGTACTTTTCTGCAAAGTACGAATTTAACTTTTGATACGAATTTAACTCACGACACAACGAAGTTAAATTCGTACTTCTACGCAAAGTACGAATTTAACTTTGGGTACGAATCTAACTTCATTTGTACTGAAATCACTTTGACATCGACTTTAAAACAAAAAATATTTTCAAAATTTATGAAAAATTCTAAAAAATATTTTTAAATGTAAACAAATGCAAATAAGTTATTTCATGTAAGAATTTTAGCGATTGGAAATTTTTGAATAGTAGCAAATGTTAGGTTCATGGTACTACTTTTCAATGACAAAATTCTCAAAACTGAAACGCACAATTCTTAAATAATGCATACCAATGGACAGGTAATTGATGCACGTTTCCAACGACATATGACTCTTTGTGGCACAGTTAGGATTTTGGCCATTGGAAATTTTCGAAAAGTACCTTTCATAGTAGCAAATGTTAGGTTCATGGTACTACTTTTCAATGACAAAATTCTCAAAACTGAAACGCACAATCCTTAAATAATGCATACCAATGAACAGGTAATTGATGCACCTTTCCAACGACATATGACTCTTTGTGGCAGAGTTAGGATTTTGGCCACTGGAAATTTTCGAAAAGTACCTTTCATAGTAGCAAATGTTAGGTTCATGGTACTACTTTTCAATGACAAAATTCTCAAAACTGAAACGCACAATTCTTAAATAATGCATACCAATGGACAGGTAATTGATGCACCTTTCCAACGACGTATGACTCTTTGTGGCACAGTTAGGATTTTGGCCATTGGAAATTTTCGAATAGTAGCAAATGTTAGGTTCATGGTACTATTATTCAATGACAAAATTCTCAAAACTGAAACGCACAATTCTTAAATAATGCATACCAAAGGAAAGGTAATTGATGCACCTTTCCAACGACATATGACTCTTTGTGGCACAGTTAAGATTTTGGCCATTGGAAAATTTTGAAAAGTATTAAACCATGAACCTATTATTATTGCTTTTCAAAAATTTCCAATCGGTAAAATTCTTAAATTAAATTACTTATTTGCTTTTGTTTACATATAAAAATATTTTTTAGAATTTTTCATATATTTTGAAAATTTTTTTTATTTAAAAGACGATGTCAAAGTGATTTCAGTACAAATGAAGTTAAATTCGTACCCAAAGTTAAATTCGTACTTTGCGTAGAAGTACGAATTTAACTTCGTTGTGTCGTTAGTTAAATTCGTACTTAGCAAAAAAGTACGAATTTAACTTTGTACAGAGAAGAATTATTGGTTTGTGTCTTTGCTAAGTAATCTTCGGATTTACGAATTTAACTTCACGCAGTTTTTTTAAATGCATATGTGATTTTAGGTGGTATTTTTAAAAAGCGTGGTATTTTTGTGTTAATTTTTAATGATTATGGGATTTTTTGTGGTACTTTTTAATTGCGGTGGGAGTTTTTTTGTTTACTTTTGCACAGGTAATTTTGGTGGTATTTAATTTATGGTACTGTGGGAAAAAGATAATTTCGATGGGAATTGTTCCGAATTTTAACTGGCAACCTTGGTCACAACATCCATACTTGGACGACTTTCATGAAATTCGTCTTGGAGAGAACGATGGCCGCGCTCGAAGTCATTGAATAAACTTTTTACAATCGCCCGGTGTGGTTCTTTATCGACAAAAGTCGAATTAAGTTGATCGATGCATTCATTCCTTTCTTGTTAATCCACGACCAAAATAGTGAAACATCATCACCCGTAAATGTTCACGTGTTAATTCAATTTTGTTTTTTTTTTCCTTTTTTTTGCTGAAATTCCATTTTCAAAACACTGTAAGCAACAGAATAAGCGCACAACAACAAAATGTTGTGAGTACGTTTATGCTAGAAAATGTGAAGAAATGGAACTGTCAAAATTCATCTGACAATGCTCGGTAGGCTTGGGTAGTTCATGAACGAACTAGTTCAATTGAACGATTCCCTGTCATGAACTATATGAACGAGTCCAGTGTTTCTCGTTGTTTTAGTTCATTTTAGTTCAATTGATTTTGCAGTGAGTAGGAACAAAAATAACGAGAGCAAAAATAACTAAATTTACCAAGCTATGGTTTGAGTCCTTGGTTTGAGACACTTTTTGTGTATTCACTGTGGAAATGTTGGAAATGGTGGAGCTGATGGCTGTCACATTGGCAGATTTCTATCTTTCACTTAGACGCGTGAGGCACTGTACATTTTTATACCCCCACGTTTAAAAAACGTAAATGGGGGTATATTAATTTTGTCACTCCGTTTGTAACGCCCATAAAGAGGCGTGGTAGGTATAGAAAAATATATATATTATTGATCAGCATCACCACCCGAGTTGATTTAGCCATGTCCGTCTGTCTGTCCGTCTGTCCGTCTGTCGTCACGATTACAGCCGTAATTTTCAAGCTATCATCACGAAATTCAATATTTAAGCTTTTATCTAAAAAACTAAGGTCATGTTCGAAAATGAGCCAAATCGGATGAAAACCACGCCTACCTCCCATACAAAGTGCCTTTATCAAAACGGTAAAATCTCTTAGAATTCCACAAAAATTAATATATGGACTTGAAATTTTGCATATGAGCTCCGATATTTAAAATGCACTCTAAGTATGAAATTCAACCAAATCGGATAAAAACCACGCCTACCTCCCATACAAAGTGACTTCATAAAAAAGGTAAAATCTCTTTAAATTCCACAAAAAATAATATATGGACTTGAAATTTTGCTTATTAACTTTGATATATAACATGCACTTTGTGTATAAAATTCAACCAAATCGAGTGAAAACCACACCCACCCCATACAAAGTGATTTTATAAAAAATGAAAGCGAATATTTTCTGTTAAAACTATGTAGGCATAACAAAAATGTTTTATACAAATAAACATTTTATTGACGGCTTAAGACTTTGAATATACTTCGGTTCGGACGTGGGGGTATTTTAACTTCGGCCCAGTCGAAGATCATTTCTTACTAGTTTTTTATTAGATGGTTTAAAAATAGTTGAAACTGAATTTAAAATATAAATTGAATTTTGCTTAAAATCCAATCAAGTTTGTTTCATTTTATATACCTGGACATGGAGGAGTAAATGAAACGAACTAAAAGACCTAACGAACTAAAAGACCCAACGAACTAAAAGACCTAACGAACTAAAAGAACGAATGAAGTAAAACAAGCAACGAACAAGAAGAACGAACGAGCTAAATGAACGAATTAGTTCATTACATATGACTGAACTAAAAGGACCAATCTCTGCGGTGAACTAAAATGCCCAAGCCTAATACTCGGTGTTGTGAGGCGCACGACTTATAAGTTCTTCCCGAAGCAAACAGCAGCTTTTTGTGAAAAGCAACTAAATATGTAAATAAAATAAACTGGCCATTTCAGCCCTTGAAGGAACTTTGACCGAACTTCTTATGATCAAATTGCGTTGTGCGTGTTATTAAATGTTTGGACATAATTGATAGAGAACTGGACCTACTAGTTTTATGCCGACTCCGAACGGCTAATGTGCATGTTCTCAAGAAGGTTTTACATGGCATTATTTACTCTCTGAGGTTTGCCATTGTCTGCAGAGAGGTGACGGCCGAACAGAAAAATTAATTCAATTGAAAAAACTTTCTGTGTCAGATGGAATTGAACCAGGGTTCTCTGGTGTATGTGTCACGCACTCTACCCACTGCGCTACGGTCGCCACTAAGAAAAAAAAAAGCAACTAAATGCAACATAAAAAGCAGTTTTTATTCTGCTTTTTTGTATGTGTCACCCTATGTTTCATCGATACTTCCGAAATTCGAAGTTAGTTTTTTGGCATAGATAGATAGATAGATATGCTTGGGGCGAGCTAGTGCAGCTCTGGCACTGCGGCATCTTGTGATGCCTATTGTGCCATACCTTTCCTTTGCTTAAAGCAGTTCGTTTGCTTTAGTTTTTTTCAGAAAACATAATATATTTTGGAGGTTGAGGATCGCAAGGTGTCCTTGAGAGACTATTTCGCTATTTAGGATTCTCTTTCTTATATGGAGAAGAGCTGGACATTAAGTGAGAATATGTCTGGAGGTTTCTTCATCCTCAAGGCATAATCTACATAATGAATCAGTAGCGAGATTCATTTTTTGTAGATGTTTCTTTAGCTTGCAGTGTCCAGTTATAATTCCGGTCATCATCTTTAAGTCTTTCTTCCCTAAGTTGATAAGAAATTTCGATTTCTTGGGAGAAAATTCTGAAAATATTTGCTTAGTGCACATCTGTCCTAAGCAGTTCTTCCAGATGTCTTGAGATTCGCGAAATGAGGTTTTTTTGACGTGATGCTTAAACAGATTCTTACCAACCCCACAGAACGGTTCCGGTCCTATGAGTGGTGATGCTGCTCCCTGTTTGGCTAGGGAGTCTGCTTTTTCATTCCCGTCAAAACCACAGTGGGCAGGAATCCACTGTAGAGTAACTTTGTTGTTTTGCGCAGCCAGGTCGTTGAGGACGTCGACAGTCTCCAGCACTAGCTTGGATTTATAATGGGTGATGTCAGAGCTTTAATGGCAGCTTGACTATCAGAAAAGGCGAAAATTGATTTGCCCCTAACATTGTTCAGACAGTTCAGTCTGACACATCTGTTAATGGCAAGGATTTCCGCTTGAAAAATTGTGGTAAATATACCTGCACTGAATAAGTGGCTCTCATTGGAGTGTTCTCCAAAGACCCCTGCTCCCGTGCCTTTCTCCATTTTGGAGCCATCTGTGTACCACACAAGGTCGTTTTCGAACGGGCTTAGTTTGTCGTGTTCCCAATTGGATCTGGGGGGATAACTACGATGAAGTTTTTGTTAAAGCGGCTTTTGGGAAGCATGGCATGCAGAATTCCTTTTCTCGCTTTAGGGTTGTGATTAATTAGGTGTCTCTTTAAGGGATGGTTTGGGACAGTATAACCCAGATGGAAAAGTCTGTGAAGGCTGAGCTTCGCCTCCATCTGGATGTGTATGTGGATTGGGGTGAGCCCTAAGATGACATTGAGGGCTGCTGTTGGCGTAGATCTTATGCAGCCTGTCATACATATCCCTGCATATCTTTGAACTCGTCCTAACCGCTTGATGGTTGATCCTTCTAGGGTTTTCGACCACCACACTACCGACGCATATGTAAGATGATGCGGTCTATGTGGAGGTTCCAGGACAGTTTGCTGTCCAAGATCACTCCCAGGTACTTTGCTGAGTTGGAAAAATCTACTTTTTCCCCAAAAAGTACCGGGCAAGTAAGATTGAGCTTGCGTCGTTTTGTAAAAGGAACAATAAATGTCTTTTTTAGGTTTACGGAGAGGCCTTCGTTATTGCACCATCTCTGTACTGTGTTCAGTGCTGCTTGTAGAACATCAGACACTGTATTTTCAAAGCTCCCCCGTATGATGACTGCTACGTCATCAGCATACCCAACCGCCTCTATCCCAGTTTCTTTGAGTTCAACTAGGAGGCTATCTACAACTAGTGACCAAAGCAGAGGTGATAGGACGCCTCCTTGCGGGCATCCCCTGGTTGTAGTTGCTTTGAGGGAAGTGTTATCCAGGCAGGTTTGGATAACTACTATTGAGTGTCGTCATAATCCACCTGCCTATGATTGTTGGCATGTTAAGGTTATTGAGTGCCCTTCTATTGAAAGCTCCTTCGACGTCAAGGAAAGCAACAATTTTGGCATCTTCCAATGGCTGCGTTCAGCAGGTACAACTGTTGTGCAACTGTTGAGTTTGCGCCTGTGCCATGTGTTGTGAACATTGTCTATCTTTTTATTTTTCTCGTACATTTACTCAACGTTTTGCACAACAGTTGTACCTGCTGAATGCAGCCAATCTTATTCATGTATCCAAGATCAATCTTCGAAACAAAAATGTCAAAATTAAATGCTGAATTATAACCAGCAGTTCGAAAAAGCAAGTTCGAAAAATCAAAAAGCAGCTTTTGTTATGAGTATGAACGCCTCATTAAAAGGCAGTCCTCGTTTAATAGGCAATAAATATTTTTCCCGCAGTTGATTTTGGGTTTAAATCAATTAATAATTGGATTTTTTCACAATCAATATTCAAGATAGAAATAACAAGTTACTTTAAATAACATAAAAGTCATTTAATTGTCGGTTATTTTGGATAAAACTGGATTTTTTACGGGGAAAAATTTCAATGTCATTGTTGTTTTTTTATAATACCTTTTTCAAAATCGAGATTTTTAACGTTAATATTTAAATTGAATCCCTAAAAAGCAACAATTATATTGAATTCCTCAGGAAAATATGTTTACATTAGATGTCTTTTTTTTAAAAAAAATCTATATTTTCATGATCGATTTTTAATAATCATAATAATAATAATAAGTGGCGTCCGTGGCGTAGTTGGTTAAAGTGCGTGGCCGCTATGTCAAAGAACTTTGGAAACCCAGGTTCGAACCCCAGCAGCGACAGAAAATTATTTGAATTAAAATAATTTTTCAGTACGGCCGCCACCTCTCTGCAGACAATGGCAAACCTCAGAGAGTAATCAAATGCCATGTAAAGCTTCTTGAGAATAAGAACATTACGTTCATCGCCGTTCGGAGTCGGCGTTAAGCATGTAGGTCCCTTTCTCGGTCAATTGTGTACAAACTTAATAACACGCACAACACAATTGATCATAAGAAGCTAGGTCAAAATCCTTTCAAGGGCTGAAATGGCCAGTTATTTATTTTTATTTTTTTAATAATAATAATAAACTGGCCATTTCAGCCCTTGAAAGGACTTTGACCGAGCTTCTTAAGATCAAATTTCATGTTCTCAGGAAGCTTTAAATGGCATTTTTAATAATCGATTTGTGATAAAATTCCATTATATTTACCAATCTTGGCTTTGCTTAAAAAACACTTTCATATTTTCTGTAATTCTCCTAAATTGTCTCAAAACCACTCCTAATTAAAAAAAGAGATAAAAAGGACGCGATAATAACGATTTCATTCTATACACCTTTTATTTACCCATACTCAAAATAAAAAAGAAAAAAAAATTCTAACTATCATTGAAATGTTTAAGCTTCAACAATGTAAAAGCTTAGCCATTACACTTCTCCGTAGTTATACTCATCAAAGTCCATGGATTTATTTTCACTATCATTGGCAACAAATGAGGCAGCTTTTTGTTGCTTTACGTTAACAAGCTTGCTTTGTTCTTTTTAAGCTTAGTAAGTTATTTTTTTTTTGTTGCTGTGTTACGCTTTGTAGTGTTTTTATAATTTTGCAGCATCTACATTTGTTGGTTTTTTTTTAAAGCTTTTTTGAGCTGCTTACTTTGCGCTAAGCTCACTTGTTAGTCTTTATTTAATTTTTCTCTACTCTGCTTAAAAAAGAATTTAGAAATATGTTATTTCACACGCATACACATGCTCGTTACAACTCTGTCTTAACACATACACACACACATACCGACACTGTGCTATTCATTTATGCTGCTTGAACATGGCAATGAGTAACTTTTAATTGCAACTTCTTTTTTTTTTGTTAGTGGCAGTTTGTTGCTGCAGGTAGTTTTTTTTTTAGTGTTGTATTCCACAATCCACATGTTATCCGACCTGCTGAAACTCAACTTGATTCTTTTATGGTCAATTTTGACCCACCACCCACTTTGTTATTGCTTATTCATCATTTGTTGTGGCTTGTTGTTCTGGTATGTGTTGCCATTTTATTTCTCTGCTCTGTTGATTTCGTAAAAATGTTACTGCACTTTGGAGCAACAGCAAGTAATAGCTACACACATTTTTGCTGATTTTTTTCCACGCTTGCCAATTAGAGTGTCCCTTATTTTGCGATTTTTGGAAATGCTAAGGGGCTGAAAGGTTTTTTTATGCGTTTTTATTTTCTAAGAACGAAACTAAAAAAATTTTTTTTTTACGACAACGTTTACCCGTGCCAATCGGGCCCGAAAATTTCGGAAAAATGCCCATATTAGACCATATTTGCACAAATAAAAAAAAAAAAATCTTTTCTCTGCTTTTTTTAAATCTTTTACATTTTTTGGAACACATACATAAGAAATATGATATCTACAAAGTTTTTTTATGGTGGGCGTGGTTACCGCCCCTACTGCGTCGAAATTTCTTCCGCAGCCTTTTCCCACTTTTTCATGAAATTAGTGCAATTTAGGTATTAATATCAACAATAAATAAATACATTTTTATTATGCTAAAAGTATGATTACATTTCATTAAATTCACATTATGTACTTACAAAAATTAACAATAAATTAAAAACTAGTAGTTTACCCTGCGGCGGGCGCGCAACAAGCTAATACCTACAAGCAGTCTTATTGCGGCTTTTCAACTGAAAACATAGTTTTTTTTTATAAATAAAAAATATCAAAAACCAAAAATGTACGCCTCTGGAGGGTTAAATTATAATAAGAAATACAAATTAATTAAAAAAGACAGAGCTTTATTTGGAGCTTTTATACTATTCATTATTATCGGAATCCGTCAAGTCTGTATTTTTGTAGGTCTACTATACATCAATGTCTGGTTTGAAGCTACTAATAGCATAAAAGCTCCAAATCAGGATCTGTCTTTTTTAAAAGATTTGGTCACATACAAGACAATTAACAAAAAAATATCCATTGCTGCAAGTTAAAAATTTGGTCGGTACCTTTGGTACCTTGGCGAAGAACTTGTAGCACTCGCTTTTTTCGATGATGCAGTTTCTATTGAGAGAAAACGCAGTATGGTGACAGCGTTGCAAGGTCAGAAGTTTCCATGTAATCATCCAATCGCAAACCCATATTCTTTAAATGAATGGACAAAAAAGATTTAGATTGTTCTGCATCTTGTCGAACAACAAATCTATTTCGTAGGTTTAGTTTGACATGTAATTTTTTAAAATATGATCCTGACGAATGGTAAAAAGATAGGGAATACCAAAGAGTAAAAAATTATTTTAAAGATCTTTGTGTTGTAAATGATGTTGCGGAGCGTGTGGTACAACTTGCTCAAGAATTTCTCGAGCTTACAAAATCAGAAGCGCAGCTACAAAACCTACTTATTGTGGCCCAAAATACTCGAAAAATATTCTCGAACTGTCAAAAAAAATACAGTACATTCTCACAAATAAGAACTCTCACAACTTCGAACTTTCCAAAAATTAGAACCGGCCATTTCAATATTGAACGCTCTGAAATCAGAACCTGATTCTAATTTCTGGACGTTTCTTTGTTTATTAAATTCAAAAGTGATCTTTGCTCATTGATATAAATATAAATAGGGGAATTATATGAAATTTATGTTAAAAAAAACGTAAAATATTAATTAATAAAAATTCTTTTGTGTTAACATAAATTTTTTTAATCAGTTTCATTATTTTCTTTTACATTTCTGTGAAAAAAAGTCCAGAAATTAAAACATTTCAGAAATTAGAACCACGCGTGGAACAAAGTGGTTATAATTTGTGAGAGTCTACTGTACTCTTAAAAAAAATTATAATTAATTTGTATTTCTTATTATAATGTAACCAGGGGGCATATATTTTTGGTTTTTGATATTTTTTATTTATAAAAAAAAACTATGATTTCGGTTGAAAACCCGCAATAAGACTGCTTGTAGCTATTAGCTTGTTGCGCGCCCGCCGCAGGTTAAAATACTAGTTTTTTAATTTTTTGTAAATTTTTGTAAGTACATAATGTGAATTTAATGAAATGTAATCATACTTTTAGCATAATAAAAATGTATTTATTTATTGTTGATATTAATACCTAAATTGCACTAATTTCATGAAAAAGTGGGAAAAGGCTGCGGGAGAAATTTTGACGCAGCAGGGGCGGTAACCACGCCCATCATAAAAAAACTTTGTAGATATCATATTTCTTATGTATGTGTTCCAAAAAATGTAAAACATTTATAAAAAGCAGAGAAAAGATTTTGTTTTAATATGTGCAAATATGGTCTAATATGGGCATTTTTTCGAAACTTTCGGCCCCGATTGGCACGGGTAAACGTTGTCGTAAGAAAAAAATTTGTTTAGTTTCGTTCTTAGAATATAAAAACGCATAAAAAAACCTTTCAGCCCCTTGACATTTCCAAAAATCGCAAAATAAGGGACACTCTATTGCCAATGACTTATTTAAAAGTATTTGTATGGTTTTGGAATTGGGTCAATTTCAGTTTTGGGTTAAGTTGTACTGCTTTTTTGAGAGTTTTTCAGAATGACCAAAAAATTGTTTTCTAGAAGTTTAAAATATTGAACAGATTTTATTATTTTTTTTTTCAATCTAATCTTTTTACACCTTGTTTTGTGATTTGCTTGAGTGAAATCTGAAAAATTACCCTTTTTTCCAAAACCATTTTTCTTAGAATTGCTTTTTGGTTGAGTCTATTATAATAGGAAAATGTAAAATTAAAAATAATTACTTGTCCGCCATCGTAATTGAACCCATATCCTATCGATTGATGGTTCTTTGTACTAATCACCAAAACCAAGGAAGGCTTTTCCTTACGCAATGTCGCTGATTCAATATTAAGTAGTAACTTAAGCTACATGACCTGAAAGTCCCTGCTCGGAATATGTTTCAATTTTCGCTTTTCGGCCCATCACTCACTCTGTAAAGATTGGAATTCAAAGAAAAAAAATTCCTACTATGATGAGACACTTTTAAAAAATGTTGGATCACCCACCTGATTCAATGCAATGCTTTGACATATGTACCTATTCAGGTGACGCAAAAAATAGAGCATCTTTTTCCAATTGTTTATCAAAACTAATTATTACACATTAACGGTAAAAATCTCAGTCCTCTCTTTCACCAGATGTTTCCAATATTTGATACTCTTTAAAACAAAAACAAAACAAAACAAAGCTTTTTAAGAAACTTGGAGCAGAAGAAGAAGCTTTGATATAAATATTTGAGAATCTCTGTACCTATTCTTGTGACTCACAGTGTATGTTTGCAGCAGATCACAATAACCTTTTTAATAGGATTGTGGACAGCTAACCTATATCCTAGAATATCTTTCATAGAATATAGGTTATAAAGCAAGACAATCTATTATAGGATATAGGTTAGCATCGTGACACAAAGTAATAAAAATTACTGGTGTAAATATTAACATGTAAACACAAAATTTAGCGTTTGACTGACCAAAAAGGCTGCACAAAAAGATAAGATTATTTATTTTGACAATTACTATACATCATTTCGCTTTCTTGAAATACATAAAAAATAACATACCTTGGCTTACAGCACCATTCGCACTAATAGAAAAGGAAACCCTAAAAATTTAATAGCCATATTTTGTAGAACGAACGCAGTCACTTGCGTTAAGATTTTCAGTCTGGCAATGCCTTTTTCATGCGAAGTAAAACAAAGTCTCTTTCTCACTCAGAAATTTTCTACTAAAATATATTGCCAGATAAGAAAACCCGAAGTGACGTGCGGGAGTGACGAAGTGATTGCGTGCGTTTTTCAAAACATGGCCATAAATAGTGTTAAGAATATGATATGATAGGAGATTGCGACTATAGACTTTCATGCACTATATGGATGGACAAGTCAAGAAATAAAGCAAGACAATATTCTCTTAATGTAAGCAATCGTAGAGAATTATTTTAGTTCTCAGCAAATTGTTTACTTGAATCAAACAAATTTTTCTCAATTGAACTTATATTGGCATGTTTATGTTATAATTCACAACATGTTTACATGAAAACATGTTTAAGATGGTGCGGATTGACAAACTATGGCATATTTCGAATTATGGGGACATATACATAGGTTACAAATTGTTTAAAAAAATTTTTTTTCGGGAATTTTTTTTTTCATAGAAGGAAAAAAGATATGGTCTTTTAATTCTGCACATATAATTATTAGTATTTAAAGAATACAAAAAATGTTTTTCAAAATTTTAGAAGTGGTTTTTGATGTTATTTGATTTTTTTTTTAAAATTGCCAAACAGTTGATGGTGTGCAGGGCGCTCATCACGTAACTTTCAAAACGATCATCGTTCAAACGATACTATCTGATGATATCGTCAACAGTTTGATTCACGTAAGACCATCGCTATCGTCTCGTTCATCGTACATTTTTTTAAGTTTAAAAGTCACTGAAAAACCTCGGCACCGCAAATAGCACATGCATAAGCCAGTCGGTTTGGGTCTGAACTTATAAAAAAACGCTGAAACTTGTAAAAAACACTGCTCGGCTTGCACGTGCAGCGTGCGCTGCTGCACATAAGGTCCTCTATCTCGTAAACAAATGAAGTTAAAAAATAGATAGTTCAAGTTACTAAAGAGATGCATTGAAAAGTTCATTTCCGGTTTTCAACAAGAATTTTTTATATCGTCGTTACAAATGTGAAGTTGGGAATCTGAAAAATTAAATATTTTCTTACTATTGGATCCCATGGCTTAATTGGAAATATATGCTGCGCTAAATTGCCAAATTTGTACTCCTCACAAAAATAAAACTATCGCAAATCTGTTGAACAATTTTAAACATTTATAATTTGATTCAGTTTTGTTAAAAGTTAACAAATATACTCACAATCATACCATTCAAGCTATTTTTACTTAGAAGGTCAATTGTTTTTAACACAGACAAAAATGGATCCTTCGACAAGCGAAAGCTTTGAACAAAGCTTAATTTGTTACAAAAAATATTTTAATTAGTATTTTTACGATGCATACTTTTTTGATGGAAAAGATAAAGGATTTGATTTATCTCTAAGAATAATTATTTTTCGCAGAAATTACATTTTTTCTTAACACTCATCATCGCTTATTAAAAGAAATCAAATTTCATATCCAAAACATTTAAATTTAATTTCTTTCACGATTTTCAATAACACAATAAGCGAAGACGATATCAAATTTACTATCGTTTCAAATCAATCGTTCAGACGATAGCAATGATCAGCTGTTAGCCATACATGAAGCAAGCAAAACGATATCGTAAAGACGATACTACAGTTTTAGAGTTACGTGAAGTTAAACTGTCGTCAAGACGATATCGTCAAACGATTCTCATCATACGTGATGAGAGCCCAGGATATCACCAGTCTAGGACCTCTGAGGAAAAAATAAAAAAAAACAAATTAATCCTTGTTTAAGGGGGCATATAGGTTAGAAATTTAAAAAAAAACTTTTTTTTGGGAATTTTTTTCATAGAAGGAAAAAAGATATCGTTTTCAAATATGAATATTTGAATATTTTCAAAATTCAAAAAAACAAAATGGCGGTCGTTTGAAAAAAAAATCGATTTTCGAGGTTACAAAATCGGTCGCCATTTTGTTATTCTTCGGCGGATAAAAATTATCCGAGTTCAGGCGGTGGCCACTTAAACAAGGATTTATTTTTTTTTTTTTTATTTTTTCCTCAGATGTTCCAGACTGGTGATATCCTGCACACCTTAAATTTTTTGACATTTAAAAAAAAAAAATCAAATAACGTCAAAAACCTCTTCAAAAATTCTGAAACAAATTTTTTGTATTCTTTAAATGTTAATAAATATGTGTGCAAAATTTGAAAACGAAATCTTTTTTCCTTCTAAGAAAAAAATTCTCGAAAAAATTTTTTTTTAAAAAAGATGTAACCTATATGTCCCCTTAAGTGGCTATCGCCTGAGCTAGGATAATTTTTTTCGGCTAAAAAAAAAAATAAAATGTCGGCCATTTGAAAAGTGTCGTTTTTCGAGGTTACAAAATCGGTCATCATAAATGTTTAGCCAAGATGATTTGGGTGATGATGATGGGTGATCGCTTGATACAGTTATGTAAGGTATGAGTGACAACCGGATTTTCCTTCTCTAATTTATGCTATTTTTTACATTTGACATTTGGTGCCATAATATTACACCAACTGTCAAAAATAGTATAAATTAGAGAAGGAAAAAAGTAAAAAACAAAATACAATATACAAGGAAATGGCATTTGACTGACGCAGCTCGTGAGAAAATAGCCAGTTGTCAAGGCTACCTTGTATAATTATATCATGGGTGGGCGGAGCTCGATTGCCCACAAAATCTCACCCACTACACTAACGAAGCATCTTGGCTAAACATCTAGGCTATATAATCCTTATTTCAAAAACCAAACGAGAACTATAAACCATTAATAACATATTGTATTTTAATATATTTTTTTCTAATTTCAATATTTTTATATAAATTTTCTTTAAATGCAATAGTTTTATTTTCAAATAGTAAATATTTGAAAGATATTCAAAAAATTCGTGCAGTTCCGGACTTTGCACCCAATGATTTATTTTTGTTCCCTCAAATTAAGAAAAAAAAAATGCGTGGCGGGCGTTTTTCTACGCCCGAACAGACCGTTGAGGTCTCCAAGGCCTGGTTTCAAAGTTACCAACTTCAGACTGACTTCAAACTGCTCGAAAATTGTTTCAACCGAATACAAAGGTGATTTGGACATTTTGGAGAATTCTTTGAAAAATAAGAAAAGCATTTTCACTCATTAACCACCGTTTTTTTATTGTTAGGTGCAAGACTTAAACGGCAACTCTCATACGAGCAATCCTTCTATTTTTCTTCAACTTTTGTGTGAGCTGGGTCTACTGTGTGACGTCTTTAATTTTTTGTATTATTTTTGTCATAAAGCCGAGGAATTAGGTTTTAATGTTGTGTCATTACTTTTATCATAGCATCTACCCTCATTGAGTAATAACTCCATGCAATGCCAATACTTTTTTAAACTTTTTTGGAAAACTGCGCGGAAAAAAACCCCAATCGGTGTCACGTTAAACATAAAAAGTTATTACTTCTTAACTTATTAGAACCAATCTGATTCCAAAATGGTATTACAAGTATAGAAACATACCGCTGATGATTCCATCACTCACAACTTTCTTAACAACTAACAACTTGTTGCTAAGAATTGCTCTAAGTCCAGTAGAAATTTTGAAGTGAGGAGAAGACTAGTTAGATTTATTTTTCTAAAATCATTACATTGAAAAAATTTTAAAAAAATCTAAAATCAGCGGATTTAATATTAAAAATCATAAGAAATGCGATATATCGGATTATTTAATAACACTACATGGCAGCAGGAATCTCACCTAGAAAAACTCTCCACACAACTCGACAGTCGTGGTGGGTTAGGTGTTGCTCACACAGCAAAGATCTAGAGCAGTGTCGACCACAGCCACAGCATTTGTCTCATTTACTCTTTCGTATATACTACGTAAAACTAGTAAGAAATGATCTTCGACTGGGTCGAAGTTAAAATACCCCCACGTCCGAACCAAAGCATATTCAAAGTCTTAAGCAGTCAAAAAAATGTTTATTTGTAAAAACATTTTCGTCATAGTTTTAAGAGAAAATATTCTCTTTTGTTTTTTGATAAAGTCACTTTGTATGGGAGGTGGGTGTGGTTTTCACTCGATTTGGTTGAATTTCATACACAAAGTACAAGTTATATATCAAATTTCATATGCAAAATTTCAAGTCCATATATTAAGTTTTGGAGAATTTAAAGAAATTTTACATTTTTGGTAAAGTCACTTTGTATGGGAGGTAAGCGTGGTTATGATCCGATTTGGCTCATTTTCGAACTTGACCTTTATTTTTTAGATAAAAGCTTAAATATCGAGCTTGAAAATTACGGCTGTAATCGTGACGACAGACAGACAGTCAGACGGACATGCCTAAATCGACTCGGGTGGTGATGCTGATCAAGAATATATATACTTTTCTATACCTACCACACCTCCTTATGGGCGTTACAAACGGAGTGACAAAATTAATATACCCCGTTTACGTTTTTTAAACGTAGTGGTATAAAGATGAAGTGTTGCTTTACATGCGTGTGTACTACGAGGTCGACACTGATTTAGAGCCATCGTTTTCTGTTGAGTTGTGTTGTTTTTAACCGACTTCTTGTACCTTAGAATAGATTAAAATAAATTAAAGTACATTTTTCAACCATTAAGTAATAGGTTTTGCAAAAAACTAAGTTTGCCTTTTAAATTTCACTCAACATTGAAATTTTTGTTTGAAAGAAGTACAGTACACTCTCGCAAATTAGAACTCTCACAAATTCCTGTAGTTCTAATTTCTGGACGTTTGTTTATTTATTAAATTCATAAGTGATCTTTGCTCATTGATATAAATCAGTGGGACCCAAGAAATTTTACGCGAGGGCCAATTCTTAAAAAAAAAACCAAAAAACAAACACAAAATGTTGCTTATCGTTGCGTTTGGCAAAAAATATAAAAAACAATAACAATGCAATAAAATCACAGGTTCTGAAAAATAGCTCGACACACACGTAACGGGACATTCAGCTTCAGCATCGACATCATTGAGTGTACGTTTTTTTATTTTGGCTTTGAATGTATTTGTTTTAGTAAAGTTCGCTGGAAAATGTGCTGAACACTGAACGAGTGCGGTTAGTGTTGTTGTTTTTTGCAGGCGTTCTTTGATTTTGGATCATCGCAAAGACAAAATTAAGATAGAAAAATAGGTTTATGAAGGGCCACGCGGGCCATACGGGCCACTACGAGGGCATGTTTGGTATAAAAAGAAACAAACGTAACAAGTGGAAGTATCCTGATATTCCGTCAGCAAGGTGGGCTGCTCCTCATTCGAATGAAATTTCGATTCCAACATTTAAGAAGCGTCAAGAACTTTCAATGGATGAAGTATGTATGTACTTAACCTCTGCACAAATGCACTCGTTTTTTCCACAACAGTAGATCCAACAGTAAAGAGTTCAGAGCTTGACAGAACTCTGTTAGTCAAGCAGAGCGTATCCAAGTCATTTAATGATAACAAACGAACACTGCAGAGCACTCGTTAGCTTCAAATCAAACCATGTTCGCCGTTTGCTTTAACAGAACAATTACTAACAGCGAAAAATGCATCAACCACACCTAACACAACAGAACCTTGGCGAAGTAATTATTTCTACCATTGGCAAATAGAAATGTTATTTTTACGAATTCGGTGCTTCGTCGAACACTAGGTAAAACTGGGTCGCTGAATCCGAAATCGTTGTCAGTATTTTAAAATTATAAAATTTTTAACAAAAGGGTTGCCACCTTATAATGTATTTTTTACGAGTTTTAAACATTGTAAAACAGTTTTAGGGGGTCACAGTTTTCGAATCTGATGTCAGAATTTTAAAATTAAAGATAGCTAAAAGGGTTGCCACCTAATTTATTTTTTTTTACGAATCCGTTGCTGGGGCGAACACAAGGTAAAAATGGGTCGCTGAATCCGAATCCGTTGTCAGAATTTCAAAATTATGAAATTTTCAGCAATAGAGTTGCCACCTAATTATAATTTTGAAATTCTGACAACGGATTCGGATTCAGCGACCCATTTTTACCTAGTGTTCGGGTCGCCCCCCCCCCATCACCGAATTCGTAAAAATAAAAAAATTAGGTGGCAATCCTATCTGCCATTTTAAATTTTAAAATTCTGACATCAGATTCGAAATCAGCGACCCCCTAAAACTGTTGGATAATGTTTAAAACTCTTAAAGCAAGATATTATTAGGTGGCAACCCTACAGGGTTAAAAATTTCACAATTTTGAAATTCTGACTACGGATTCGGATTCAGCGACCCATTTTTACCTAGTGTTCGGGTCGCCCCCCCCCCATCACCGAATTCGTAAAAATAAAAAAAATTAGGTGGCAACCCTATCTGCCATTTTAAATTTTAAAATCCTGACATCAGATTCGAAATTAGCGACCCGCTAAAACTGTAAGATAATGTTCAAAACTTTAAAAAAAATTATTAGGTGGCAACCCTTTTGTTGAAATATCATACCCCAGCACCGAATTTTTTAAACTACAAAAAATTTAGACGGCAACCCTATCAGCCATCTTTAATTTTAAAATTCTGAAATCAGATTTGAAATCAGCTACCCCCAAAAACGGCTAAACACGAAATCTACAGAACCCCGAAATGGTCTTAATACGCTTAAGTTTTTCCTACACTTCTTTAAATTATTTGGATACTTGAATTATTTGGATTGAAGCCACACCCATTTGTCAAATGCCCATCCCAGTACCCTACTTCCCATATTCTACTTTCAAGTAGAAGGATATCACCAGGTAAGAACTCCATACATATTGAGTTTCATTGTTATACGGCATTTATTTCCAAAGCTATTCAAAGACAAAGCATAACTCCTAGCGTTCTGCTGTTGTTTACATAACTTTCTAGTCAGTGCACACTTCTTTTTCGAATCGTGCCTAACATTGCACTATGGCCAAAATTGCGATTTTAGCGGCAAAAAGTCAGTTTTTCAACTACAAATTTTTAAAATTTTTTAGATGGTGTTCAATACCCAACATATTGATAAGAAAAAAACCAAAAAAAAATTGTTACTGCTGGCAACCCTGTTTATGAATAAACAGCTGTTAATGTTTACATATCTTTTAGCACGTGTTAATACAAGTGAAGCAGTACAATTTTTGTTAAATGAAAAAGTTTTTTTTTAATAATATATTCTAATAAAAAAAAACTGTGTAAATATGAGTTCTAATACTCGAGGTGAGTATTTTTACTATATACAAATATAGTTTGCTAAATGTTTGTATTTCGTACTTATTTTGGTGGTTTTTTGTGTGTATTTTTTTGTGAAATTTTAAAGAGTTTTATCGTTTTTCGTGGAGTAAAACTAAAAATATCATGAAGTGTCATTGGAACTATTCATGTGATTGTTTGTAGACAACTTAAGTTTTATGTCATGGTAAAAGTGTATGCATTTGACTGCTAATGAACGAATTTTGAATATTTTTGCAGAAACACTCAGGTTCAAAAATGCTGAAATATTTGAGTTTTGGTTGAGAAACAACAGGAATGTTTCGAACTATATAAAAGGAAAGATTCCATACGAAATTGACAGTGAATTAAGTAAATTAATATGTACTAAAGCTCGGAACTTATCTAATTTTATTAAACTAAAATGGGATAGACAATCCAGAAATGAGAAAGCATTTAGAAAATATAATAAGGAATGGTTGGGTCGAGAAACAATTTTTGTTATACAGAAAAAGATTAATGCTATCGGGCGACCAAAAATTAGTTATGTTGATAGCGGCGAAATAAATAAAAGGAGATTAGCTTCCGAATTAGCTTCCCAGCAAGGAGACAATGCGCAATTATTAGTTCATGCTGCCTCTATATCTGCCAAAAAATCCCACGAAACGGATTTGAAATTTGTCCAAACCGGCCATCCAAAATTCGAGAACTTCTTAATACTAGCCATAAAGAAGTTACGCCAGTATCACCTGATGAAGCTCTAATGTTTTTGTTAGAAAACGGATTAACTAAACAGCAGTACTCAAATATGCGTCAATTAAACATAAAACACAATACTAGTATTTATCCGAGTTATGATAAAGTTTATAAGAGCAAATTGAAATGTAGACCTGATGAAATCAAAGCGAATGAAAGCTCTGTCGAAGTATCGTTACAAAATTTGGTAGACCACACAGCTAAAAGAATTCTTGAATATCAAGATGAAGTATTGTGTACAATGGATGTTGAAGAATCGATCCTAATTTTGAGCTACGGGTTTGATGGTTCTACCGGTCACAGCTTGTTTAAACAAAAATTTGTGGAAAATACTTCGGAAAGTTTCGATCAGTCCCTTTTTGTGACATCATTCATTCCAATAAAAATAATTTCATCAGCAGGTGATAATATTTGGGTAAACCGTACACCTCAGTCAGTACGCTTTTGTAGACCTTTAAAAGTGGAGTTTGTTAAAGAAACAAAAGAGCACATTTTAACTGAAAACCAAAACATAAAAAAACAGATTGAGAAGTTGGAACCACTACAATACACAATAAGTAATGGGAAAAAAATTAAAGTAAAATATAATTTATATATGACATTAATAGATGGGAAAGTCTAAAATGTGTTGACAGAAACTAAAAGTGCACAGCAATGCCCCATCTGTCATGCAGCTCTAAAGCAATTTCGAACTATAAGAAACTTTGATTCTCCTATTTTTGAAGCGAGGGCTGACGCTTTGAAATATGGAATAAGCCCTTTGCATGCGTGGATTCGTAGTTTCGAGTTTGTTTTAAAACTTTCATACAAGCTAGATTTGAAAAAATGGCAAGTTCGTGGAACAGAAACGAAAAGAATCATGGCAGAAAAGAAACAAACAATTCAAAAAGAGTTTTTGCTTCAAATGGGGCTTCATGTCGATAAGCCGAAAGCAAATGGCAGTGGCAACACTAACGATGGCAACACAGCTAGAAGAGAATTTTCTCGCACGGACCTTTTAGCATCTATTATAATAATATTAATTACTGGTATAAATATTGATTTGTTGAAAAATTTACACATAATCTTAATTGCTCTCTCCTCTGAATTTGAAATTGATGCTCAAAGGTTTCGAGATCATTGCATTAAAACCAGTGAAATATTTTTCCAAAACTACGAATGGTACTCGATGTCTGCCACAATACACAAAATATTAGTGCATTCGTCACAAATAATTGAGGCTTCAGTAGTACCCCTAGGTTGCCTTGCAGAAAATGCATCTGAAGCGCGAAACAAATATTATAAAAAAGATCGAACTGGTCACGCTCGAAAGGATTCAAGAGGGCACAACATACTTGACATGTATCATAGAGCTATGGATAGCTCTGACCCATACATTTCAAGTTTATGTTTGCAAGAACGTACAAATAGTTCAAAAAAACTTTCATTTCCTCGAGAAGCATGTGAAGCAATGTGAGCCATACTTTCATTGATCTTTTTAAAATGCCTGAATTACCACCAGAACTGTTATTACCTTCAACATATCAAGAAGCCTCCAGCTGCAATTATAGTTCTGATTCTGATGTTAGCTTAGAGTCGTTAAATAATTATTCATTGGAATTAGAAGCGGATGACAACGAATAAAACACCATGATTAATTAAGCCCTATATCTTTTGAGAATATGTATCCATTATTTTATTATTTTCAGATTAATCCATAAGCATTTACAACTTCTTTAAAATTATAAATTTATGAATTAAAAAATAAATGAATTTCTTGAAACCATTTAATATTTTTTCCGCCCATTTTTTCTCAAGTTGCTTTTTTCAGTAGAAGTCCGTATAACTATTTTGGTGAAGCTACCTTGTCGGGAAGTACTATTTGCCATTACTTTAGAAAAAAGGGGGCGTGGCCCCCATTTTTTTTTCAAATCCTTTTTTTTAAAATAAGAAGTCTACACACCAAAATTGGTGAAGCTAGCTTGTCGGGAAGTATTTTTTGCCGCTAAAATCGCGATTTCGGCCATAGTGCATTGCTTTGGTTTTAGTTTGTTCTTGTGCTGCTCAAGCGACGAGTGCTCTCTGTAGTCTTAGGCTTGATTTCATTGATGAGAGCAAAACATAGCAAAAGCTTGCACTACAAACGAGTGCTTTGAAACGCATTTCAAGCGCACTCGTGCAGACGTTTAGTATGTACTGCAGACTGTGGTTTCAATAGCGATTGTAACTCTGACAGTGACTTTATAGAAACACCATCAATTCCGCAAGGCTTCAGTCAAGAAGAGTTATCCGATTTAATTCGAGATCTTGGTCTGTCAAAGGAAGTTGGTGAACTACTTGCATCTAGATTGAAAGACAAAAACGTCCTGAATCCTGGAACAAAAATAACATTCTAACGAACAGGAGAAGAAAATCTACTTCCTTTCTGCTCTGAAGAAGATATTTTTGTATTTTGTCATGATATTGGTGGTCTTTTGATTGAAATGGGCATTTCTAAATATCAGTCAAGTGATTGGCGGCTATTTATAGACAGCTGTAAGAGGAGTTTAAATGCTTTATTCTGCACAGTGGCAACAAATATGCTTCAATACGAATTGCTCATTCAACTAAAATGAAAGAAAAATATGATACTATTGCTTTGGTGATGGAAAAAACAAAGTATAACGAACATCAATGGGTAATTTGATTGGACTTCAAAATAGTAAATTTTCTCCATGGCCAACAAAGTGGGTTCACCAAATTTCTTTCCTCTCTATGCTTTTGGACAGCAGAAAAAAGGTTTGCCTGCCAGATGAGAAATAGTTGTTGGCGTTAAAAATAAAGTACGCGAGCCTTTAGTTTCAAGAGAAAAGATCATACTTGATTTTGGGTTGATAAAGCAATTTATGAAAGCAATTGAGCAAAGAAGGACCATGTTTTGCTTACATAGGTAGAAAAAGTGATTACCGAGATTATAAGCAACAAAAAAAGCTGTGAGTGTTCTTTTGTTTTTGCAAAAGTATCAGCTTCTTTGTATTTTTTCTATTTATAAATAAATTTTTGGTTACTTATAAGAAATTCCATGAAGTACTCAACTACTTTGCTGTTAAAGCATTTGATAAATGATTCGAATACATTTTCACTAGAATTTGTTTTTGGTCATATGAGTCCTATTCATCGCTATACATAAAGTATTATTTTACTTTCTCTTTTATAGCAATTAAGCCAAAGCTTCTGTGTGGTTTTGAATTTAAATTCTATCAAAGTTGCCTAAAGACTAAATTGCGTGCTTCGATTACGTAAACATATAAAAGGATATACAATGGAACACATTACAAATAGAGTCATACTCTCCAGTTCATACAAAGCTTGTTGAAATTCAATCATACACACACACACGTACACACACACACACACACGTTAATAAATTCATACAAAGGCCTAAATTTATTTTAATCTGTTGAAAATATTGTCATTTATTGAAGCTGAAAATTGTACGGTTTGTTGCTTGTTCTCGCTCCGCCTAGCCTCACTTGAACATTTTTCGAAATGGATGACCTTTTTTACCAACAGACAAAAAGGGTTAAATTTTTGAGAATTTTGCTTATTTGCCATTTATTGCAACAACGAGCAGTACTTTTGGTTGTGTGCCATGCTTAGCTGGCCTGGTATGAGTGGTTTTTCTTGAGGTTCAGCAAATCATTTCAGTAATTTTAAGCTTGTTGGGCAAAGGATTCACACAGACATACATTTATGTGTTGGTTTGAATGTAGGAGTGTTTGTAATTTATCTTAGTGCACTGAAAATGCACTGCAGAATAGATTACCACATAATTTGTGGCATGATGTATGTATGCGAGAGTGTGTATGTGTGCGTAATGGTTGGTTTTGATGTATGTGTGCTTAATTTTCTGCTTTTTTGGCTCAGTGTGTGTTAGTTTTATATGAATATATTCAACTTTTTGCTCAAAATTATCACATATACACACACACGCACACACACACACCAGTTAAATGACATTATTTTTAATCCACACACCAGCAGCAAATCCACCCTCTACTCAATTACCAAAGCTTTGCTGAAAATGCAGCAAAAGTTTCACTTTTCTCTTTACTTCCGACCGGAAGTCATTTTCGTATATCCGTTGGCGACGTTATGTTAAGCAATTTGTTGCTCAACTCTCGGTTTTGCTCTGCAGTCTAAAGACAGACCGTCAGTATATTTGTGTGCTGGTATGTGTTTGTTTATTGTAGTATTTGTTTATATGTTGCAGTATTTGTTCTCGTTCTTGTTCTTGTTGTTGTTGCTGTTGTTATTTGAGTTCTGTTTGTATTCTGTGCAATTCTATGCTTTGATTTTGCTATAGTTTCGGGTTTTGTTTTTCTTTGTGCCCGTGTGTGTGTGTGTGCTTTTGTGTGTGTTAAAATTGAAATTTTGACCACATGAGATAATAAACTGTATGTAGATTTTCTCTCTCTCTCTTTAACTTTTTTTACTTAAATTTGCTGCCAACCAGAAGCAATTAAAAATTTTGTGCAAATTAAAATTTTAGAGCATCAAACAACAAAAAGAACTAGAAAAAATTTTTTTTTACCAGCATCAGCATAAGAAAACATTTATTTTAATTAATCCACAACTTGTTAGATCTTTAGAATTTTGTTTTGTTTATATTTATATGTTAACTAACTTATAACTTAAAAACTAAACTATCTCAACTAAATTGAATTTATTCAATTTAATCAGCTTTGCTATTCACACAAGATTCACAACATTTTTTAAGTAGCTTAAAATTGCATCTGAAACAAAAAAAAGCTCTGTTAAGCTTTTCGGAAGAAATATTCATTATTGTCATATAAACTGCTCAAGGCTTGTTTTTAATATTAAAATGCTTCTTAAAACTTTATGAAAGCTTTGGAAAAGCTTATGAGCAATCTTTGTCATAAAGAATTTTATTGGCATTTTAATGTTTTAAAAGCTTATTTGACAAAGCTTGTCTTGAGCAAACTGAATACAGATGTTGAAAATTTTCCTTTAAGCGGGAATGCTTTTTAAGACCCTACTAAAGCTTATGAAAAATTAAAAATAAATCATAACTTAGTTGTAATGCATTGAGGATCTATTACCTTTTCAAATCTTTTTAAAGCTTTTCACATCTTATTGAAAATATGAAACTCCATTTAAGTTTATATAAACTTTTAAAACTTTTTTAAAGCTAGTTATGAGCCAGCTCTTTAAAGTTCATCAAATTTTTCTGCAAGTTAACTAAGACCTCAAAAAATTTACAATTTTTAAGAAGTTTTTCTAGAAAAGCCCAATTTTTCAATTTTTTTTTTAGTCAACAATTTTTTTGAAAGCTTTTTTAAGCACTTAAAAACTTTAATATCCAGTATCTAACATTATAAATACTTTCAAATTGTTTAAATTTTTTAAAATGTCAAGTTCTTGAAAGCTTATTAACTTTTGCTCACCAAAAATTTAAAAAAAAATCTAGTTTTATTAGAAGTTTTACAAGAAGAACAAAAAGTTTCTATGAACTTTTAAAAATTTCAAAGTTTTCGTAAACTTTTTCAGTCTTGTTCATATTTGAGCTTTTGATGGTAAACATCTACTTACAAATTTCATAAAACTTTTCGTTTTTTTGTAATATATCACCCATTCCAAATTAAACGCATAAAAAAAACGTAAATTACGGGTTGACCACCTCCGATTTAGCTCAAACTTTCAGAATTGAAACTTCTCATGAAATAAAAACACTAATTTGAGTAAAAAAATTTTACATTTTTTTCAAGTTTTTACGTAACATTAAAATTTCGTCAAAATGGGAGAAAAAGTGAAATTGCCTTACTCTTGAAAAATCATATTCAACAAAACTAACTCGATTTTCACGTTTGAGGTAGTTTCGGAAAGACAATAAATAGTGGTTTTTTATAAAAATATAAAAAAAATAAAATTATTTTTTTTAAGTTTCTTAACTTCAAGGTCAAATTTTAGAAGGCATAAAAACAGGATTTTTCCCCACTTTAAAAATTGAAAGAAAATATTTTCAGAAAGTTTATTTTATTACCTTTCCATCTTTCAAAAATCATGAGGGTGGTGTTTTTCTTTCTATTTTAATAATTTATTTAATATTTTTTAAACGACCACCTACCATACTACTTCCATACAACCATACTATGTACATTAGACTGTACCTCAAAAAAAAAAGTGCGCCGTATACCAGCGAATACGACGCGTTTTTGCAAACACTTCGCAAATTGACATTCTTACCCTCCAGATGTTTTTTTTTTTTATTTTGGAGAAAAAATAATTGGTCTCTTTCAGATAAAAACATCGATATGGCATTCAATATGATCAGACTTTTAATACCGATGATATGATGAAAATGAAAAAAGGGAGCCCTACGTTCTGCAAAAATTTTTTAAAAATAGTTCTGCTGGAAATATCGATATACTTCCTGAGCAAAAGATTAATGATATTTTAAGAGCTTTAGTTTTTTGATCTTAGGGTGGCACATTAGGATAGTAGGAACTGAGATCTGAAGGGTAAGTACTAGAACGGTGCACTTGAGGTCAATGACTTCTATAGAGGTCATATTGGTATCCTTAAGACAAAAATATTGATGTACCAAACTTTAAAATCCAACTGTAAACACCAGAGATATGAAGAAATATGTCAATGCGCGACCCCTACGTTCGGTAAAAAAAAAATTTTTTTTTCGTAATTGTCTTGCAAAAACGCGTCATATTCGCTGGTATATGGCGCACTTTTTTCTAATGTACATAGTATGGTTGTATGGAAGTAGTATGGGAGGTGGTCGTTTAAAAAATATTAAATAAATTATTAAAATAGAAAGAAAAGTAACACCCTCATGATTTTTGGCAGATGGAAAGGTAATAAAATAAAATTTCTGAAAATATTTTTTTTCAGTTTTTAAAATGGGGAAAAATCCTATTTTTATGATTTCTAAAATTTGACCTTGAAGTTAAGAAACTTTAAAAAAAATAATTTTGTTTTTTTATATTTTTATAAAAAACCACTATTAATTGTCTTTTCGAAACTACCTCAAACGTGAAAATGGAGTTAGTTTTGTTGAATATATGATTTTTCAAGAGCAATGCAATTTCACTTTTTCTCCCATTTTGACGAAATTTTAATGTTACGTAGAAACTTGAAAAAAAATTTAAACATTTTTTTACTCAAATTAGTGTTTTTATTTCATGAAAAGAATCAATTCTGAAAGTTTGAGCAACATCAGAGGTGGTCAACCCGTATGAGTGATACGTTCAAAATGGAATGGCTGATATACAGCTTCAAAATATTTTCAGAAACTTTTTGAGCTTAACGTTATCTGAGAAAGCACTTTGGCGCTTTACGTTCATATTGAAAAGTTTTCAGCTTTTGAAAGCTCATTAAAACTTTCTTCAAGCTTATAAAAAACTTAAAAAATTCAAGGTCTAAAATTCAAGTTTTTCTCTAGTCTTGCATGAATTTTCACTGTGATCCACTCAAGCTTCTTAGGTCCTAATTATATTGTCAATATGCCGCGAAAGTTACCCAGAAGATTATTTTGACAGAGAGAACGCTTTAACATAAGTAACTGAGTTCTTATCTCAGAGTTTTTATCTACTTTAGGCTATGCCTAAAAGTATGACACGATCAAGGTTAACCTTGACACAGGGTACTTCATAAGTAAATAAGACCTCAGTTGCTAATGTAAAAGCGTTATCTCTGTTATCTCTGTCAAATAAACTTCCGGGTAACTTTTTCGGCATATTGGTAGTATAAGTAGGACCTAAGTAGTGAGTGGATTAGAGTGAAAAGTCATGCAAGACTACTGATGAGTTGGTGTAGCGGCCAACGAAAAAGACCGTCTGATCTGCTGTGTGATTTGCTCTATACAAAGCGTTGTTGTTGGTTGTTGCCTTCATTGTCTTCATGTTGTCTTGTTGTCAACATACTTGGCCTAAAGCTCAAATTTGTTTTCAATATACATAACGAAGGTTACATTAAAAGTGAAGATTTTTAAAATTTTAAAAGGTATGTAAGCTTTCTGAGTCTTGTTTATGCTTTATGTTTTTGTATTATACACCTTCAAAATATTTTTAAAGTTTTTCGAAGCTTTCCATGACCTTAAAAAGTTCTTGTCAAAGCTGTGTAAAATCTTTGATATTTTAAGCTGTTGAAACTTTCTGAAATTGACTTAAGCTCTTAAAAGGCTTTTTTTAAAAATTTTGAAAGCTTAATTTGATCAAAAGATTCGATCAAAGTCCTTTCAAGGGCTAAAATGGCCAGTTTATTATAATTATTATATATGAAAGCTCATGGAAGCTTTGTAGGTTATTTGATACGAAAACTTTGATATTTGAAATTCAGCAAAATGGTCCATTTTCAATTTATTACAATTAAACCATTTTTAATTCGATTTCAATCAGATATTTCGTTCCAAAGACATTCAAATCAATTTTTCAAAAAGGATTTTTCCTTTTTTTTTCTTTTTTTTGGGATAGGTAGCCAAAGATTACAACAAAAATTTTTTTTTTATATCAAAAATATACACTTTTGCCTATTTTTCTGAACTGAAACATTTCATAACAATATAATTTCAATTTCGTTTCAATTATATTTAAATTTCATTTCAATTTCATTCTAATTTCATTTCAATTTCGTTTCAATTTGATTTCAATTTAATTTCAATTTCATTTCAATCTCATTTCAATTTTATTTCAATTTCATTTCAATTTTATTTGAATTTCATTTCAATTCCATTCCAATTTCATTTCAATTTTTTTTCAATATCATTTCAATTTCATTTAAATTTCATTTCAAAATCATTTCAACTTAATTTCAATTTCATTTCAATTTCATTTTGATTTCATTTTAATTTAATTTTAATTCCATTTCAATTTCAATTTCATTTTCATTTCAATTTCATTTCAATTTAATTTCAATTTCATTTCAATATTATTTGAATTTCATTTAAATTTCATTTCAATATTATTTGAATTTCATTTCAATTTCATATCAATTTCATTTCAATTTCATTTCAATTTCATTTCAATTTCATTTCAATTTCATTTCAATTTCATTTCAATCTTATTTCAATTTTATGTCAATTTCATTTCAATTTCATTTCAATTTTATTTCAATTTCACTACAATTTCATTTCAATTTCATTTCGATTTTATTTCAATTTCATTTTTATTTCAATTCCAATTTCAATTTCAATTTCAATTTCATTTCAATTTCATTTTAATTTCATTTCAATTTCGTTTCAATTTCATTTCAATTTTATTTCAATTTCATTTCAATTTCATTTCAATCTCATTTCAATTTTATTTCAATTTCATTTCGATTTCATTTCAATTTTATTTCAATTTTATTTCAATTTCATTTTAATATCATTTCAATTTCATTTCAATTTCATTTCAATTTCATTTCAATTTCATTTCAATTTCATTTCAATTTCATTTCAATCTTATTTCAATTTTATTTCAATTTCATTTCAATTTCATTTCAATTTTATTTCAATTTCACTACAATTTCATTTCAATTTCATTTCGATTTTATTTCAATTTCATTTTAATTTCAATTCCAATTTCAATTTCAATTTCCATTTCATTTCAATTTCATTTTAATTTCATTTCAATTTCGTTTCAATTTCATTTCAATTTCATTTCAATTTCATTTCAATCTCATTTCAATTTTATTTCAATTTCATTTCAATTTCATTTCAACTTAACTTCAATTTGATTTCAATTTCATTTCAATTTCATTTCAATTTCATTTCAATTTCATTTTCAATTTCATTTCAATTTCTTTTCAATTTCACTACAATTTCATTTCAATTTCATTTCGATTTCATTTCAATTTTATTTCAATTTTATTTCAATTTCATTTTAATATCATTTCAATTTCATTTCAATTTCATTTTTATTTCAATTTCATTTCAAATCCATTTCAATATCATTTTAATTTCATATTAATTTTTTTTTTTAATTCAATTTCAATTTATTTCAATTTCATCTCAATTTTATTGCAATTTTAATTTCAATTTCAATTCCAATTTCATTTCAATTTCAATTTCAATTTCAATTTCAATTTCAATTTAAATTTCAATTTCAATATCAATTTCAATTTCAATTTAATTTTCAATCTCAAAATCGATTTCAATTTCAATTTGACATCCTTCTTTCTTTTTTCATTGCTTACATTGTGTTCACTGTGTCAACTCACTGTGCGCCGCATTGCGCCACTGATTAATGACCTTTTTGGATTTCCGTCGCTATGTTGCTAAAAAAAGCAGTTAACAGGATTATGCTATACTATGTTTACCTATCTCAAAGATTTGCACTCTGGGAAAACCCTTAAAATAAAAAACATAAAACATTAAAAAAGGCTTATCTAGCAAAATTTTAAACAATGCCACAGATATTTGAAAAAAAAAAACAACAAGAAGCTATAAAGTTGTTTTAAGCAAATTTTATTTATTTGCTGCTACGTGCACAAAATATATTAAATAAATAAATCATATTTTGAGAAAATTTGGCAACACCATTAATTTGCCTCATACGACGAAAAAAAAACCTCAGCAGCGTTGCCAACTTTTGATGCAATTAAGCACTTAAAGCCATGCAGACATTTTGGCTCGTAAGCAGTACACGAGCTAGTGATAGAAGCGATAAGACAGGCAAGTAAGGCAAACAAAACGACGAACATGGAAAATCCGGTTTTTTGATAATTTTAGATTTATTGTTGTAGTTGTTGTTATTATTGTTGTTGTTGTTGTTGTTGTTGTTGTTGTTGTTGTTGTTGTTGTTGTAAGGTACACACAATCAACATTTTTTATCTTAAACGAATTTTAATTGGCTCAGCGCGTTGCAATTTTAGAAAAGACGCAGATGTTAACATAATTTACAACAGCAACAACAACAACAATACCAATAGCAAGACCAAAAGCAACTGAGTTATAAACAAACAGTTAAGAAAACAAACAAAAGCTTAAAACAATTATGGAACCTAAGTAAAAATCAATGCGAGTTAACGTTAAAAAAGCCTCACCACCTCGAACACAAAAGGGCCAAAGGACCCAAAAATGACAACTAAAAAAGTAAAAAAAAAGAAAACAAAAACAAGAGATAAAAACTGCTGTCTCTGCTTTGCGGCAAGTGGGATAGAAAGCGCTACAAAACATAGCTACAGGACAGAAATCCTACCTTAAGTAAACAAAAACAACACCAACAACAACAACAACAACAACAACAACAACAACAGCGACTCCTGGATTTCCACTCAAAAGCGGCCATGTTGGCGTGCAAATTTAAAACAAACAAAACTCAGGTCAAAAGTAGCGAGTCTCAATATATTTGCATGCGGCCAAAAGTGGGAGCGGAAAAAAAAGATAAGGCAATACTTTTTATGTTCTTGTCCAAAACCGAGTAAAAAGAGCAGTAAGGCTCTTTTTTTTTCCTTGGTGAGTTGGGGGCCTTAGTAAATTGTTAATGTTTCACAGATAATTTATTTAGGCACGAATGACCTGTACCTTTTTTAAGCGCCTAATATACTACGTGAGAACACAGGGAGGGCGGGAGGGAGGTGTGTAAGACCACCAAAAAGAGGCAAATTCCACCAAATGCTTTATGTTAACCTTAACAAATTTTTATTTTCTTTGGGAACGTATTTGAAGCACTTAACCTTTAAGCTGATAAGATTTTTTTTTTATATTTGTTTTCACGGTTTAATGGTTAAATGGTTTCAAACTGTAATTATTACCACTCGTCCTTTTCACTTCATTCAGAGAATTCATTTAAAATTTCTTAAAAAATGCTATTTACGGTAAAAATTTGGGTAGCACTTTACTTGCGATATTACTTACATTTTATTTTGTTTAAGTATTATGAATAGGGACAATGAACCAACCTTTAAGAATGTTGTAAGAGGTATGGTACTAGACATCAGGCTTAGCAGCGCCAATATGAAAAGCTTTATTCATAATTGACAAAATTCCGGTGAGATCTCTGAGGGTTAATGAAGCGCATATTTAATTTGGTCTGTGCCTCTGGACCCCTCTGAAGTTCTGCCACGTTTACTAGAACCAAAGAAATTGAAATAAAAGTATATATAGACTAGACTTTGACCTAAGCCACTTATTTCGATCTATTTTCACTAGAGCCAATTCTACTAGACTAACTCTAACGAAGCTTACATTTCAGGTTCTCAAATTGAAAACAAAAATAACACTTGGATCTTACGAAATACGGGACAGTGTCTTGGTGGAACAAAGAAAGCTAAAACTCTTCCATTAAGCTAAATAAATGGGAGAGTGAGCTTAAGACCAAGCCAAGCTTTAACAAAATATAAAAGTGAATTGAGATCGAAGAAGGTCACTTGGAGCAACCGTTGAGAGTTGATTTGAATGCCCCTCTACAGCAAAGTAAAAGCCAATGTCTAAGGATAATTTAAATAAACTTGCACTCTACTACTTTTAAACATGGTGGAAGCTATACCAACAGTAACTCCGGTCAAAACTAATCAGCTCTATTTGAAGACACCCTCTTTGCAGCGTGTACTGAACGCCTAAAACTACCCAGTAATTGGTGTCTTCTTCCAAAGATCTTTCTGACATACTGTTTTACTTTCTATGAAGAATTTGGGTTACATTGAAATTCAGTCCATACATATCCAAAATACAGACCAATTTTCCATTGCCTATAGCCTACCTTGCCTATAACAATATATTGACTCCATAACCCTTCTACTAATACGGATTTTTTAATGTAAGCCTTCAGTAGGTTACATACTCTACGAATGAACAAAGGTAAAGCCCTTATTATACCTAAGGTATAAAAAGTTCCCGGACAATTTTCCGCGAAAAAAGGTTCTTTTACTTTCTAGAAAAAAAGCAAAAAAAAAAAAAAATAAATAAATAAAAAATAGAACCAAGCGTATAAGAGTATCCTTCTAGATGATTTTCAGTATGTCTATCAAGCCGATACTGATCGATTGCAATAAAAAATAGAGGTAATACGAAGGAAAAACATTTCTCCTATATTTTGCAATGGATTCTTACTAGATGCTCTTCACTAGAGGTGATATAACCTCTTTTGTTTAGTCAAGGTCTTAACAATCAAGTATTTGCCACTAGAATATATCTGGAGCATTTGATTACCTCAAGTCTAGGCTGTCATAAACCGAAAATGTTGAATAGAACGCAGGGTGGTCTCCGCATAACCAAAAAAACTATGTCAAGGAGAATCAATCCTGATGACTTTTTTAAGAAAAGGAACTTAAGCCTGTTGCCTAGAAGAAAATTCATAAAATTTCTTAATGTGCTCAAGTTCTCAGGAGTTACTTGTTATATATGCCCGTCAACGACTTCATAGCGAAATATGGGGCCTAAAATTGAAACTTAATAATAAATTAGGACGTTTGCAACTATTATTAGACCTATGGTTTAGTATGAGTCAAATGCATGATTGATGATCTGCTCAACATGCTATAAGGTATTGCATACAGGATATTACTGGGCCAATTAGAACGTTACCAACTGAAGCTCTAAGAGTACTTCACGAAGTAACTTCTGTAATGATCAGCTATGGGCACGGAGCACGAATGAAAGAAACAAGATAACGCATTTTGAAAATTAGAGAGAGTGCGAGAGAGAAAGAGAGCATGATGTCATCCAGCGCTATTGTTAGATTTTGAAATAATTTTACTTTGGGGCCCCACGCCTAAATATTTTGTTTCTTATTTTCATAATATGTATATGGATCTCCTAAGCCTATTGGTGCAATAAAATTTTATCGGTCTCGAATGATTTACGAGATAAAAATCGCGAAAGTTTAAAAAATTGATATTTTTCGTTTACAAAAATATTCATAATTTTATACAGATGAGTAGTTATTTCTACTTTACTTCTGCAAGAGTTTATTTTTAATTTCGTCAATTTGCCTAAACGATCGCACATTTGCATTCGTTTTTGTTAAGCAGAAGCGCTGCGTGACGTCATGCACTGAATTGAGAAAGAGAGCATTAGATGACAGGCCTGCGGAACGCATAATCTTGTTTCTATCATTTTTGGGCACGGAGCAAGCCTCGGAGCCAATTGAGAGCAATTGAAAGCAATTGAGAGCGAAGGCTTGTGTTGCAACAACAAAGCAAAGACAAACACAGAAACAACAGAGAAGCTTTATATGTAGTTGTGCCCATATCCGATAATGATAGTAATCGAAGATACCTCTCTCGTCCATTCAGCATGGAACAAATAGTGATGCCAGACCACGCAATTGTGCAGGTCACATAAAGATACTTAAAATCTTCAAAGGTGACCCTTTTCTAAAAATTCTAGACAGAAGACTTCAGCCCATTTTATACTGATGGGCTGAAGCTTAAAAACAGAGAAAGAAAAGCAGGGGATTCCAATCACAATTTCCAAAAAAATCCTTTCAATTCCCAAAAGCTCAATTCCAAGCGAAAATATAAGCCATCGAGGTATCGGAAAGTGCAGTGAAAACCATTTTGAGTGGCCATTTTGACCTCAGAGAAGTGAAATCTCGATTGGTGCCAAAAGCGCACTCGTAATTCGTGTTCATTTTGTCAAAAATTCGACCCATATCGTTCCGCAACCACCGTATTCGCCTGACTTAGCACCATGCGACTTCTGGCTATTCGCTAAACTCAAAAGACCACTCCATGGACACCTTTTTGAATCGATAGAAGAGATAGAAACCAAAACGAAGAAAGAATTGAAGGCTATTTACAAAAGGACGCTTATCTCAAAGACTAATGAATATTTTGACGTGTAATTTGGCACAGATGTCAGTGACAGTAGTGTCAACTTAAAAATAAAAACATTTCTGCCTATGGGAATCCAGCAAACATTATGACTCTTCAAAGACTCTTTTAAGACTCATATAAATGAGTTTTTATCGTCATAATGGGCTCAAAAAAGACTCTTTCATGAGTACATTTTCGTAGGTTGTGGGTTTTAAAATTTGATTCATAATAATGACTGCTTTATGTCGAATTTTAGACTCAAAATTAAGACTCTTTTAAGACTCATATTTAATACTCTTTTAAGACTCATAAAGACTTATAATAAGGAATCTTTTAGGACTCATATAAATGAGTCTTTTTGGACTCTTTTAAGACTCATAATTAGGACTTTTTAAATACTCGAAATAAAGTCTCTTTTAGAAGTCATATAAATTAATCATTTTGGACTCAAAATTAAGACTCTTTTAAGACTCATGTTTAGTACTCTTTTAAGGCTCATAATAAAGAATTTTTAAATACTCTTTTAGAACTCATATAAATTAGTCTTTTGGACTCAAAATTAAGACTTTTAATAGCCATATAAAGCCATTTGAAGAATAATGTAATGGAATCTTTAAAGACTCATAAGTAATAATGAATCGTATAAGATGATATAGATTTTTAGATTAAAATTTATTTAAAATATTTCATAATTGAAAAATAAAACAAAAATTTACAATTTTTTTTTTAAATTTCAAATAAAAAGTAATTGTAGAAAAGTTTAAAGTAAAAATTTCACTCTGCCATATTAACACGTATCCCTTCATTCGATTCTGCAAGCTCCTCAACTGCACGCTGAAGGACTGAAAAATAAATTATGACATATTGGAGCATTCACTCCGAAAAAATATTCACATTTTTACAAATTACATCACATTACAAATTACAGAGGATCAGCCGTGATGGTCAGACATACGTATGCACCAAAGTTTTTATGTATTAAGAATATAAAAATATAACTTTAAAGTTTATAAAATCATAAAACACTCGTTTATAAGACTCTTTTATGAGGCCTTTTTACAATTACGCATAAATCATGCAATATAAGTATAATCCTTTTGTGAGTTTTTGTTATGAACAATCATAATACCGTCTTATTTAAGACTTTTTAATGATTTCTTTTTATGAGAACTCATAAAGCAAGCAAATAATGACTCTTTTAAGAGTCCTATTTTTAAGCAATCACTTTACAATCATATCAAAACATAAAACACGTTTAAAAAATACTCTTTTTAGAGTCTTATTTCTGAACAATCATTTCACAATCACATTAAAGACTCATTTAGGAGTCTTTTCATTGCGTACTCATAAAACACGTATAAGAACTACTCTTTTAAGAGCCATTTTTTTTTTGAGGCTCTCATAAAATGTTTGCAGGGATGTATATCCGGGATTGCGTACGTGTGTATTACACACTGTGTAAGCTATGGGGTCACATATCTATATGCTCTCAGAGTCTTGCTCTATGCTCAGAGTCTTGCTCTATGCTCAGAGTCTTGTAATAAGACTAATTTCTGATTGTGTCGAATCGCTGAATGTATTGGGAACTGCTTCGGATTGCGGTTGAACATAGCCAAGCACTCCTTTCGAGTGTTCACACGGCTACGAATATGGAGGAGTATTTATCAAGACTTTCCTTGGTATCGGTGCAAAAAATAATGCTTGATGAGTACAAGAAAATATTTTTTCTTCCAATTTCGACGAAATTCACGAAGTTGTCGGCTTTCAATGAATGTCAAAAATTAAAAAAATCACTGACTTCTCAAATTGCCCTCGTATTTCAACGATTTATTTTCTTTTTACTTTAATAAAGCTATTCCTATTTTATCTTGTCTACTCCACTTATTAATTTTTTGTTTTTGATTAATCTTATCTCTTGAATCTTAACCTATTTTAATGTCTCTGTATATTCTTGAAAAATACTTTTTCTTTTTAAGTGTTGAAAAAATTTCTAAATCCTATTTCTAGAATTTGTTCATTTGAAGATTTTGAAAAATATAACAAATTTTTTACAGATATTCCAAAGTGAAAACATTTGCAAAGAAGATGCAAGAATTTAATTTTTTGAAATTAGAAAACAACAGTTAACTTACTTATATGTATTTGTATTTTTATATATTTTTCGGTACATCTTCCATACGACGTTTTATTATTACTGCTTCAACACAACAACATCGTCAACTAACACCACGATGACAACAATATTGTTTCGCATGTCAATACAACACCATGAACGCCAATTAAAACCTTGTGACCATTCTTTTTTTCTCCCTCTTTTTTTGTGCCTGCTGGCCCCATGTCAACCAACAGACACGAGATTAAAACGTTACGAGAAACTCACCCGCTCATTGGCAACAAAGAAAAGCTCACCATTGACTGGCTAACAAAGTCCATAGCCGAGATACGCAAGCAACTCGTTGAGCTCCAGCAAATAGCTAGCAATGCAAACAAGGACATCAGCCGCAGGACACAGGGCTATGAGGATTTGGCAACGCTTCGTAGTGATTTTCGTCAACTGAAACTTGAACTGGCGGCTATGCGTGAACGACAGGAACGCGTCGAAGTTTTTGTACAGGAATTGCGTGAGGAGACGCTACAGCAGGAAGAAGATTTCAAGCGGTTGTTGCACAATCATCAACGAAATCAAAACAAACAAAATAAGTCCGATGCAGCAACGACAAAGGGGGTAGATGAGTATAAAGAGCAAAACGATGCGGCAGATGAACATAGTATAGAAGGAGGTAATAGTATGGAGCAGGACACTAGTAGCAGCAAGGATATCGAGGTGAGTTTGTATTGATTAATATAAGTATTGAACGTTTTATGGAAGTAAAGTTGAGTTGGTGAAGAACAGCGGTATTACTTACAATGCATCTCAGTAGGAAGCTTAAAAAGAAAGTGCAAAGACGTATAAATCAGGATACACATAATTCTTGTGATTCAAGAACTAAAAGTTAATAACTCGATAATTTCAATTGATTTCGAAATGATAACGATGTATTCTTTATATTTTTTAAAGATTTTGGATGATTATTTTCAAGTTTGGGTTGAAGTCTTTTGATATATTTTTGAAGCCTTCTACATTTTTTTTAATATTTCTGACTTTTTTCATTCTAGAAAATATTTCCTCTTCATTCTAGGAAGTCTTCTAAATCTTTTTTTAAGCATTTGTGTAGGGATTGTTCCCATTCAAGGGAATATTTCTTTAGAAGTCTTTTGTTGCTATCTGGAATTATTATGCAATTTTTGAACTTCTATGTAATATAGGTTATATGCAAATTGTGTTCGCCTTGAAGTCTTTTGAAATATTTTTGTTTTTGAAATCGTTTGAACTTGAATTCAATTGGGAGTGCTTGAATTTTTATTCAGTTTTTTTGGAATATTATGAAAAAAGATTGACTTGAAGTTTTTTACGTTTATGCTTTCATTTATGTTAAGGTACTATTACCGTCTAGAATTTTCAAAAAATGAATTTTTTGTTTTTCACATTTCTAGACTCTTTATGCCTTCAATAATAACTGTCTAATAATATTAAATCGAAATTCGAAGCCAGTGCCGAGATATAACGACTCAATCGAAGCGCGCTCTCGGCTCGCCACAGGTGTAAAAAAACTTTACACGCGTATTTCTCGAGTTTAGGTTTTTTTAACTGGCGGACAGTTAATCTCCAGATCTACTGGGCCGATTTTAATTAACTAATTCACCAAACGAATCTTTATTGTGAGCAGAAAGGTGTAATATTTTCTATAAGTAATGAAGAGTTGAAAGCGTTTTTTGGAATGATTATAGCAATGAGTATCCACAGATTGCCAGAAATAAGATTGAACTGATCTACGATGGAAATATATTCATTACCGTTTATTTCCAAAGTTATGACTCGAGATCGTTTCGAAAAAAATTCTTTCCAGCTTACATTTTGTTAACAATGCTGAATAGCCAAGCCGTTACGACCCATCATACGATCGAGCCTTTAAAATAACACTAGTAATAAATTATTTCAACACAGAATTTGGAAAAAATTTGAGCCAATGCAAATGCCAGTCTATTGAAGAGCATATGGTAAAATTTTAGGGACGCAATATAATGAAATAATATATGATACCCATAAGCTGGCGGTTTAAAATGTGGTGCCGTTGCGATGCTAAGAGTAGTTATCTATATTAAATTGATATATATAATGGTAAAAAGAAACAGAGAGAGGTTGGCATTATCGAATCCGTTATTATAGATATGACAGCAGGGCTGAATTTAGCTGGCCATTATCAAACAAGAAAGGAGGAGGATGTGTTGTTTGCACAAAAAAACGGAATAAAAAAAATCAAACAAACACAATTTGTTTCGAATGTAAAAAGCCAATGTGCTTTACTATAGACAGAAAGTGTTTTGAAATTTATCATAACTAAGTTCCATTTTGATTTTTTTAAGTTTTTGTTTATTGTTTTTATGTTTTTTACTGAATTGTTTCTGTTTTCTTTGTTTTTTAATTATAAAATATTAAATAAAAAAAAAACTAAATAAAAAAAGTCTGTTTAGTTTTTACATTTGACGACGAATGGGACGCATAAGTCCCATAATATTATCAACCCCCCCCTTGAAGAGTATAGAACTAATTTAAAATGCTATGATCAATAAATGCACATAAGGTATTGGTTTATCTATTACTAAAAATTTATCCAACAGTATCATTTAGAACCCGAGATATTAGGAAACTAAAATTGCCAAACATAAGATACAAATTTCTGACTTTGAGACGCCCTTAAACTAAATTCAAATAACAAAACCTTAATTTTTACACGAAACCCAAAGCAGGCATTCGTTTTTGATGGAACAACACCGATTTGGTCAAAATCCATTAAAAAATATGACTGTAATGATGAACAAACCAAATGGGACATATGTGTCCCATTCGTCGTCAAAGGGTTAAATAAAAATTAACATTCGTTTTGAAGTCTTTTCAAAAATGTTTGCATTATATTGAAGTTTCTTAGAATTTTTGAATGATTTTTACATAGTAGTTTTTTTTTTTAACTAAACTTTCATATCTCTACTGAATTGAAGTCTTTTGAAGTCTTTTTGAAGTTTTTGAAATCACACGAATTTGACTGAAGATAACTTGAGATTTTATGTAAATAATATAAGTTTTTCCAAAATATTCTCTAAAAGTATCTTCTGAATTCACTGAAGTCTTTTGAAGTCTTTTTGAAGTTTTTCTAAATCCCACGAATTCTATTGAAGATAACTTGAGATTTTATTTAAATAATATAAGTTTTTCCAAAATATTCTCAAAAACTATCTACTGAATTCACTTAAGTGTTTTGAAGTCTTTTTGAATTTTTTTTAAATCCCACGAATTCTATTGAAGATAACTTGATAAGATTTTATATACATAATATTAGTTTTTCTAAAATATTCTAAAAAAGTCTCTACTGAATTGAAGTCTTTTGAAGTCTTTTTAAAGTTTTTGAATTCACACGAATTCTATTGAAGATAACTTGAGATTTTATATAAATAATATTAGTTTTTCTAAAATATTTTAAAAAAGTCTCTACTGAACTGAAGTCTTTTGAAATATTTTTGAAGTTTTTGAAATCACAAGAATTCTACTGAAGATAACTTGAGACTTTTTGTAAAAAATTCAAGTTTTTCTAAAATATCCTAAAAAAGTATCTACTGAATTCACTGAAGTCTTTTGAAGTCTTTTTGAAGTTTTTTTAAATCCCACGAATTCTATTGAAGATAACTTGAGATTTTATATAAGTAATATATGTTTTTCTAAAATATTCTAAAAAAAGTCTCTCTTGAATTGAAGTCTTTTGAAATCTTTTCGAAGTTTTTGAAATCATACGAATTCTATTGAAGATAACTTGAGATGTTATATAAATAATATAAGTTTTTCTAAAATATTCTCAAAAAGTCTCTACTGAATTGAAGTCTTTTTGAAAATTTTGAATTCACACGAATTTTATTGAAGATAACTTGAAATTTTATATAAATAATATTAGTTTTTCTAAAGTATTCTAAAAATGTCTCTACTGAATTGAATAAAATTTAAGTCTTTTTGAAATTTTTGAATTCACACGAATTTTAGTGAAGATAGCTTGAGATTTTATGCAAATAATATTAGTTTTTCTAAAATATTCTTAAAAAAGTCTCTGCTGAATTGAAGTCTTTTGAGATCTTTTTGAAGGTTTTGAAATCACACAAATGCTTTGAAGATAACTTCAGATTTCAGATAAATAATATAAGTATTTCTAAAATATTCTAAAAAAGCTGGAATTTAAGTCCTTTACATAAATCAAACTAAACATTTATTTGAAGTCTTTCCTAAATGTTTTGCATTATATGTTGAAGTTTCTTATAATTTTTTCAATGATTTTTAATGTTTTTTTTTTTTTTTTGTGTTTTATTGAATAAAAGTTTTTGAGTATCTCTTAAAACTCTTGAAGTCTTTTGAAATCTATTGTTTTCAATATAAATAATGAAAGGTCGTATTTAAATATTAAGAGTAGGTCTTTTGAAATCTTTAAAAGCTTTCTGAAATCAATTGTGAAAAATCGTTTAAAAAAATCTTTAAGATTATTTCAATTTTTAATAAAAGTTTTTATGAAAAATTCGAAAAAAATTATTTGAAGTCTTTTATATGAATCAAAATAAACATTTATTTTGAAGTCTTTTTCAAAAGCCTTGCATTTTATCGAAGTTTTTCATGATTTTTTAATGATTTTCACATAATTTTTTTTTGTGTTGAACAAAGCTTCTAAAGTCTCTTTTGACAGCGTATGGAAGGAAGTCTTTTGAAATCTTTTTGAAGTCTTTTTTTGAAGTAATTTTAATTCTTTTGCCGTTTACTTAAGTTTTCGATATAAATTTATACACAATATTCTGAAAATAACTTCACATGAAGTCATTTAGTGTTTATTAATTAAAATTAATATTAATTTTGAAGTCTTTTCAAAATTCTTGAATTCATCAGAATTCTTGCAATACTTTGTATATATTTTTTTTAAACTTTACTCTCTCTGACTTCCACTTAAAGTCTTCTGAAAGTCTTTTGGATATTTTGAAATCTTTTTTAATTCTTCTGGAAAACAGAATATTTCTCAGATCCGAAAAATAATTTCTGTGTCATTTATTTTGAAGTCTAGTCTTTTGACATGCCTTGCTTTTCGATGAGGTTTTTTTATAAATATTTAATAAATATTTATTTTAGTCACCTATAGTTGGTAAACGTATCGAAATTATTTTGGGTTCTTCTGAAAGTCTTTTGAATTCTTTTAAATTTGAGATAAATGAATATTAAATGATAAATGATAAATGAATATGTTTGAATAAAAACTTAGCAACCAGGAAGTCATTTAAATTTTTGACGTAGAATACGTCGTTCTCGGAGGTAAGTAGGGTGGTTGATAGTGATCAGGTGTCGGTATTTACATTACTTTTTGAGCCTTTGGTGGGCCTAAAGTACTAATCGTACAATGTTGATCTTAGCACTTGTTGGTCTGCTTGATCCTCAATGCGACAAAAATTCATGTTAGAACTGTCTAACTTATATCAATTTTACACAATTACATGAAATATAAAGCCAACATTTGATGTTTTTGTTTGCTTAAACTTGCTACCTATTTATCGACGACTTCCGGTTTTTTCGACGGCGAAGACAGCGCCATCTAGCGTGAAGACATAAATCTTATAATTAAAAAAAAGCATACTTTTGGGGGCATGTTGTTTTTAACAGACTCGCGTAGCCCAGTAATACTGAGTAATTTTGAGGGGCATGCTTTTTTAACAGAATCTGTTATTGAAATGTCAAACGCTGCCAATTAAATATTCGGGCATATTATCGACAGTGAAATTTTGACACATGGGTTGTTGAACTTGATAGCATTGAACAAATTTTGTTTGCTTGTTTAAGTTTTCTACCTATTTATGGACAGTTTCCGGTTTTATCGACAAAAGCATAAAATTTGTATGGGAGCGCCCCTAAGGAGTGGTCGGAGGGAATAGGTGTCAAAGGCAAAAATGTTCCTTTTGCAAAAGTAATGGGGGTTGGTGATACATATTAACCCTCTCCGGCACTCTCTTAAAGGTCATATCCTCAGGTGTATGGAATAAATATTTTTAAAAAAGATGTCATCAAAAGCGAATTGAATAATTCTACGTCTTGTGTTACGACATAGTCGAAACTACTGTATCTTTTTTTTTAGAATTTTAAAAGATAAATTGTTTGTCTATATATTTAGAGTTTTTTGATCATGTCTCTCAAAAAATCATTTGGAATTCATTTAAAGTCATATCAGTATATTTTTTAAGTTTACTGAAATCTTTTAAAATAATTTTGAAAATAGTTAAGGCGATAACAAAACATGCAGTAGGTGTTGAATTGAAATGAAATCTTTAGGCTTTATTTTTAAATCTTTGAAGTCTTTGGCTGCGTTTTCTATCAACAGGAAAGCGTAGAAAATCTCTTTGGAGTTCATACATATTCATGAAAATTTGGAAAATCATGACAAATGAAATAATTTTGTATTTATGTGAAACTCTTTTGACAGGCTAAATGAAGTCTTTTCAAATCAATACTTTTTTTTAAAAAATAATTTTATTAACTTTTAAATTATGTAGATTAAAGCTTTAATTTTCTTTTGAAGTCCTGTTTAGGTTATTTTAAACAAGTTTTTAAAATATTTTAAAGTTGCAAGGAATTCGTTTTTGAGATTTACAGGGAAACCTAGCAATTCAAATTAGATTTTTTTAATTTTATGTAGGCATGTGTAGTCATATCTGTTGAATTCATTTTAAAGTTTCTATGGAAATCTTTTCAAATTTTGAGATCTTTATTAAAAATTTGATATTTGTAACTAAAAACTTAAAGAAAGAAGCTTCATTTCCGAGAAAAGAAAATATTATGAAGTCTTTTTAAAATATTTGAAGTCATTTTGAAAAATTTTTAAGTCCTTTCAAAAACTTTCGAATATTTTCATAATTTTACAGAAAAAGGTTTCCATTTCTAGCATTTCCTGAATCATTTTGCAAAAATTATGATTTTTAAAATAGGTTAGCAATCATTATGAAGTCTTTTGACAATGTCTTGTGAAGTTTGAAATCTTTTGAAGTCTTTTAAAATAACTTCTGAAAACTATGCTTTTGTCTCTTAGCTATTTTGAGAATATCTTGCAACCAAAGTATTGCTCAGCAATTCAAGAAATTTCTTCAAAACATTTTGAAGTCTTTTGAATTCTTTTCTTAGTCTTTTGGGTAAAGCATGAGAATTAAGTACTTCTTTAGAACTTTGTTGAGAAGAGTAAAAAATTATTTATTGTTGATTCATATTTGAAGTTTTATTTATATTTGTCTTGAAGCCTTTTGAAATCTTTTGAAGTCTTTTTATAGATTTTTGTAACATTGTTGATACAAAGTTTGTTTGCGTAGATTTCACTGAAAATTTTTGAAATTAAGAACTACCAATGCTACAATACGAAGTCTTTTGAAACTGTTTTGAAATCTTTCGAGATTTTTTTGAAAATTCCTTGTCCCCCCAGCGCTCATGAGCAATAAGTCTGAGGAAATTTTAGAAAATTATCAAAGCTGATTTTTGTAATTGATCCGTTATGAAAACTTACGTAAGTTTTTTGATGTGTCCAAAAATATTTTCATTCTTAGATATATTTTTTAACTTTCAGTCAAAGCATTCCTTTGAAGTTTTATTTTTTTTTTAATTCTCCGAAAAAGTTCAACAGGTTAAAATATATGCCTCAGAATTAAAAACTTGCTTAATTCAAAGTTTTAATCAAAACTTGTGTACTTATCTCACAAGCTATTAATATCACCTCCCCATACGTTCACTTAACTCCCAATCATCTAGCTTCTGTTTGCGTTTGATCTATAATGAATATAGCCATATTTTTTAGTTATAAACCTTAATATTATATATTCCACACACACTTAACTTACGTGTATGTAAATTTATTGCTTTATATGTTTAGAAGAACAAACAAAAAATAACCACCAACACCGTTAGCTAGATCTGGCAATTAATATTATTTAAATTTGGCAACCCTTTTGAATTTGTTTATGTATGACACACAACAGTTCCTAGACATCCGATGACTAGAAGTGAAATAACATTAACATACTAGAAACAACTTTAATGTTGGTGAAAAATATATTAGAAACAACAGCCACATAGCAAAAACAACAACAACAACAACTAAAACAAAAACAAAGTTCCCAAAGTGAAGCGGCAAGGAAGTAAGATACACAACGATGTTCATCATCAATTCGCTTTTCATCAATTCCCAAATAAGCTTTTAGAAGCAGCACTTTAGGGACAAGTTAACGAAGTGAATTAATTTAACTTGGTTAAAACTGACACACACACTCACACACATATATACAACACAAAAAACACCGACTCACACAAGCACAGCAAATAGAAAAAATATGCAAATAGAAGCACACACTCAGAGAGGCGCAGACAATTTAACGATGCTGCGCTACATTTTCTCTAAGTATGTGTGTACGTGACAGCACATTCTATATGTGGTAACATCAACACTAACAACCAACACACACACATATAAATTATAAATGGCTTCCTCAAAATTTTTCTTTAAGGGCGCTGGTTGCTCTATTAGGAGTTGTCTTAATAAACCAGACTTTATATGCAGTTAAATTTTTTTTATAACCATAAAATACACTGAAATAAGTATTTTAGTGTTTTGTTTCACACATAAAATAATTATTTCATATACAGGCAGAAAAATTATAACAGTGCCCCAATGAGTTTTTACTTATCAAACAATTTTGTTTGGCACACTTTTTTTTTTGTTTGGCACAGAACTTGTTTTGGGCACAAGCTCAAAAGAAACTCTCGCTCTCACTCACTTACTCTCTCAATATGTTCCCCTCTCTAAACTGCAAGTTTTTAATGCTTGAAGTTGCCATGGTGTAATAATAATAAGGTGTTAGTGAATTTTTGACAACACCAAGAATAGCTTTCTTTCTGTCAAAAAATTGAGAGTGAAAGAGAGGAGCCGTTGATAGTTGTCAAATTGTGTTATTTTTTTAGTTGCTAGATGATGATGTGTTAAAGTTTTTATAGGTTATTGTGCGAATAAAGTTTTAATAAATATAAAATTCAATTAATTGTGCCGTGTTGTGTTGACAAAAAGTTATTGCTGTTGTCTTCGCCCATTTGCCAAGTTCACCATTGAATGGTTTTGTCATTTTATCAAAAACGTGCGCTGGAAGTTGCCACCGAAGCTTTGGCAAGCATGCAAATTGTCTTGCATTCACGTCGACTGCTTCAAGAAAATATCGAATGCCATGAAAGAATGTTCAATACCTCAACTGAAAATAGCCATCAAAAGAAGTGGACATGGCATTGAGCTTCGACCGACTGCACGTTAGCTGATTTATTTTCATTACAATCCACCATCAGCTGCTTTTGACAGGAGCGGGGCGAAAAAATTTATCATTTTGAGAGAGAAGTGTCAAATTCACTAACACCTTATTATTATTACACCATGGAAGTTGCCAACCAAATGCACTGAATCGCCCAGAATGTGTATTACGCTTGAGGTTTGTAGTGGTAGTTGTAGCGCAAGTTGAAATAACTTCCCAATAAACCTTTTTGTTAGTTCTCACCTTGAGGTGCATTTGATATCAAATAGGTTTCTCAAATCTCCAACGTTAATTCTCAACAGTATCTCAAGACACGGATTATAGTGTTCTCAACTTAAAAGGCACTTTTTTTTTATGGTGATTTTCTTAGTTCTCAAATTGAGAAATTTGTAATTCTCAACTTAGAAATATTTTCTCAAATCTCCCTCAACTTCATCTCAAGTTGAGAAATAGCGTTTGATAAAATGCTTAATCTCAAATCATGGTATAATAATACAAGGTAGCATTGACAACTGCTTATTTTCTCTTCTGCAAGAAAATATCTCCTGTCAAAAACAGCTTATTGTGCAAATACATCAGCAGCTGCTGTGGTTGTTGTTTTTTTTTCACTTCAACGTTTTCAACATTACTTGTGTTTTTAATGGCGGATTGTGAGCGCTGTATATTTGAGTATATTTTTTGACAGGAGATGTTTTCCCTAGCAACTGTCAATGCTACCTTGTATTATTATACCATGATCTCAAATGATAAGGAATGTTGAAACTCAACTTGAGAATCATTCATTTCTCAAATGTTAGAGAATTTTTTTTCTAGTGTTTGCTGGGTTTTACTTTTGATGTTCTACATCAGACATGAGCTTCCAGAAGCACAATTGGGCCAGTGAAGAGAAGCACAATTGGCCCAACTACAAAGAAGTTTTATTTTATCAAATTTGTGTTTGAACATTTGTTAAAACAACAACACTTAGAAAAACAACAACAACAAAACCGACGTTCACCAATTTTTTAACTCGCTTTAACAACAACAATTGCATACAAAGGCAACAAAAACAAAGCTTCACTTGACGAGGCTGATCTTGAGATGATTGTCCCGTTAGTTGTGTAACACAAAAACACACATGATTTGTTTTTGTTTTGAAATTCATTCGTGTCATATTGCTTTGACAATTTTTTTCTTGTTTATTTTTTTTTTGTGACGAAGAGCAAAAGCAATAATGAGGAAAATTTTGTGTTTGTTTAAAAAAAAAACCATTGGCCCACTAATTTATTTTCCTGCTCATGACTGCTCTACATGAAATTACTATAAATCTTAATATTTTTGAATACGGCCTTTCATTATTTATATTGAAAACGAGTTTTTGAGCTCTAGGCCAATCATGTTGAGAACAAGACAACATGAAGAACAAAGAAGGCGACAGCCAACAACAACAACAACAACGGCTCTGTATAGAGCCAATCACAACAGCTTTGACTATACAGACTGTTTCATTGGTCGCTACACCAACTCATCAGTAGTCTTTTGTGTGACTTTACACTGTGATCCACTCAAGCTACTTAGGTTCTAGTTATACTGCCAATATGCCGAGAAAGTTACCCGGAATTTTATTTTTGGCAGAGAACGCTTGAATTTTTGTAACTGAGTTCTTATCGACATTAGATGCAAGCTGTACCAAGGTTAACCTAAATCGTATCATACTTTTAGGCCCAGCCTTAATTCATGTGCATCTTCGAAACTCGATCACGTGGTTTGCCGCTATCAGAGCATATTGAAGTTGTTGTTATTTTTGCTTTTTAGCTCCTCCCTTTTTTCCACACTTCCATTTTTTAGGGTTCAGTTAGTTTAACTGATGGTACACCTAACATGGTGTGGAGACCATTTTTGTTATGAAAGACTTTGTTGTTTTATGTGATTAACACACAACTAATGATTTTCTTAACATTTTTTACGGGCGTGCTCTCCCAGAAATTTTAAATCTTAATATTTTTGAATACGGCCTTTCATTATTTATATTGAAAACGAGTTTTTGAGCTCTAGGCCAATCATGTTGAGAACAAGACAACATGAAGAACAAAGAAGGCGACAGCCAACAACAACAACAACAACGGCTCTGTATAGAGCCAATCACAACAGCTTTGACTATACAGACTGTTTCATTGGTCGCTACACCAACTCATCAGTAGTCTTTTCTCTGCCAAAAATAAAATTCCGGGTAACTTTCTCGGCATATTGGCAGTATAACTAGAACCTAAGTAGCTTGAGTGGATCACAGTGTAAAGTCACACAAAAGACTACTGATGAGTTGGTGTAGCGACCAATGAAACAGTCTGTATAGTCAAAGCTGTTGTGATTGGCTCTATACAGAGCCGTTGTTGTTGTTGTTGTTGGCTGTCGCCTTCTTTGTTCTTCATGTTGTCTTGTTCTCAACATGATTGGCCTAGAGCTCAAAAACTCGTTTTCAATATGAAATTACTATAGCTATATCACATTCTATTTTTCGAGTGAGAGTAAACGATTGTTATTTTCACCAAACTGTTCCCCAAGCATCTAAAAGAAGTTTACTTACGTACAAACAAAATTTTTTTTTTCACACAAAAATAAGATGCAAGCAAGTTCTCTTTGCATTAAATTGTTCTCTTAATATGGAATTATAACACCTAAAGTCAGTGGGTCATGGGTTCATAAAAATATTTCGAAGTAAAATTATTGACAGCAAAAAAATGTATTATTTAAAGATATTAGTTCTAACGCGTTTAAATAACGGCTGTTTATATAATTCAGAAATAAAGATCAACGTCTTGACGAAAGTTCGACTCAAGAAGCTTTACATGACATTATTTACTCTCTGAGAACTGCCACTGTCTGCAGAAAGGTGACGACGACCCATAAGAAAAATTAATTTCAATTGAAAAAATTTTCTGTGTCTGGTGGAGGATTCGATCCTCGGACGTCACGGGTCAAAAATTTGCACCAAGTGGTTCACGCACTTTAACGCACTCGACCACGGCCGCCACTTGAACTTAAACTACACGTGTATTTTATTTATGTATCCACGTGAATTGTCTACAAGATAAACAATCGTTACTTTTTCTTTTGAGTTTCTTAGAACAAAGGCTTCCTTTGCTATTTGTAAAATTTTCAGGTGCTTCATTGGAACTTTTATAGGTTTTTTGAGTTCCTAGGAAAGTATTGAATGTTTCTGTAGACAAAAGTAACATTGGCATTTGGCCAGCTCCTATGCGCGTCATTGGTAATTCTATTCCTAGGAATCCTTAGAAACCAAAAAAGCCACAAAAAACAGCTCGAAGTCTTCCAAATCTCATTGCAATCTTTTGTTCTCAGGAACCTAAAAAGAATATTGGAGATTTCTTTTGCCTAAAATACGTGTATACTTTTCACGTGAATGCCAAATCAAGTGAATACGAACATAAACTATAGTACGTGAATAAAAGTGAATACTACTCGTATAGTTCGTGAATAAAATACACGTGTTGTTCAGGTTCGTAATTTCACTTGATTTTTGCAATTATACGTGAACTTTTGTAACACGTGTATAATCTCTGTATATCTCTTGTTGGAACTCCTTTTAAATGCTTTTAAGAGTTTAAAATTACTCGCTTTTGCTCTCTTGCTTCTCTCTTGTGCTCCTTTGATAGAATATACAATTTTTTTGGACTCAAATAATCTATATTTGGTATGATACTTCCAAAAAAATTTGATTTTTCCTAACTTTAAACAATATTTATTTAAATAAACATTGCAAAATTAACATTTTCTCTCTTAATCTCTCTCATTTTGTCATAAACAAAAACATGGTAGAATAAGAGCCCGAATAGAACCAAAGCAGTGGTCGATTGTCGGTCCTCTTTCCGCGAACTCCGCTGAATAGGTTCCTGAATAGGAGCGATTGTCAGTTGTCGCATCAGCGACTTTCAGTGTTTAAATAAAATAATAAAAAAATTTATTTAATTTTTTTTGTTTTTAACTCACATGAATGCAACACAGACACACAAAAGGAAATGTCAGCTTCATGGTAGGGCTGACTTGCTTAGTGCCCTCACGCGTCAACGAAGAGTGGGGAATAAAAAAGGTGAACTTCAAAATGGCGAAGTTCGTAGAAACCTCAAATAAAATAACAATATTATGTTTTCAAGCTGAAAATAGTGCGGACACGTTGGTTAAGTTTGTATTGATTTGAGTGAAAATATTGTAAAAACATTGTAAATAAATCTATAAAATGCCGAGGAAGTGTTCAATTTGCAAAAAAGCTTGTAAAAAGTTTACCCTAAAATTAACTGCGAAACATGAACATAAAGAAACTCGAGTTGAACAGCTGATTTTGACAACTAGCTCCCTTTTCTCTGCTTTCTACTCCATTTTTCTTCGATTCGGCCCTACCTTATAATTCTACCATGAATGCAACACAGACACAAAACGAAACATCAGTTCATGGTAAAAACAATCCTTAGCATAAACATGGCAACACTTACGCCACTCAAAGAGAGATCTGACAGCCTTCGGAGAAAAAATAAAATAGATTCTATTCTGGCATTTTTGCGTAGCGGATTTCTACTACAATTTCGTTTTTGGTGGCTGCATACATTTTTATGTATTTTGTCGCACGGCGTATCCGACAACCGACAGTCACTTTGGTTCTGTTCGAGCTCTAAAGAAAGTATTCTAAAAGCGTACTTACATACGAAAGTATTCTAATTCTAAATGCTCTGAGTCAAAACTCTCAAAATTAATACAAATAATATTATGCTCAGGGATGAGTAAGAGCCCGAACAGAATAAAAAATCGTGGCGACCGACGATCCTCTCTGGTCTCTCTGACACAAATATCTTATTTTTTCTATTTCATTTCAATGTATTGGTCTCTTCAATTGTGTGAATACAACACACACAAAGAAGGAACGTCAAGACATAATAGCTGCGTTCGATTCGCCAGTGCTCAACTCAATTACGAAAAAAACGGCTACTCACTTAGCTGTTACTTACTGAATAGTTGGCAACACTCTTGTTTTGACAGACCACAAGAAGTCTGTCAATAAATTAAGTTAAAAACGAAGAAACTGCTTAAGGGGGAGATACCCCTAGACAGGGTGAAATTAGTTTTGTTTAATAATTTTTTTTCAAGTTGATAACATAATTGGATAATTTTTTTTATTTTCCTATATTTTTAGTAAATGGTGGATCTGCAGAGTATCTCCTGTAGCTGTCAAAATTTTCGCACTTATATGAAACAAAAGAGGTTTTTTTCTTCGAGTACTGATATTTTGAAGGGAAGGATAAACCTGTAATATCATAAAAAAAGTTATATGACCCTATTCACGTCACGCTGTGTCTTTGGGTCACTGTGCAATTTCAAACCAATATAAATGACTTAAAACTTGTTTTAAAGAAAAATTAGAAAAAACATTTGAAATTTTTCCGAAACTATGAGATATCTCCCCCCTTAAAGGAGAATAATTTTGTTTTTGTACTCACAACACATTTTGACAGAATCTATTACATTTTACTTATTCCGTACACAAACCAATTAAAAAAGAAGAACTTGGCAACGCAACTTTACTCAACTCAACTGATAATTGACCTACTCTATACTCAACTAGCTGTAGACTTTGTTGTTGTTTTCACATACAAATTTTGAAGTAAGCGACATGAATTGAATATAGGCTGGCGAATCGAACGCAGCTAATAAAAGCTAAGGAAATGGCTTTGAACATATCCCATTTCTAAAAAAAATATGGCAACATTAATAGCATTCATAGGGAAAATCGTCTGTCGCAAGAGAAACAATAGAATAGATTATAATTATTATATAAATAGATTATATAATAGAACAATAGAATAGATTATAATATAATTAAATTGCGATACATCGTTGCGGCTGACGACCTGCGATTTCATTCTGGACGTGTTCATATATTTTCATGCAATATATTGCTTTGCGATGTCGTGAATCGCAACGATTTTTGATTCTGTACCGGCTCTTAATAAGGTTGTCGCATGGGTAAGAGCGAGTGCGCATAAATATCAAATCAAAATTGACAGCTCAAACAAATTTTTGCTGTTGAACATAGTACAGTGTTCTTTTGACACTTCTGACTCTTGGTACTCAGCCGCGGGTGTACCTTGTTTATTCTACCATGGCCAGCAATAAACATTCTTTATATCAAGCTTTTTCTTGTCAATTGTAAAGCAAATTGTGATTCACACGTCATTCACAAACATGTTGTGTTTATTGCCGAAGATATCAAAAGCAAAGATTTTTCTCCGTGTAGAAGTAAAAAAAAAGAACAATATAAGTATGTATACATCCATGAATATAATAAAAAATAAGCATGCAAACATGTGGACAAATTTTGAGTTGGTTTAGTCAGGGTGTAAAACTTTTGAGCTGGAAATAAATACGAGCTCGTAACAGCAACGACAACACCAACAGGAATAAACATAAAAAACGAACAGTGAACCTGCTGTCAGTGTAGAATTTCATATATGTATGCATGCTGATCCAAAGAACTAAGATATAAGGAAGTGATGTTATTGCACAAAAGTGTGGTATTTTTCTTATTCGTGTTGGTTGACACAAATACATAAACATTCACAAAGGGCCGTATTCAGTTGACCTACAGCCGTATTCATAACAATATCTTATTCATAAAAATTCTTACTCATAGACCGTATTCATAAAAATATAGTGATTTTTCGTTTAATAACGTTTATGAATAATGTTTTTAATTCTTTCTCTGTTCTTCTCACTGATTTTCTGTTCTCTGTGATTTATTTTTCAAAACAGCTGATTTTGACAATGTGTCGATCATGACGTAGGCAGACATGCGCATGGCATAATCTTGTATTTATTATTTTTGGGTACAACCTGTCGTAGGATGGGATTTTTACTAATATTCATATAAAACGCATGAAAAAATAAATGAAACATTTTGTTTTTACACATTTTGAAATGTATAGTTTTATACAGTTTTTGACGAATAGTCAGTCCCGAATATGCGGAAATCTGAAAAGAAATCAATAAAATGTATTACATCTGATTAACTATGCTGAACACAGAAGCGCCCCAAAAATGTATTCAGCTGTGAAAAACTGATGCGCCCCTGAAGCATTTTGACAGATGTGGGTGCACCATTGTGAGTGCAAATTGGTGCGAAATCAACTGGCTCTAATTTGCATTGTAGCAAATTCTAACCACACAACGCATGTTATAATTATTTTTGGTCATATTTTTCTTTAAAATTACATAGTTTTCAGCAGTGAAATACGCTTTTAATTTAATTATTTCACTGCACAAACTTTCAATTATATTCAAGTGATCTCAGAAATGTAAAAAAACACTCTCTATCTAGCTCGCTCAATTCAGAAATCATACCACAGTTCATGTACACTGTGTGTGTGGCTAACACCATTTCCTTATATTTTATTTCTTTGTGCTGATCACACATGCAATTTTTACTAGAACTCGTTATGAACTCCTAGAATTGCCACTATCAGTTAAAGCGTTTGCCACAAGTTGTTGCTGTTCAAATTGTTGCTGTTGCTGCGACTCAGCGTTCAGTGGCTGCTTAACTAAAACTTTTATCTACTTCAATGGCTGCTGTCTAAAAGGATATGGCTTCAAACTCACTATAAGAATAACAATTTTGTGATTGTTGTTGTTGCTGTTGTTGTTGTTGCTGTCGCTATTCCTGCTGTTGTTGTTATTGCTATACATGTTGCTACTTGTGTTGTGATTGTGTTAAAGAAATCATTAGCAATAACAATTGAATTTGATAGCAGCCACTTATGTATGCATTAAAGCGCTACAGCAACAGCTACAGCTACAGCTACTGTGCGTATCTGTAGTAATAGGCGCACGCAAGAAAAGTTAGTACACTCAGAGAAAATAATATTAAAAATTGGCAGGTTTAAGTTTTTGCTCTGCTTTGTGACCTATTGCTTAGCTTTTATGCAACAATTTTTTTGGCCTTTTTATATTTCTAAACTATTCTGCTTTGTTTTAAAGAATTTTTTGAAAAAATTTCCTTGTTGTGTTGAAAAAAGTGCCAAGCAACTTAACTTAGTTTATAATAAATCAGTAGCCCGAGCACCAGAAAAACACCAAAAGTTTTGCTTAAGTTGACAAACTTTTTCAACTTTTCTACAAACTTGAAAATATTTTTATGCTAACTGGTTGTCTTTGTTGTTATTGTTGGTGTTGTTTTTCTTGGGAAAACTTTCTATATTGCCTGTCTGCCTTTTGCCATTTTTATTAAATATTTAAGCCAATCCAGCTATTTCTGAAATTTCTTTGCTTTGTGTCTTTGGAGTTTTTGCTGCATTACTCGGAAAATTTTTGGGTTTTTTTTTTGTGGGTATGCTTATAACCAACATTTGCTGCTTTGAGTGGTTAACTGATGCACAGTTTCTGCAAATATTGAAATTAAGTGAAAAGCATTTTCAGTAGCATTTTGTTTTTTTATTTTTGCTCAATTATTTTGAGAAAAATTTAGGAGTTTCGGTCCAGACATAAAAATATTTTAGCAATGAATGGTCACAATAGTTAAATAAAGTGTTTATTTGGCAATATTTGCAAAATCTTAGACTTCATTTGCAAAAATATATTCCAAGGCAAAGTCTTTAATGATAAAATTTCATCCTGCAACGTTTGCAGACTGAACATTCAGAGATTTAAGCAATGTCTGGATCAATTCTTGTTTAACTTAATGGTAGAAAATATGAAGTAATTGTGCATATTTGAAAAATTTTAAATTTTAAATGTTTATCTAAACAAGAGATATCGAATTATTAGGATTTATAAGGTCAATTGGATGTATATTAAAAAAAGCAGCACAAAATACAAGGGTCTTGCAGCAATAGGAAGTACTGCATTCATCGGCATGGAGCATATTTTTTGACGTGACAGCGTTACGTTTTAGCTACCAGGTTTCTAAAAAAAGTTGAAGAAGACGTGTGTTCAAAAAGCAACGGCGTTGCATGGAATTATTACTCGCTAAATTAAGGTGCTAGCAGAAAAGCTATGCTACGACAGTAAGGATTAATTCTTTAAACTTACTGTTTTTTCCTTAAATAAAAAAAAAAAAAAATTATAGCATCATTAGTAAGCGGATGATAAGCTTAAGCAACGAAGCTGCAAATTTGTTACATGGAAATATAACTCATTGAGTGTAGGTGCTAAGGAAAAAATAAAATTATAAATCTGTCAAGGCTGGTTCTTAGCCGTCATGACGAAAATAGACAAAAATATTTTGGAAGTCATGAAGCCGTAAAGGGATCGAAAATACAATAATGACGCAACGACGTTGCATAGAATTATTACCCGGAGTTTATATGCACCACAGTTAATGTTATAAAATAATAATGAAGGATTTATACTTAGCCTTACGACAAAAATAAAAATAGATTTTAATATCGTCAGGAATTGTAGCTAGCAGTTTATGCAACAATAATGCAATGTTGTTGCATAGAATTATTACTCGCTAAGTAGAAGTGCTACTCTAAAAACGGTTCTACGAAAGATTGGTCTTTTGATATCATAAGGAAAATAAAAAAAAAAATTGACGCCTTAACCGCTTAATGCCGTGGAAATGCAGCAATAATGAAAAAACGTTGCATGGTATTATAACTTGGTGACTACAAGCGCTATGTAAAATATTATGAATCGACAGTAAAGGTGATATTTTTGGCCATATGATAAAAATTAACAAAAAATATGCGTCTCCAGGCTACTCAAAAACCTCTTAAATTAATGCAAACGCAACATCGATGCACGTATTTATTGCATTACTTTAAGGCAAATGTCTAAGTCCCATAGTAAGATCAGAAAAAGCAAAAGTAAAAGAAAAAGAAAAATAAAAAGAAAAATCAAACGCAAAAGCAAAAGCAAAAGCAAAAGCAAAAGTAAAACAAAATTTAAAATAAAAGCAAAAGGTAAAGCAAAAGCAAAAGTAAAAGCAAAAATAAAAGAAACAGTAAAAATAAAAGCAAAAGCAAAAGCATAAGCAAAAGCATAAGCAAAAGCAAAAGCAAGAGCAAAAACGAAAACAAACCACAAAATATAGCAAACTCAAAAACCAAAAGCAAGAAAATTAAAGTGAAAATCAAGATGAAAAAGGAAATTAAAATTAAATCGAAAATTAAAACAAAAATGAAAACGAAAATGAAAACGAAAATGAAAAGAAAATGAAATGAAAATGAAAATTGAAATTAAAAAGACAATAAAAATTAAAATAAAAATGAAAATTCAAATGGAAATGAAACCGAAAATCAAAATGAAAATCAATATCAAAATTAAAATTTAAATCAAAATCAAAATCAAAATCAAAATCAAAATCAAAATCAAAATCAAAATCAAAATCAAAATCAAAATCAAAATCAAAATCAAAATCAAAATCAAAATCAAAATCAAAATCAAAATCAAAATCAAAATCAAAATCAAAATCGAACTCAAAATCAAAATCAAAATCAAAATCAAAATCAAAATAAGAATCAAAATCAAAATCAAAATCAAAATCAAAATCAAAATCAAAATCAAAATCAAAATCAAAATCAAAATCAAAATCAAAATCAAAATCAAAATCAAAATCAAAATCAAAATCAAAATCAAAATCAAAATCAAAATCAAAATCAAAATCAAAATCAAAATCAAAATCAAAATCAAAATCAAAATCAAAATCAAAATCAAAACCAAAATCAAAATCAAAATCAAAATCAAAATCAAAATCAAAATCAAAATCAGAATCAGAATCAAAATTAAAATCAAAATAAAAATCAGAATCAGAATCAAAATCAAAATCAAAATCAAAATCGAAATCGAAATCGAAATCGAAATCGAAATCAAAATCAAAATCAAAATTAAAATCAAAATCAAAATCAAAATCAAAATCAAAATCAAAATAAAAATCAAAATCAAAATCAAGATCAAGATCAAGATCAAGATCAAGATCAAGATCAAAATCAAAATCAAAATCAAAATCAAAATCAAAATTAAAAGCAAAAGCAAAATCAAAATCAAAACCAAAATCAAAATCAAAATAAAAATCAAAATCAAAATCAAAATCAAAATCAGAATCAGAATCAAAATCAAAATCAAAATCAAAATCAAAATCAAAATTAAAATCAAAATCAAAATCAAAATCAAAATCAAAATCAAAATCAAAATAAAAATCAAAATCAAAATCAAGATCAAGATCAAAATCAAAATCAAAATCAAAATCAAAATCAAAATCAAAAGCAAAAGCAAAATCAAAATCAAAATCAAAAGCAAAATCAAAATCAAAATCAAAATCAAAAGCAAAAGAAAAAGCAAAAGAAAAAGCAAAATCAAAATCAAAAGCAAAATCAAAATCAAAATCAAAATCAAAATCAAAACCAAAATCAAATTCAAAATCAAAATCAAACGTTTAACTACACAAACCCGGTTTGGATGATATGAACATTTGACAACTGCCTAATGCCAGGGCTGCACTTTCCGAAACCCGAAATGCATAACTCTTTATAATCTTAAAGTTCGAAATTCGAACCTTCCATTCAAAAATTGCTTAAATTTTGCTGAATTTTGTTAAATTCTGAATTCACATCTGGACAAAAAGAGTTGTTATCTTTATATCTGAGCAATGTTTTCGCGACGTGTTGCGTATAATAAATAAATCTGTTGAAATTTCCACAACCTAAGTTTATTTTATTATCTTACCCTGGAGTTGTGCCTTCTTTTTTTTTGCTGTACTATGCTTCTTCGTCGTACTTTCGAATGAGATATTCTCAAAATTCAGAGTTTATTCTATTTTCATAGCTAGATGGCATTACAACAACAACAAAAACAACAACGTTGTCGACTGGAAGTTAGTCAATTTTATGACAGCACGTTTTACTGTTTCGTCCTTGAGTCCATGTGAGCTAGTTGGCACTGGTATTGAAAGGCATGACAATTGCTTTAGTCGAGGTGATTTTATTCTATTTTATTGCTACTATTTTACTCCCATTTAATTTACTATTTATGTACGTTTCCTACTTCACTGCTTTTTCAAGTTTTTTCTTGTTTGTTTTTTCTACATTTTACTTTGGTCGCTTTGTGTGTGTGTGACAAATTTGTACATGATTGGAATTGAAAAAAATGCACACAATCACACACACACACAATAACACACACACAATTTTGTCATAGTCACGTGACGTTAAATTTCTTAAGCAACATAGTTATCCTAACGACAAAAACAACAAGAAAAATAACAATAACAACAACAACAAAACCAGTAACAACAACTATAACTACAACAATGATGATAAAAAAGTTAGCAACTTTTGCAAATGTATTATCACAAACACACACGCACACACATAAAAAAATTTATTATGTGCTTGCATGTATTTTACAACACATAAGACACTAGTTTAAACTACGTTACGCCATTTTGTTACATAAATAATTTAATAGATTCGCGCCAAGCACAAGAATTGCCAATTTCCACGTATTTTTTGTAAAATGCGAGTTTTTTCACGTTTTCATTGAAAATTCGCGCATTTGCTATGATTGCCAGCCATGTTCTTTGATGATGATGGTGATGCGCAATTTCAGTTATTTGGCATGACATAAAAATGGCGATTTCTTTTTATATATAACAACTTTTTAGTTGTATTTCTACGATTTGGCGTCATGATCAAAATCTGCCATTTATGTGCATCAGTTATCATAAAATATGTAGACAAAATGAAATCATTTATTTGTTACTATGAATGATTTTTTTATTTAATAGGAGACAATTCGCATAATAAACTATTCAGTTGGTTATTGTGAATATTTTTATGTTGCTTTCTGGTTTTTTTCATGTTATATTTGTCTGTACTGAAACGGATTTTGTTTTAGACTCAATAGCCTCAAAGCTTTCACTTGATGCTTTATATCAAACATGCCCACGTAGTGGCCCATATGGCCCGCGTGGCCCTTCATACAAATTTTTTTCTATCTTAGTTTTGTCTTTGCGGTGAGCCAAAATCAAAAAACGCCTGCAAAAAACAATAACACAAGCCGCACTCGCTCAGTGTTCAGCACATTTTTCAGCGAACTTTACAAAAACAAATGCATGCAAAGCCAAAATAAAAAACACACACTCGATGATATCGATAATGAAGCTGATTGTTTCGTTACTTGTGTGTCGAATAATTTTTCATAACATGTGGTTTTGTTGCAATTTTTTTTTGTTTTGTTTAATTTTTTGCCAAACGATGAGCAACATTTTGAGTTTTAGTTTTTTGTTTTTTAAGCATTGGCCCGCACTTAAAATTTCTTTAAGCAGGACCCCACTGCTTTTTATTGATAAATATTTCACACAAATATTTTTTTTTTAATTTAAGGAGTACCTTGGAGTGAAATTTTTTTATTGATTTTGATTTTGATATTGATTTTGATTTTGATTTTGAATTTGATTTTGATTTTGATTTTGATTTTGATTTTGATTTTGATTTTGCTTTTGATTTTGATTTTAATTTTGATTTTGATTTTGACTTTGCTTTTTATATTGATTCTGATTTTGATTTTGATTTTGATTTTGATTTTGATTTTGATTTTGATTTTGATTTTGATTTTGATTTTGATTTTGATTTTGATTTTTATTTTATGTAAATTTTTAGGTGAGTGCATAAAAATGTGTTTGAGAGAAACAGAAATATTTCAAAAGATTTTATGTTGTTTTCTATCAGTCTGTTCTATAACATCCCAGCAGTTATTTTGGAGTCAATTGAAAAATTGAACTAGTTCATTTCTAGCGTAGTTCGCAGTAGCTCTTAAAAAGTACAAAAGGCGTCCAGTTTAGAACAGTTGTCTTTGCTTTTGTTTTCAAATGTATTGCTGAAAGAAATAAACGCGTTCTGGCTACTTTTTAAAATTTGCTGCGCACAAGAAAAAATAATAAAAAAAAGTATTTATATACAAAATGTTTTCTGGAATGTGGATGGAAAAGATGGTACAAATGAGATCTTAAGGACCTTTCCGTTGCACTAAATTTTTACACTTTTAATATGTTCACTTTAAAACCAGTTAAAAAATAACTACTTTCAGGCTACTGCGAAAGCAACCAGTTTAAAAATGTTCCTAATGCAACTAAATAGTTCAAATATGGAGAAAAAGCAGTGTTTCTGGGGACAATTGTCTTTTCCTATGACATCAACCTACAAAAAGCGTCAGTTCGTTCAATGTTAAAGGGTATTGTAGTGGAACTAGTATTGATCCTTTTTGGAACTAGTTCAGAACTATTTCAAATTTGGTCCACTTTTCTGCTGGGATATAACTTATGAGAGCGCTGCTGCTTATGTGAGAGCAAATCCTCGATAATGTGCTTCATAAAGGCTGAAGCGAAGCACATTTTCCAAGTTTAGTACGTAAACAGAGAGCGAGGCTTACATGCGAACCTAGATGTGCTCTAAATGAGCTTTGAATAGTCTTCGCATAAGTGTCTACGAGGAAGGCAAATGTTCTTAGCGATAGGCTCTTAGAAGTTAAACTAATAGTTGGGCTAAGATATAAAACAAAAATTCTTGCAACAATGAATGTTTTCGGCTGTCAGCTAGTAGAATTTCCAGAGTTGGCTTTATAAAGGTTTAAACATATTTTGCCAATATTCAGCTTCTTCATTTTTGTTTGTTTTTTTAATGTGCTCCCATAATTTTCTCCATTAATTCTTGACAGGCTCTTACTGAACCATAATATTCGGCACTTAACAATGTGTGCATATTGGACACGACATATCTGCTATATTATTTTAATGTCTGCATTGCCCCAAATTTCCTCAACTCTGCTCAAACTTTTGTCAACTCCCAGCAGTTACATAAAATATTACTACAAAATATCACACCAAATAATAAAAACGGCGGTTAAGTTATGACATTTTCTAGGATTATCATTTCACACCAATAAACACACAAAAGCACAGACTTCAGCACTTTAGAACAAAACATCCGCGCAAATGCGCCAAATTTACGGTATTTTTCCATTTCTTTTTTCCATTTCTTTTTTCTCTTTCTTTTTTCACAAAAATTTCTTTTTTTATTAGCTCAGCCTCCGCTGGCATAAAACGCTCGAAAAATATAAAAGCATTTCTGAAGCATAAAAATCTATTATCAGCAGAAAATATAAGCAAATAAAAGATTTCTTTTTTTTTTTTTCTTTTCTTTCCATTGTGTTTCAAATATACAATTTATATAATGTACAAGTAGAATAGATGTCGAATAAATGTTACAAAAATAAAATAGCCCAAAAAATATAGGCAACATGGCGTTGGTACATAAAAGTTTATGAGTTTTTTAAAAATCGCGCATTAAATTTAAATAAGTGCTTTTTGACAGCTGTCAGAATAAAGAAAAGAAAAGAAAACAAAGACTGTCAGAAATTCAAATAAACGTTGAATCAGGGAGGAAAAAAACACAAACACGCCTATGATATATTGTGAAGATGATAAAGCAGACAGCATAGGCATGTTTTAAAAAACATTGTTAGCACTTTTGGATAATATGTCTGAATATTTGCTAATGGGATCAAGGAGTGGCAGCTACTTCCGACCCAGCTGGCAAGTATCAAGAATCTGTTTGAAATTTTAGCGAATTGCTTTTTTATGATTTTGCATTTCAGTGCGTTTAGATACAGCAACAGGCCATTAAATGTGCACAATTAAATAATCTTAATAGATTTCTGACAATCTTAACTGACTTGAGAACGACATTAAATTGCAATGCAGTGCAATTTAGAAATTTTTTTCGCAGCGACAGAAATTGTTGAATTTCTTTAATGTGCAGTTAAAATTTAAATTTGGAAAGTTTTTCGTAAGTTTAATTTAATACTTAGCAACGACTTTTGATGCTTCTATAAAAAGAAATAAAGTACAAACTTAAAATAATCTTAATGCAACTCTTCCCTAAATTCATTCTTATCTGGATTCCGGGACATGTTCAGATACCTGGTAACGAATTTGCAGACCAAGCAGCTAGACTAGCAACGAATTCTCCTCTAATATATTCTTCCAACCATAACTGTAAGGACATACAAAAACATTTGAAAACCGTTTCTATTGAAAAACAAATACAACTATGGCGTCTGACATCCAATTGGTACCAATGCATAAATACTTCCAAAATAAATATTAATACTTTCCTCAAATTCAACCACAAGGAACACTTAAGCAGACTCGATATGGTTAAATTTGAGCGCCTTAGATTAGGACACACAAAACTCACCCACTCCTATCTTCTTGATAATTCCCCTCCCCCTAACTGTCCTTTCTGCAACTCTACCCATTTATCAATTAAACATATTATATCTGATTGTAATCATTTTACTTTTACGAGAAACCAATTATTCCCTAATGCTAATCCTCTTTTCTATTTATCAAATCCATCTTTAGAAAGCATAAAAAAAATAATCAACTTCTTAAAATTAGGTGATTTATATCATTTAATATAATTCTCCTTTTTTTCACTACTTCAAATTAAATATTATATTTATTATAAAAATGGTTAAATTATCAATGTTTTAATGATTTATAACTGAATTTTCTAATTATTTTATAATTATATAATCTAATTAACTCCATAGACATGCGTACAATATATATATATATATATATATATACAATATTAAAATATTTAAGTTTATTCTAAGAATAGTATAGCTGAAGGCCATTGTCGCTATTGCTTTTTCTTCTATTGTTAGCTTATAATTTATAATTATATGTTAATAAATAATAATAATAATAATACATAATAATAAAATAATTATTTTAATACAATTTTTGAAACTTGAGTTTTATAGAGTTGGAGTTATGATAGCTATTTAATGTTAATAAATTTTTGTTTTTAATTTTGCTGTAAATCGTATTGAAATCATTATATCTCCGCTCAATCTCACTGTCGAACCCAATGTGTGACAACCTCAAACTCAATCTGAATCTCAAACTTCAAATGAATTTTGAACACACTTTCAAATGTTTTTAGATTTTATCACAAACTATAACTCAAATTCAATCTAAAACCATATTTTCATAAAAGTCCTAAGCTTTATCTCGAGATTTGATTTATTTATTTATCTCGAGATATATTTCAGAATCATTCTCAAATATAATCTCTAACTCAATTTTAAACTCTTCGTGAACTCTAGTTACAATTCAATATCAAACTCATTTAATACTTTAAACTAAATCTCAAACTTAAATTCAGCCTTGAACTTAAACTCAAATTAAAACTTAACTTAATTTGAATCAGAAATTGAAACTTAAACACAAACTCAAATTAAATCTCACGTTCATATATACCTATTTTAACTAAATTCCAAATTGAAACCAAAACTAAATCTTAACCTTCATCTCTACCTCAAATTCAAATTCGAACTCAAATTAAGCTCAAATTAGACTTAACCTCATTCACTTAGCCAGTTTTAAATTAAATTTCAATATAAAATTCACTCTCAGACTTACTCTTAAGCTTAATCCAAAACTCAGATTCAAATCAAACATTTACTCGAACAATAATGGAACTCAAAGAAGATCGCTAACTTAAACGCAATTTCAAACTGATTCTTTAACTTAAGCTCTAACTTAACTCAAACTGAAACTGAAACTAAAACAAAAACTGATATTGAAATTGAAACTAAACTTTATAAAAATCAGTCTCAAATTTGATCAGAAACTCAAACTCAAAAACACTAAAAATCAGACTCTAATTTAAACTCACTCTCAAACTCAATCTTAAAATCAAACTCAAAAATAAACTCAAAAACAAAATCAAGCTCAAACTTAAACTTACTCTCAAACTCAATCTTAAAATCAAACTGAGACATTAACTCAATCTCAAACTCAATCTAAAATTTAAACTTGTACTTTAACTTAAAATCAAACTCAAACTTATACTCACACTGAAACTCAATGTAAGACTCAAACTCAAACTTAAACTCAAACTCTCATTTAAAGTCAATCTTAAAACCAATTTAAACTCAAATTAAACTGATATTAAAAAGAAAATCAGTTAAAAGTAAATTAAAACTCAAAGTCAAAATCAAACTGAAACTAAAAATCAAACTCTAAATTAAACTCAAAGTCAAACTGAAACTCACACTTAAACTCAGACTCATATACAACCTCATCTCAAACTAAAAAAAAAAAAAATCAAGCTCAAACTTAAACTCACCTACATACCCAACCTTAAAATCAAACTCAAACATAAACTAAATCTCACACCCAATCTAAAATTCATCACGCTAGAGCTAAACTTTCATTCAGATTTAAACTCAATTTAAGACTCAAACTCAAACTTTAATTCAAACTCTCACTTTAACTTAATTTTAAAATCAACTCAAACACAATTCAAACTGATTTTATCAAGTCAAAAATCAAAATCAAACTCAAACTCAAAATCAAAATCAAAATCGAACTCAAAATCAAAATCAAAATCAAAATCAAAATCAAAAAATCAAAACCAAAATCAAAATCACAATCAAAATCATAATCAAAATCAAAATCAAAATCAAATTCAAATTCAAAATTAAAATCAAAATCAAAATCAAAATCAAAATCAAAATCAAAATCAAAATCAAAATCAAAATCAAAATCAAAATCAATATCAAAATCAAAATCAAAATCAAAATCAAAATCAAAATCAAAATCAAAGTCAAAATCAAAATCAAAATCAAAATCAAAATCAAAATCAAAATCAAAATCAAAATCAAAATCAAAATCAAAATCAAAATCAAATTCAAAATCAAACTCAAAATCAAAATCAAAATCAAAATCAAAATAAAAATCAAAATTAACATCAAATCATAAAATCAAAATCAAAATCAAAATCAAAACCAAAATCGAAATCAAAATCAAAATCAAAATCAAAATCAAAATCAAAATCAAAATCAAAATCAAAATCAAAATCAAAATCAGAATCAAAATCAAAATCAAAATCAAAATCAAAATCAAAATCAAAATCATAATCAAAATCAAACTCAAACTCAAACTCAAAATCAAAATCAAAATCATAATCAAAATCAAACTCAAACTCAAACTCAAAATCAAAACCAAGATCAAGATCAAGATCAAGATCAAGATCAAGGTCAAGATCAAGATCAAGATCAAGATCAAGATCAAGATCAAGATCAAGATCAAGATCAAGATCAAGATCAAGATCAAGATCAAGATCAAAATCAAAATTAAAATCAAAATCAAAATCAAAATCAAAATCAAAATCAGAATCAAAATCAAAATCAAAATCAAAATCAAAATCAAAATCAAAATCAAAATCAAAATCAAAATCATTATTCTTGAACGCATTAAAAAAAAGATTTAGGAAAAAGATTGGGGTAAATAAGAGCGACAAGACCAAGAACTAGGAAAAGAATTCGAAAAGGGATAGAACTTGGTCATCAAGATGTCAACAAGATGTAGGACAAATATGAGAATAAGGCTAAAGATGTGAACAAATGTGGGAACAAAGGAAAGGAAAGGGGCAGTAATTAGGGAATGGATTAAAATACGCTGTTGTATCAAAACCTCGGGGGTATATCCACGACCAGTCAACTCCCTTTTTAGTTTGTACAAGCTAATAACTTGGTTAAAACCAATACTTTGGCTCATTTACTTCTTTTTATTAGAACAATTGAAAAAGCACGCCAATGAAGCTTTAAGTTTACATTAATACGGCATCAGCTTGAATTTTTAAAAGCCTTTTAGAAGGCATATTTCACTCTCAGACATGCTTATATCTTCAGGTTCTCAATCAGTATTTTCAGTATTTTTTTTTTATGACATACCAACTGTTGATAATATTGATATTTATGATAATGAATGACAGAGTATGAATTCATGGACATCTGACGTTAGACCACAAAATGTAAGGCAGGACATTTCTTAAAATTTGTTCTAAAAAAAGCTTCCGAACGCATGTTACTAAAAATAAATTCAAACAAAAAGTAATAAGGTCATAAAATAACCTAAACTAACTCTTATGACGATTTTTTTAAAAAGCTTTCTTCACTTGTTGTATTGTACAGCCACCTGACAAGAGGTGTTGCCATTTTGATTGAAAAATACAAAAATTGCCTAAAGCATTGGTGACAGCTCACTTCACCAGCAAACTTGTTATCGATGTTACATAACGATAATCAGCACTTGGTTATCCAAAGCAATTTGGAACTTAATTGCTTTATGAAAACGTGAACAAAAAAAATACAATTTTTTTCCATCATAAAAATGCATATAAGTAATTAAAGTATAAAAGAAAAAAATTGATTGAAAGAAAAGTAATTTTATTACAGCAGCTTGTAACTAAGTATTCAAGCACAAAAACCAGAGTTCGATTAAAAACCGCTTAAGGTATAACAGAGAAAAAAAAAATGAATTTTTATATAATGCGAAAAAGGAAAACAAGAATTACCAAAAGGAGTGCCTAAAAATGTGCTTCAAACTTGCCGAAAATGTGAGGAAATTATGCGCTTACCTTTTTTTTCCCTCTTTATTTTTCTTTTTATTGTATGAATAAATATAAAAAAAAATTTATGAATTTTACCAAAAAACAGGGCACAAAAATTTTAAGTAGCCATCTTTGATCTTTCAACCGACAACATTTCGGATGCCTTGCTTGTTGGTTATCAGCTGGTTACCAACAGCTTTGCAGCTTGCCAATGTTTACCCTTGCTCCACTTAGGGTTTTTAATTTATGCCCTTTATTTCAAAACAAGAAATGTGTTATCAAGTGTCCGAAAAGTCAACAGCAAAAAGAGAAAAGGAACAGCAACAACAACAACAACAACTAAGAGTTTTCATCTGCACGCACTTAACTACTATTTGGATAGCTGCTAAGGCAGCATTTAAAACGCACTCCAAAGGTGAAGGAAGAGTTGTTTGGTTTGCTGCTTTTTTTCCCTGTTAGGTTTGGTTTTTTTTTTTTTTTTTATTACTTAATGAAAAAGTGGCAACCAATAAAAAAACTGCCTCAACAGCTGCCAACATCTGGAAGATTTCATTTAAAATATGTTGATGGTAACGCCATAAGGAAAAGCAGCAGCATGAACAGGAAGAAGTGAGTTAGTAGCTTCAAAGCGAGGACTACGCATTTAGGTATTAGCTGAGTGGCAAACATAAGGATACCATCAAAAAGGAAATAAAAACTGGGGCAGCAGATGAATGAACAGCAGCAGCATGTGTTGGCAAAATTGGTGAAAAAAAAAACGAACAGCAGGTGAACCGCTACTTAAAATCTATTTGGTTGAAAAAATAAAAAAAAAATTCCACAAAAGAATGCAGACAAAAAGCTCTAGGACGCTGTTCAGGTTAATGTAGCGGGGTTGAGCAGACGAAGCTAAGAAGGTAGACAGCACCGCAAGCGCTTAAAACGCTTCGAAGCAAATAAACTGACATTCATGCATAAATACAAAGGTACCCCGAGCAGACCAATCGACCGACCAACATGTGTGTGAAGACGGAAAAAAAAAATCAAATATAGCCCAAAAAAGCATATAAAAAAAAAGAAAAATACTGGCTGGATGGCTCTAATATTTGTGGCAACTCAGGCTTAAAATAACGCAGCATAGAACAGTGGGACAGGCGACAAGAAAAACTAGTCATTAAGGAGTGCGTCATTAGAAATTATAGCATTGAATAAAAGCGACATCTCAGAAACCTCCGATTCAATTTTCAAAAGATTTATTACACTATACAACAAAATCAATTTTTTTCCAAAATAACAAGATTCCGACAATGGATTTTGGTAGAGGAGACAAAATAAAAATATACCTGTATTGGTGTTTTTAAAGTTTACGTGTGAGTCTTATTTTAGGGGGAATTTAATTTTCCCGCTTTCTCAACATTCTTATAGTGAACTGGCATATGAAGTCGTGTTATCCTTACATATTTGGTATAGAATATATTTTGAGGATTTGTGTAAAATACTTTGAATAACATTTTTGTGAAACATTTTAACCCCCTAACTCTCAATTTATGAGTCTTTTTTGACTCTTTTGTGATAAATGGCAAAAAAGACAATCCGTTATCCAAACCTTGTAATTTTTTTCGTGTTGAACAGTGTTATTTATTAATGCACATTTTATTAAAATTTTTAAAATATTCTAAAAATAATATTTATTAGTTTTGAGGAGTAAAATTCATATTTTTTCGGAAACACCTCTCATTAAAGCTTTAACAGTATCTTCCTGGACATTTCGGCTGGCAGAATATCACTTTCATCAGAAATCTGCAAGGTCCTTAGATGTGCGTTTTATTGCCTTTAATTCCCTCTTTACTAAAGCCCAATATCTCTCGATAGACCGGAATTCCGGGCAATTTTGTGGGTTCACTTCTCTAGGGTACCGCTCAAGAGCAGCTTTACTATAGTGGCACGAAGCGAGATCAGGCCAGAAGAAAGAAGATACCTGATGCTGACTTAAAAATGGCAGAAGTCTTTTTTGCAAGCATTCCGTAATGCGGGGCAAGTTGGGGCATAAGTAATCACCCAAAGTTCTTTTGCTGAAATTTTTTTTTTATAAAAAACTTTGGTTTTGCTTGTGAAATTTGTTTATTTGATCCATTAGAATTTATTCCATCAAGTTGAGAAAATGATATCGGCCAAGTGGCCGCTGCCAGAGTTGATAATCATACGGGCTCGTTTTATGACATTTTCCATCACTCTTGCCAGAATTTTGTGCGACATGTTCTCGCATTCGTGGCGAATATTCTCCTTAAGAGCTTAAAGAGTCTGAGGCTTGTCGAAGTACACCCACGGCTTCAAAAAACCCCATAAAAAGAAGTCTGGAGCGGTTATATCGGAGTGCAAATCACCAAAACGAGAGATTAAGCGACCCGGAAAAGCTTCCGTCAGAATATCAGTTGTGGCTGGAGCATTGTGCGCCGTGGCACCGTTCTGTTGGAACCACATGTTCTCCAGTCCCAATTCATCCAATTGAGGAAGAAAAAAATTCGGTAATCATGGCTCTGTAGCACGCGCCGTCCACAGTCATCGTTTGGCCCGAGGCGTTCTCAAAAAAAAAAAAAAAATTGGACCGATGACTCCTCCAGCGTAAAAAGCACACCACTCAGTAACTTTGTGTGGGTGTAATGGTTCTTCGTGGGTGATACCTGGATTACACAGGCCTACATTATTTTTTTTTTTAAAAAGTGTTTCAAGTTTAATAGGTATCCTATAGTAAATAGGGTGTGCTAATCATGGTTCTGTGCTTATTTTTTTTCTAGTACGTTAGGTTTTCAGGAACAGTGTGTTTGAAATTTTTCATAGAAACTCCCAAAAATACTGAAAATATATTTATAGAAACTCTTTCTCACGATGCCTATACCACAAAAATGTGGTTCCTGGAGCCAACAGATTTTTGTCTTTCAATCGTGATCCTAAGATTTGTGCAGTATCCTTCGATAGGCCCAAGTTTCTCAAAAAAAAAAAATAAATAAATAACTGGCCATTTCAACCCTTGAAAGGACTTTGACCTAGCTTCTTATGATCAATTGTGTTGTGCGTGTCTATTAAGTTTGTACACAATTGACCGAGGAATGGACCTACAGGCTTAACGCCGACTCCGAACGGCGATGAACGAAATGTTCTTATTCTCAAGAAGCTTTACATGGCATTTTGATTACTCTCTGAGGTTTGCCATTGTCTGCAGAGAGGTGGCGGCCGTACAGAAAAATTATTTTAATTGAAATAATTTTCTGTCGCTGCTGGGGTTCGAACCTGGGTCTCCAGGTTCTTTGACATAGCGGCCACGCACTTTAACCAACTACGCCACGGACGCCGCCAAAGTTTCTTACTAAGTCATTTAGTTCAGCTTGAATAAACTGTTGGGGTTGGCCTATATCAGGTTTGAACTCATCTTCATCGGTCTTTTCGTTTGAACTTTCATCAGATTGCTGTTGGATGGTGTGAAGAAAAGGTGGAGGAATGGGAATTCCTGGTCCATGAGGTACAGGTCGTTTAGCAGACGTTAAATCAGGATACTGAATAGTAAGTATGTTTATTTTTCGAATTGAAACCCTTGACATCGCAGGAGCTAAAGTAACAGTCGTCCATACCAGTGATCTGCAATGGGTAGCTTTTTTGTGACTCTAAGTATATCCGCAAAAAATAAGTACAAAAACCTACTCAACCCATATCGCACGCAACCCGACTCATACTCACTTATACGAAGCTGCAATGCGGCGGCTCAAATGAATATGAGTATCCTAAATCACGAGTCGGATCGGGTAAAGTTCGGGTTTTTCGGTTCATTAATACTTATGGTTGTTGTCGTCTTGTTGGTACTTATTCTACTTACCCAAACACTCGGGTTCGACCCAAATACTCAAACCACTCGGGTCATTCTGCCACTGATATAAAGCAGAGCGCAGTAGAGCGTAAAGTGAATGAGTTTTTTTGTATTTGCTTTGTGCTTCTTTTTCTTGAGCACTTAGTTAGAAACAGAAAAACACGTGTTCGTCTTGTGTTGTTTTTTCTTTTTGTTTATGCAGTGCTATGTGTTGTTTTTTGTTTTTATCTAACGAAACCATTAACAACGAAACACTAACACTAACAACGAAATAAAATATCAACAACAAATTTGCAGCATTAAACTCAAATAAAATATGCGAGCGTTAGCTTTTACTTATTGTCGCTTAGAGACGTTGGCAGAGAAAAAGCAGTACTCAGAGTACACTCAAAATATACCCGAAAATACTCGGATATAGCGCCTTTTCAAGACTCTAACTCGACGCACTCATTCAATACGAGTCTGAGTGCTTCGGGTCACGCCGCGCTCGGGTATAAGTATGTACTTATACCCGAAAATATGCTAATGAGTGGAATGAGTATAAGTATTGTACATATTTTATTGAGTACGGATAGGGTAGAGAACAACAAGTAACTCGAGTATGATTCGAGTATCCGATTTCTATCAGATACTCATTGCAGTTCTCTGGTCCATACCATAGAAATTCCAAAGGGTAAAGAGCTACGTGTACCTTTTGTCCATTTTCTAAGTAGCTTAAACACACTGAAAACACATTTTGTCTGGAGCCCAAGGTTTGTCCTGATCACCAAGCTTTACACCGAAGTAAGCGTGATACACTTTCTTGATAAATTCTGTTATGTTTTGTTGATGCTTTGCTATCGTTAAATTACCACACTCGTAACAAAATATATCAGGACTGTTTTTACACTTTCTTGATGACATTCTAACGCACTAAACACTCAGAAAACAAAACACAACTCGATGCTACAAACAACTGAAGCTAATTAACTATTTCATAAACAACTGCCCATGCCATCAAGTTGACCTTGACAGATGAGAAAATGAAAAAGTGTTGCCATTGAAATGAAATAAACATAATATCAAGCTTGTATCTAGTATTTTAAAGAAATCATTTTAAGGCAATTTAGGAAATATCAATAATGTACTTCTTTGCTTTAGTATAAAATATCTCACAAGGTTTTTTTTTTTATTTTGTGAAAAATCTTAACGTGATAGGCTCAAACCAAATTCACATCTAGAATCAACGTACCCGTATTAACTAAGGACACTTATCAAATTCAAAACACCAAAAATCATGTCGGCCTGTGCTTTCAGTGCTCCAGAAACGATTTTTTTTTTAGCCACGTAACCTCAAAGATGGAAATGAGCCTCTTCGCTCATGATAATTCTCGATGAAAAATCGTTCACCTCTTCGTTTAGATTCAGAATGGCTTGAGCGTAGGTTATAGGCAGTTTGCCGTCAACAGCTAACAGCACTGTCTGCACTTTGTAAGGGAAAATCTTCAAATCTTTCACCAAAATTTTGAGTAGGGACTGCCGACTAGGGACTGACGCTGTGCCAACACAACCGAAAAATTGTTGCGCAAAAAATGGAAACAATTATTCTGCGTTCTTGCGAAGTAAACCGATTTTCGATTTGAATTCTGCGTTTGTTTACTTCACAAATCTCAAAACCGAATTGACATTTGGTGCCATTTGCAAAAGTTATAGGGTGTTCCAATAGTGTGATTACTTTTGCCCCACCTTGTATAAAATAATAATCAAATTGGAAAAAAATTCGAAGTCATTCCATTCGTAATGGGTCAAAACGGGGATATGTGTTGTATGTGTTGAAATAAAGGCACTGAAATATTGTTAATTTATAAATTTATTAAAATTTATTTTGAGTCATCAAGTATTCTGAATCTTTCTGATCAAAATGATATAAAATTTTTTGGTATTAAGAAAACGTTACTATGCATATGTTTTTGTTTCTGATGTAAATATATTCTACATATTAACGAATAAAGGCAAAAAAAACAAAAAGGTTTAGAATTTTCAAAATATGCTGAATTTCCTTGTTAAATCAGCAAATAGTCATTACAAAGAAGTTGATTTTTTTTTTCAAATTTTAGCTTGAGTTAATGGCCAAAAAGTTGAGGTATCTGGCCCACTGTGCGCAGGTATTAAAAAAAAGTCATAAGGCGTAGTTCAAACAGTTTTTCTTGTTTTTGTTTTCGGTACTGCAACAGCCTGCCAATGTGGCTAGGTCGTTGTCAATGATGTTGATGTTGATGATAAGGATGATGATGATAATGATGATGACGATGATGATAATGATGATGATAATAATGATTATGATAACAGCGATGATGATGATGGTTGTAATAAAACTGCTGTTCATTATGTTTTTGATGATGATGCTGTAAATAGTGATGATTATTATTATATTGCTTTGCTTAGTGCTTTTGTTGTTGTTGTTGTTGTTGTTGTTGTTGCAACGCAGTAGGAATAAATTTCATTTTGTGCTTCTGCGGTTTCCTGTGCCAGCTGCTTAAGTTTATCACCTTATTATTTTTTTTTTTTTCTGCCAAAACTGGGCCAACTCTAAATGGCAATAAAATGCGGTTTATTAGATTTCAGACGGAGGAAACACAGAAAGCGGTGTTTTTTTAATAGCTTTTTTCATGAAAAAAGCAAGCAGCATGCTTGCTATATGCGGAATATGTTTTTTTTTCCTATATAATGGGGAATATTTGTCAAAAAATATATGTAAATTTTAAATTTTTATTGTTTGTCTTGTTACTAATGGACATATCTTGAAAAGGTTTATAGGTGAATTAATAATAAATAAAATTTATTCAGCATCCTTAGAATCAATACTAATGCTTTTATTGAAACTTAATGTATTTTCTATGCAAATGGGGACATCACGCAAACTACAACTAAAAAAACAATAAGAAAAAACCCATTGGCAATTTAAGCCCTAGAAAGGACTTTGACCGCGCTTCTTAGCATAAAATTGTGCTGTGCGTGTCATTAAATATTTCCACACAAATGATCGAGAACAAGTGTTATGTCGACGTCAAATGGCTTATGTGAATGTTCTCAAAAAACTTAACAGGGCATTATTCACTCTCCGAGGTTTGCCCTTATCTGCAGCGGGGTATTGCCCGATCAGAAAAATACACATTTATTTAAGATATTTCTGGTAAAAAACTAGAACTACGCGGTTAGTAAAATTGGCATCGGACGGTCCAGGCACGTTAACGAACTCTGCCACAATTGTCACACAAACTATAGTGAACTTTAAAAATGCAGTTTTCATGGACATATTACATTGAGCGATTATTGGTATTTGATTTGACAGCGTAACCTTACCTTTGTGCGTTTTTTTTATCCGAATGTTTGCGCCAGTCTCTTCCCTCCTCTACTTGTTCTACTCATTGTCAAAATTTCTGCTTTAATCCATATCCAAATTCTTGATCTAATCAATCTGAAGGAAGAACTATCCCAACTCTTGTCTTAAGCTTTTTCCAAATCGTTGTTCCAATTCTTGTCCTAATCCTTTTCCCAACACTTGTCCAAATTATTGACCCAGATCTGATCTTTGTTCAATATCTAATCTTTGTTCTAATCTTTGTTCTGATTCTTGTCCCAAATCACTGTCAATACGAGGGTTGCCTTTTCAGTCTTTTAAGTCGAGGTTGCCTTTAAACAATGAAAAAAAAAAAAAAAACGGTTAATCAGTGAACATGCTTTTTTTTATTGGTTATCCCAGTATTATCCAAGATGATCAATACACTTTAGCATTCGTTTGAACCAATTTTTGAAACAGTTTTGCCACTTTGAAGTTGGTACCTCCAAAACCAGGTTTTTGAAGGTATCAACGGCCTGTTCGGTCAAAGAAAAGCGCTCGCCACACATTGACAATGATGAAAGGCGTCCATAGTTCCTGGTTTGTTCGCATAAACCAACAACTTCAAATTATCACGGAGAAAATAATCCAAAGGCGTTAAATTCCACGATCGAAATCAACTGATCCGTTTCGAGAAATAACGCGTTCGCCAAATGTTTCCTTCAGTAAATCGATTGTTTGACGCTTTGTCTAAGTAAACATCCCATTCGATTAGGGCATGAAATAAATGGCAATCATAACTCTTTTTTTGTGAAAGGGATTTATATGGGAAAAAAGTACTAGCAAATGGGCTAAAATAAAATAAATAACTGGCCATTTCAGCCCTTGAAAGGACTTTGACCTAGCTTCTTATGATCAATTGTGTTGTGCAGTGGCGTTCCTAGGCGGGGGCGGGGGGGGCGGTCCGCCCCGGGTACCACCATTTTAGGGGTGACACCATATCGATATTTTTTTTTATTTCTCAAACAAAAAGAGAAAGGTACAAATAAATTACGTTAAAAAATGTGTGTCCCATTTTGTCGCGTTGAAATTATTTCTAACAATTTGTGTATCAGTAGCTTCATGCGAAAGGAGTTTTTCAAAGCTAAAATTAATGAATACTTATTTAAGGTCTTCCATGTGACAGGCAAGGCTTTCCAATCTTGCTATTTTATCCATTGAAAACGAGCTTGCAAGTAATATTGATTTCGATGAGGTTATTTAAAATTTTGCAATTAGTTTTTAAGAAAACGTCATTAATAAGATTTCTTTGTTTAACCTTATACCTTCATATACAAATATGTACCTGAAAATGTAATATATTTGTTCCGTCAGTTTTTTAGACTGCGAAGTTAATAAGTTGTCTTTTTTACCTTATGCCTACATATCGAAATATGTAGACACCTGGAAATGTAATAGTTTTGTTCTGTTTTTTACAAATTCTTATTGTTTGTCATATCGTCTCCTCTATGCCAAAAACGCCAATGTGAAAACACATGGTTTTTAAGTTTTTAATTGCATCTAGTGCATTTTAATGCAAAGAATATTCCCCAAAAACAAGAAAATCTAATTCGGTCTAGAAAAAATTATAAAATTCCATGCTCAAACAATCTATGTGGATTTTCTGATATTTTTTTCATGCCAAAAACGCCAATGTGCACATTTTTTCACTTTAAATATTTCCAATATTAGTAAATACGTAAATAATTAGTAGATACGTTCAGAATAATTTTTTTCCATCAAAAGTGAAGAAAATCAGTGGTCTTCCTACTTTGTAGCAGCTAAGAATTAACTTTTCTCTCAAGAATGGTACATTTTTAGGATTTAAAAATTCCCTAAAATCGACATGGAGTTTTCTTGACACTTTTTTTATCAGAATACATTGTCCTCACCTTTATTCAAAAATAGAAAAAAAAATCATTGATCTATCTCATCAGTAGCGGTTACAAGCTCAGTTTTAGTGAAAAAATGTGCACATTGGTTTTTTTGGCATAAAGGAAATTAACAATTCTGAAAATTTTGTACATGCGACTCTATAAAAACTTTGGTAATGAAGACAATTGCAAAAGTCCTTCTGCAGTTTATTTTTCAAAGCATTGTTATTGTCTTGAACCAATAATTTCAGAAATTTACCTTCTGACCTGGGAGTTATATGGAATAACTGAATACATTACGAGAAAAATGCTATTTTTGAGACTAAAATTGAGCTTAAAAGTGATGAGATAGATCAATCATTTTTTTTTCTAGTTTTGAAGAAAGCTGAGAACAATGTATTTTGATAAAAAATGGCAAGAAGTGTCCATTTCGATTATTGTGATTTGTTTTAATCTCAAAAATAGCATTTTTCTGATAATATGTTCAGTTTTTTCCATATAACTCCCAGGTCAGAAGGTCAATGTCTGAAATTATTGGTTCAAGACATTAAGAATACTTTGAAAAATAAACTGCAGAAGGAATTTTGCAATTGTCTTCATTACCAAAGTTTTTACAGAGTCGCATGTTCAAAATTTTCAGAATTTTGTGCACATTTTTTCACTAAAAAGTAAAGGGTGATTTTTTTGAGGTTATGATTTTCATGCATTAGTATTTGACAGATCACGTGGGATTTCAGACATGGTGTCAAAGAGAAAGATGCTCAGTATGCTTTGACATTTCATCATGAATAGACTTACTAACGAGCAACGCTTGCAAATCATTGAATTTTATTACCAAAATCAGTGTTCGGTTCGAAATGTGTTTCGCGCTTTACGTCCGATTTATGGTCTACATAATCGACCAAGTGAGCAAACAATTAATGCGATTGTGACCAAGTTTCGCACTCAGTTTACTTTATTGGACATTAAACCAACCACACGAATGCGTACAGTGCGTACAGAAGAGAATATTGCGTCTGTTTCTGTGTTATTCGACCACATGGAAGGTTTTACGCAAAGATCTTGGTGTAAAACCGTATAAAATACAGCTCGTGCAAGAACTGAAGCCGAACGATCTGCCACAACGTCGAATTTTCAGTGAATGGGCCCTAGAAAAGTTGGCAGAAAATCCGCTTTTTTATCGACAAATTTTGTTCAGCGATGAGGCTCATTTCTGGTTGAATGGCTACGTAAATAAGCAAAATTGCCGCATTTGGAGTGAAGAGCAACCAGAAGCCGTTCAAGAACTGGCCATGCATCCCGAAAAATGCACTGTTTGGTGTGGTTTGTACGCTGGTGGAATCATTGGACCGTATTTTTTCAAAGATGCTGTTGGACGCAACGTTACGGTGAATGGTGATCGCTATCGTTCGATGCTAACAAACTTTTTGTTGCCAAAAATGGAAGAACTGAACTTGGTTGACATGTGGTTTCAACAAGATGGCGCTACATGCCACACATCTCGCGATTCTATGGCCATTTTGAGGGAAAACTTCGGAGAACAATTAATCTCAAGAAATGGACCGGTAAGTTGGCCACCAAGATCATGCGATTTGACGCCTTTAGACTATTTTTTTGTGGGGCTACGTCAAGTCTAAAGTCTACAGAAATAAGCCAGCAACTATTCCAGCTTTGGAAGACAACATTTCCGAAGAAATTCGGGCTATTCCGGCCGAAATGCTCGAAAAAGTTGCCCAAAATTGGACTTTCCGAATGGACCACCTAAGACGCAGCCGCGGTCAACATTTAAATGAAATTATCTTCAAAAAGTAAATGTCATGGACCAATCTAACGTTTCAAATAAAGAACCGATGAGATTTTGCAAATTTTATGCGTTTTTTTTAAAAAAAAAGTTATCAGGCACTTAAAAAATCACTCTTTAGTTTGTACCCGCTACCGATGAGATAGGACATTGATTGTTTTTTTCTGTTGACGAAGAACATAATTTCCTGTGTACGTATGAAAGACATTTTTTTGATGGAGCTTTAATCATGATTTTGAGATGTATTTCAATACAATTTTCAAGCAATAATTGTTACATGATTGCACAAAAAGTTTTTTTTTAATGTTTTTGTAGAGTAACTGGAACCAAATTTTAACTGTGCATAACGAAGACATGTGCCATCCATTTCCGAAAAGAAATTTTGGAAAATGTGGATGTTTCGCTTTTTCTGAGCCATTCGAATCTTTAAACTCAATTTCCCAAAAAACACTAAAATTCACATTGGCGTTTTTGGCATGAAGGGGACGGACAATATGTTGTTTGTTTCTTTTTCGGAAAACATAAAGATAATAATAAAAACACTTAACCTCATCGAATTGGTTTCTTTTTGCATTTAAAAATTTTTTATAGGGGTGACACCATGAGTATCCGCCCCGGGTGTCACCAAGCCTAGGAACGCCACTGGTGTTGTGCGTGTTATTAAGTTTGTACACAATGGACCTACATGTTTAACGCCGACTCCGAACGGCGATGAACGTAATGTTCTTATTCTCAAGAAGCTTTACTGGCAATTTTGATTACTCTCTGAGGTTTGCCTTTGTTTGCAGAGAGGTGGCGGCCGTACAGAAAAATTATTTTAATTCAAATAATTTTCTGTCGCTGCTGGGGTTCGAACCTGGGTCTCCAAAGTTCGTTGACATAGCGGCCACGCACTTTAACCAACTACGCCACGGTCGCCAGCAAATGGGCTAGCAAATATAAAAATTGGACAGAGTTGTGATTTTTTACTTTTCGAAAAAAAAAATTTGTTTTCTTATTACAAAAAAAAAAAATGTTAAAATCCAGATATGTCCAGATATATAAGGCAGTTTAAATATTTTCCTTAACCATAAAATTGACACAAAAATATTGCAATTACCTTGAAAAACCTGACCGTTACTAAATTTGTTGTTAAACATTTTTTTCCCATAGGTATTTTGAGCATATTCTTGATCTATTTTGTGCAATAAAATAAAAAAAAAAACAATTTTTGGTCATCAAAGTTATCGATCTCCAAACTTCGCTCTTTTTTATTGAAAATTTCTTAAATGTCTTTTTGTCCATCGAACGCAAAAAAAAAATAAAATAAAATCATTAAAAATCGGAAAGCATCCCACTTGGAGTTTCTTAAATAATTCTATAAAAATATTTTTCATTTTTGGGTAAAAAAATTTTAGAATACCAGGGTTGCCATAAACCGTTTTTGCCATCTCATTTTTTAGATTGGATTAGTGTTTTATGAAAAAATCCACAAAAATCAAAAGTGATAGTTAACAAAAAAAAAAAACAGCTTGAGTATAGTCTAGAGCAGCGGTGCCCACAAAAATTATTTGAAGAGTCCAACAACAATTTCAATAAAAAGCCAACATTAACAACAATACGTCAGATCCGAGGCGCAATGAAGAATTACCAAGAATGAAAAACACATAAAACCAACAACACAAATATGAATTGTTAGTGGTCGTTACATTTTTTTTATTGGTTTAATATCGGCCGACACCACTACGTGTGCGAAGAACGGACACCAATATTTTTGGCCCATCTTGCTTCATTTTCAAGATATGGCGTTTTTTCTTATTTTTTCGAGTCCCCCTTTAGAACAGCTGAAACCACTGTTATTTTTGGCCTATATTGCTTCGTTAAAAGCTTTTCGAGACATGGTGTTTTTTCTAATTTTTAAGGTTATCATATCGACCGACTCCTTTACCTGTGGGTGTCTAACATAGTTCGGGGGACACGAAAATTTTTAACCACTTTAGAAAATTTGAAACCACTGTTTTTTTCGTTTTCGAGATATGGCGTTTTTTTCTTATTTTTAAAATTATCATATCATGGTGTTTACGATAATTTAGTATGGCGTTTATCATATTATCATATTATTTATAATACCGATCCCTCTACCTGTGCATCTCGAGTTTGAATCCTCCTTTAGATAACCCCAAAATCACTGTTATTTTTGCCCTATCTTGCTCCGTTTTTGAGATATATCGCTTTTTCTAAATTTTTGTAGTTTAAATATATTATCGACTGACCCTCTTACTTAGGAGCCCCTGAGCTCACTCGGTGTGTTCGCTATAATTTCCCGTTGTTTTTGCTTAATTTTTGTTCTATGGTTTGATATTTTATTTCATATCAAAACTTTGAAAATACAACGACACTGACGGAGAGCTTTCAAAATATGAAATGCTTGTTTTGTTGTCTTCACTTCACACCGAAAATTTCTGTTCGATGTCAAGGACACACACTTAACAGATACAAGTCATATCCATACTTTTTCGTTGACTTGACTTGTTGTGACTTACTTTGTCGGGTCTGAAAGTTGAAAGGCTTGAAACAATCGGCAAGAACATATAAGCTCGCAAGTATTCAATTAATTCAAGTAGCCAAATAAAAATTAAGTAGGTTTCTAAGTGGCATTTTTATGGGGTAGCTGATTTCGGATTTGATGCCAGAATTTTAAAATTTACAATGGCGGATGGGGTTGACACCTAATTTTTTTGTGTATTTACAAATTCGGTGCTGGGGCGAACACAAGGTAAAAATGGTCGCAGAATTCGAATCCATTTTCAGAATTTCAAAATTATGTAATTTTGTAACATAGGGTTGCCACCAAATAATATGTTTTTTTTTTTAATTTAAATATGATCTAATAGCTTTTCGCTAATTTAGAATCTGATATCATAATTTTAAAAATTCAAAATGGCAGATAGGGTTGCCACATAATTTACACAAAAAATATACAAATTTACAAATTCATTACTGGGGCGAAAACTAGGTAAAAATGGGTTGCTGTATCCGAATCCGTTGTCAGAATTTCAAAATTATGTAATTTTTACCATAGGGTTGCCACCTAATAATATGTTTTTTTCAAGTTTTTAATATTATCTAAAAGTTTTAGGAGGTAGCATTCATTCGAACCTGATGTCAAAATGTTAAAATTCAAGATGGCGGATAGGGTTGCCACCTAAACTTTTTTTATATTTACGAATTCGGTACCGGATCGAAAACTAGACAAAAATTGGTTTTTGAATCTGAATCAGTTTTCAAAATTTCAAAATTATGTAATTTTTTACCAAAGGGTTGCCACCTAATAATATGGTTTTTTCGAGTTTTAAATATTATCTAACAGTTTTGGGGGATCGCTGATTTCGAATCTGGTATCATCGTTTTAAAAATTCAAAATGGCAGATAGGGTTACCTAAATTTGTTTTAGTTTTACGAATTTGGTGCTAAGACGAACACTAGGTAAAAATGGGTCACTGAATTCGAATTAAAATTTATTGATTTTACAATCTCAATTTATATTCTAATTTTGAGATAATAAAAACACATATTTCCAAATAATTACTCCCAAAACTTTGTGATACAACTTATATCAAAACATTTTAAATTTTTCGATACTATTTATTAATCTCCCCTTTTCCGCTCTTTGAAATAAATTTCACTTATCCTTATAAAATGCTTTGCTCATTTCAAAACTGGCTCATTTAATACTCAAAACTTTCTGTCGGTGGGAATTTTTCTGCAATGCCTCTCGTTTTTTTAGAAATAAGAAAAACAGAAAAAAAAATATTAATCCTTGTGCGTCGAGTGCATTGCAAATTTCAATAAGAAACATTCAACAAAATATTATGGCTAAAGATGAGCAAAAAGAAAATAAACAAGAGAGAGGAAAGAAAAAATAAAATGGCGCATAATAAATGGCACGCATTGCAAAGTTGCGATTTAATTCAACTGAGCGTTATACAGCGTCTGGCATTGTTTGCCACAAATTGTTGTACTGTGTTGCCAATGCTGCCACCCCAACCGCATGAATGAGTGTGTCATTGTTGTTGCTTTTGCTGCAATTGCCAGAGATAATCATTGCTTGTTTATATTGATTCCTTTATTAAATTCAGCTCTTTTTGTTGTTATTGTTGTTTGTACCATTTAATCATGCTTTTACTGCTCTCGTATCTGTTGTTGTATTTATGCTTGTGATTCTTGTTGATGATGTCGTTGTTGTTGGTATTGTTACTGTTGTCAATTGACAGCGGATTGATGTTCATTATTTTATGTTGCAATAAAATCCATCACATCACATCCCAACGCATCCCATGACATTATTTTATGTCTGTATGTTTGGTTGTTTGTTTGTTTGTTTGCTTGGTGATGGGTCTTGAGTTTTTGTTGGTTATTGTTGTTGTTGGCTGAATGTTTATTGCTTGTGCTGCCAGAGCGGGTGCGTGATGCGGTGCCGTGGGAATTTTTCCGAAATCGTTAAATTTATTTGGCAACAATGAGAACAAAAACAAGCTTAAATGCTCCCTCGGGTCAAAAAGAAATTACTTTAATTGCACAAAATGTGCATAGCATGGTTAATTTATGCCGCTGAATATGGCTAAACGTGCTGCTGAATTGTGCTATTTGCTCAAATGAGCTATTTTGTAGACTTTTGATGTTTAAAAAATTACTGCTGAATCGGTACAGCACGCTATAACTGGCGCTGAATAGAGTTTTATGTGGCATTGTTAGTGAAAATTTTTAATTGTAAACATTTTGGAAATATTATATACATATCTACACCATCGTTTATTTTTGTTGCTGAATATGGCTAAACACCATGCTGAATTTTTTTACGTTTCTAGTAGTTCCTAATCTTTTTTGAGCTGATTTCAAAAATTATTCCCACAGCATTGTTTGTAAATGGTGCTGAATACACAATTTCACATCGTTAAATTGTGCTGTTTGCTTTAATACGTCCCTATGTAGTTTTTTCATCTCTTAATATTGCTGCTGAATAAATTTTTATCCGAAAAAACACCCACTGAATAGTATTTACTATTTTTTTCTGTTTATAAAAATTTTTATAAAAATTATAGATTTTACTATTGAGTTTATATGGCACATTTATCCTTGCATCTTCGTAAGTTATGCCGCTGAATATGACTTTAAGCACAGCTGAGTTGTGTTATTTACATTTATAAATTGTTTTTGGGGCCTCATGGTAACGAGTAAAAAGTCTTGCTGAATAAGCATAATAGAATTTAATAGCGCTGAATAGAGTTTTGGGTGACACTGTCGCTGTATATCTCAACATTTAAGCATTTTAAAATTTGTTCGTATGTAAAACATCAAGTTTTAAGCACAGCTGAGAGTTAATGCAACTAAATATGGTCGTTAATTGTAAAGCGGAATTGTGTTATATGTATCGTTGAGTTATAAATATGGTTGCTTTATAAGTTAAATATGGAAAATTTGGTGCTGAATAGCATTTGAAGTGCTATTTAAAATGTTTTCAACAAGCACTTGTGTATAAAATTCACAGTGTGTTAATAGCCAGCTTAATGGAGTGTGAGCACTGTTAATAAGTTTTATATTCAACTGATTCTTTAAGTTTTGCGCTTCAGCTCTTTAAAAATACTGCTGAATACCACTCAGCACTTTGCTGATTTGTGTTTTTGGCACAAATGAGCTGTTATGATTTCTGTTTAAAGTATACATATGCTGAATTAGCTTAGTAAGAGAAACTTGTTGCTGAATAGTATTTATATTGATGTATAAAAATGTACAGCTGATTTATAAATTTTGATTTTCTGCACTTTATTTGCACTTCTTACTACGACGATAAGCACAGCTGAATTGAACTTTTTGCATTTATGAGCGTTTTTAACGAATTCGTATTGATTCAGAATTTGACTGAACAAGCTTCATACGGAAAAATTAAAGCTATTGCATTATATATAAGTTTTTTTCTACAAAAGATATTAAAATAAGCTTTGTTTTAAGGTCATTTATAAAATTTTGTAGTTAAGCACATTATTTTTGCTACTAAATATGACAAAAAGTGCTGCTGAATTGTGAATTTGGCATACCTGAGTTGTTTTTATTCATAAAAATTGTAGCTGAATTGGTCTAGGAGCACAAAGTTGGCGCTGAATAGGGTTTTTAATGCCAATACTATCCCATAATTTAGCATATATACATGTATTTGATATATTTTTACTAAATTATACATGCTCAATGCTGCTGAATTGATTATATAGCCTGCGAATAGCAAATTTAACATGTAGCTGAGTTTAAAATTTTATATGTCGAATTCATTGCTTTTGGAAAGTGTTTGTAGTATAAATTTTCACCATATATAATATAACATAAAAATTTAAATAGAAATGACTTCACTTGCTTTGATATCAACTTTGTAAGCAACAAAGTAAAAGCTGTTGCATTCTTTCTCACTTACAATCCGACTCAAAGAAACGTGTGCTTTCAACGACGCGTTACTCTGTAACATATTCAGCGCAATGCAAAACATACATAGTCAGCGGCAATTAAATTACTCTATTTTTTTTTCTACTTTCTTTTGTACTGAGTCGTCATGCATTGAGTAACAAACTCAGTACAAACACATACGCTAGCTGTGTAAAGTGAAGAGCTTTTCATGGCTTTCAATTGCTTTTTGGAGAAATGGATAAAGCCTTTTAATGAAAGCAGCTGAAATCCGCTGAATGTGATACTAACGACGAATTCTATTGCTTGCTGTTACTCAGGCAACATTAAAGCTCAGAGATTTGTGGAGATTGTAAGGCATTAAAAGTTAAGTTTGATGGATTTGAAATTGTTGTTACATGTTGATGTATGATTTCTGGGAAAACAAAAGATATGTTTACGCACAGGTTTGTTACGAACAAAGAACACAAATGCAGACTGGAAATATACCGTCAAATCTAAGGCTTTAAAGTAGGTTTAAAATGATAAATGTTATGATTTCCTCAGAGAGGAAAAAAGGAATAGGAATCAAAAAATAAAAAAAAAACATGCCTGAAACAAAAATATTCAGATGGGGGAATGGTGTTCTCAGAATTTGTGCCATACACACACACTCACTGCCACAAACATGGTGTATCCGTTTGTGTTCCAGTTACACCGACACAAACAACAAACAACTGACGAGGAACAAGAAGCATGGAAGAACGAACAAAAGCATTACGTAGCGCTTCATTTTACCGCAAAACTTTGCACACAATTTCAGCTCAAGAGTTCGAAAACAACAGCAGTTTTTGCGGCTGTACTGAGACAATGTGCAGAAAGTAAAAGTTCGCCACCTCATGCGCCATTTTGCAAGGACATAAACAAAACTTTACCAAAAGCATATTTACGAAAAGGACTTTCTTTATGTAAGCAGGACTTGGTGGCAGTTTCAAGGAACGCACGAACGAAGGGTTTCACTTTAAACAAGCAAAGTGCAGTTCTTGTTAAAGGTTGAAGTTTAAGTTGAAGGCATTGTTGAGCGTTAGGTAGGGGGCCGGAGAAGAAGCAAAATAAAGTGTAGAAGTCAAGTTTAGAACTTGAATGAGAAGGGCAATTAAAGAAACAAGAAAACTTTTGAAGAAATTTCCAAAAAAAAAACTTAAATATGAACTTTAATTCAAGAGGAATCGAAGAAAACCAGTTGAGCACAAATACATGTTGTTGTGGTGGGAGATGGACTAGAGGTGGAAATAGAAAAGTTAGCAAAAAGTTTCTTTCAAGAAAGCAGCTGAAGTTGAAAGAAACGGAAGCACAGCAAAAAAAAAAAACGAAAAACAGGTGAGAATGACATAGATAAGTATGGCAAGTAAAAAAAAAAAATAAAAAATAAAAAAAAAATTCAAAAAACACAGTGTAAAGAGGGCAAATAACAGCAACCGCTGTTAAAACATGGGCAAAATTTACAGAAACAGCGAAAATAAGGGAAATGAGAATTGTAAATAAGGAAATTTAGAAATCGAATAGAAAAGTTTGACAGTAAAAAAGCAAATCTTTAAAGCTAAAAAACCAACAAAAAAAAAAATAAAAAAATTTGACGCCCAAAAACCTTGACAGGGACTTAAAGTTAAGTTTTCTAAAGATATAAAAAACAATCAGATTAACGAGATACTAAGTTGGATGAGAAATACGAAATTTTGAAGAAAAATAGAAGGAGCCAAGGACAAAAACACAATTAAGATTTCTTAAGAGCGATAGATTCTAAAGGCTGTTTCGTTAGAATAAAAAATCTTGACATAAGCCAGGATCAAAAGGAAACGTTTCGAACTTAAAAAAACTTTTTAAAAAAAAAAAAAAGAAAAAAAAAAACGTACTTCAAAATCACAACAAAGTAAACAAAATAATTTTAAATTACTTATTTATTCATTTCTTGGTCTAATTTAATATTTTTATTTGAATATTATATTATTTGAAATTTTTTTTTTAATTATGTTCTAGTTTGTTTTATTATCATAATAATGTATATTAATGACTTTATGAATATAAAAGCTTTCAAGTCAGCGTAAATATAATCAGATTTGTATAAAATAAACGCTTTCGATCACCGAACACAATAACGACAGCTTTTGTTTGTTGGGAAGTGCACCTGTTACTCGCAGATCTTAACTTCTGGACTTAAGCCGGGAGTAGAATGATTGCGTATGCGTTTTTCATCCGTTTACTCGCTAGAGCAATTTACGCAAGGAAATGATTATAGAGTTCAATGATTGGGTTTTACGTTCAGATTAAGCAGGGCTACAAAATTAGAAAACATTTGGTATGTTTTTAATGTTGAGTTTTTATTGTATTTACACAAAAATACTTAAATTGTCTTTGTTTATAAGTAAAAAAATCTTAAATCCTGAGTATAAAAAAGTTCTTTTGAGAAATTAATAATGAAAAAAATTATAGACATTTTTAATTTTTAAGATTTATTTACAAGAGTCATCCCTAAAAGTAATGAGCTTCTGACTCGTTTCTTTTATTACTTCTCGATGTTCGTTATAAGTAACGAGCTGTCAAAAAACGCTAGTTACGCAAGAAAGTTGAAAATACTTCAAGAATAACCATGGTGTAATTAACAAGGTGATCGTGACGTTTACTGATTTCCCTTCGGTTGTCAAAGAATGTTGAGAAAGTAAGAAAAAAAGAGACAAGCTGCGGAAAAGTGTCAAATCGCTTGCACTCAATAAAAAATTGTAATAGATTGTTTTGCAACTTTTGCTTGATATTTACGAACAGCTGTTTTTGACAAACGTGGGTAAAATTTTTTTGAGATAAGCTAAAAATTCACGATCACCTTGTTAATTACACCATGAGCGTAACGTTCACAACCATTGAACTCGCTCCCATAAGCTTTCACATACTTCGATTTTATAACGCCAGCGAGTAAACGGATGAAAAACGCATACGCAATCATTCTACTCCCGGCTTTAAAGCTGGAAGTTCATTCACTGCATTTGCATATGCGTCCGTCTACTCGCTAAAAGCAATTCAATAGAAATGTTTGAAAGCTTATGAGCAGGGTTGCCAGTTTTTTAAACTCTTTGATCGCCATTTGTCGATACCTAGACCGCCGAAAATCGCCAAAATTTTTTTTTTGTAACTTTAAAAAAAGAAATTAATAAAACCATAATAAATATGTAATGTTGTAAACATATTTATTATATATGTAAATATGACTAGAAATTGCAGTTTAAACTATATATAGTTAAAAACGATATAAAAAATAAAGTAAAGTAAAAACTAAGTATAGAAAATACCACATCTATAACAACGTCCAAAAAAATATTACTGGTTTTTATCAATTTGTAAGCAAGTCACTATATACTTCCAATTCTTTACTGTCTTCAAGTTCAGAGTCTTCTGGTTTTGGGTACATAATTTAAGAGTTAAAAAGTTTTAACATTTCTTTTGTAGGCTCAAAACTTTCACAGCATGTTTTAAAATTATTACTATAAATTGGTATTATTAAGAGAGCCTGAAGTAGCTCAAATTGCATTTTATTTCGTTTCTTAGTTTTAATTTTGTTCATAATAGAAAAAACTCTTTCTACACATGTATTACTAGTTGGTATCAAAAGAATTTTAAAGCTCTCTGTAATATTTGTTGCCTACTCCATCCTCATATTTTTAAATATTTAACCAGAAAGCAGCAATATTTTTTGGGACTTTGTTTTGATAAATAACTTGCGGAGACTGTCGGATCCCGAAACCCATTAAAAATTTCAGAAACAGAAGAACATTTTTCATGTTCAATAATATCGAACCTGCATCTGGCAGGACACAGAACCTTGAATTTTCTGAAATTTTCAATGTTTTTTGGCAACCGAATAGCCATCTCAAGCAGTAGTTTGCGCAAATATTGAAAACAAGATAGTTTTAAATTCAAAATAGTGTCTAATGACTTCTTTTTAAGAAATATCGTCGAAATATCGCAAAAAACAAAATTCCTCTCGCCAAAGTGGTTGTTCAAATCCCCAGTTTGGCGAGATATCGCCATATCTGGCAACACTGCTTATGAGAGAGAGTTTAATGCCAACGAATGCCTGCGTGCGTAACGTTGGAAAAACGCAAATTACGCAAGAAAAGTTCAAGTATTTTCAATTAAAGTATTTTAAGTTTTGAAGTATTTTAATTTGCTTTTTTTTAAGAGCTCGTTACTTACAACGAACAGAGAGAAAAAATAAAAGAAACGAATCAGAAGCTCATCACTTTTTGGGATAGCTTTTGTAAATATATCTTAAAAATTAAAATTGTCTACACTGAACCAAATATTGTTCTTAAAATCAAAGAATCTCGTTCATAAAGCGAAATTCATTGATTTTTAAGAAGTATTCATTGTCCCAAAGAACGAATTCTTTGGCTCAATGAATCGTTGTTCTTAATTTTAAGGAACAGTTCATTGGTCGTGTTCATTAAAATTTTGTTCCAGTTCTTGTGTTGTAATATCTAAAAAACCATTAGAGAATTTTATCTCAATAAGAAACTGATTTTTTAAAATATATCTTGATATTGTTTTAAAATTTCTAAGGACAGACTAACTTATTGTAACAGTTGTATGTGTCATTAATTAATCATTTTTCTTCATAACATATCAAAGAAATAACGCAAGAACAAAGATTCATTGAACCAAGGAACTCGTACTTTGGACCAATTTTAATGTATAATACATTGGGACAAAGAACTTGACGACACTGGTCAGGTGTCGATAATAAATAAACAAAAACCATTAAATTTGTTTGGGAGCCCCCCTAATGAGTAGTCGGAGGGGATAGATCCCCAAAGGAAAAATGTTTCTATTATAAAAGTCATGGGGGTCGGTTATACATATTAAACTTCTAGGGCCCTCCTCTTAGTACATAAACTTAGTGTGACCCGAAAAAACTAACTTCATATTCGAAAATATTAAACGAAGTCATTAAACCTCACGGGGGGAGGGGGTGTTTTTTTTTTTTTTTTTTTTTTATTGTTCAACAGTGTATTTAACATTCTTTCTTTGGTATGGATGAACATAAAAGCATGGATTTTCATTGCTTTTGGAGAATGATGCTCATATCTTGCTTCGTTGGGTATTCTTGATTCACAGGCATTCGTAATCACAAGTGCTCGTACTCTCTGCTATTCGTTCTAAAGCAGGGCTTGGCATTCTAACACAGTCACATTTTATTTTGTCTTGTTAGTATTAGTGCGCTCTTGAATCGCGCACACTGAGCGAAATTGTTTTCACAATTACTTAGATTTGTAAGTTTATATTTTCTATTTTATGTTTTTATTTTCAGTCATCAGTACACTTCATTATTTCTTCTATGAAATTAATTAATACAAGTAATATGAATGAATAATGCAAATAATCTAAATATGGAGTGTGGATGAATTATATGAAACCTTAATATATACGAATAATTATTTAAATATTATAAAATCTTAATATATGGGTCAATTGCAAAAAAAAAAAACGTACACAAAGAGGTTTTCATGTTTTGTTTTTAAAGTTTTTTAAATTTTCCCGTTAGAGTAGTCAAATTGAGTGAAAATTAATGGAGAATTCGAAGTTGTTTTTAGGCCCTACAAAAAATTATTTTTTCTTTGGTCTTTATACGATTTTTGTATTGAACGTCACATAGTAGATATATTCGAAAAATCACTAAAAATTTAAAAATGTTGCAAATTAAAGCTTACTGTGATGTTTGTAAAGTTATTTCATCAGTCAAATCAGCTTTTGCAAAAATCTCCATTTTAATTTCAGAATTAATAATTTTTTACCAAAAATACCTACTTATTTTACAATTTTAACGGGAAAAACTTGAAATTTTTCACCAAAAAGACATTAACGTAGAGGATATTTTCAAAGTAGTAGACTTGCAGCAATGAATAATAAAAAAGTGTTAAATAATAAGCAATTTCAGAAAAATCCACAGGGTGGCGTTCAATACATTTTGTGACGTTCAATACATTTTGTTGCGCTTAACCAGATAATGTAAATCAAATTGGGAGTTTAACAAAAAACAGGTTTTTTCTTTAACAAAACAAAAAAAAAAAAATAAAATAAAAAGTAAATATAAAGTATATAATTCAGCTATACATAAAATTTTCATCAAATTTTTTTTTCTTTATTTTTTTACAAAAAATTAAAGAAGTCAATAGCTAGCTGAATTTGTATTAAAAATTTATTAAGACTTCATGTTTTACAATGTAAGTTCTGAACCCTTTAAAACCACATCTTTATTTTATATCATTGGAAAGATATAACCTAACGCAAAAACGTAAAAAATGAAAATTGTAAAAAAGAAAAAATTTATAGCACATGTTGCTGGCATGGTATTAAACTTAAACAAAATAACAATGAGTCAACTTATTGCAATATTTTCAAAAATGTCGTACTTTTCCTCAAAATAGATGAAATAACTTTTCCAATGATACTTTATTACCGGTAATCGGTCTTTAATTGATTGAGCTACGTGCTCTCAAAATAGACCCTATTTTGGCCGCGAAAAATTATTCTAAAAGTTTATAACTTTGAATTTGATTTTCAAATCAATAAACCAATACAAGAAAAATATTTGACACAAATCGGAGATGATTAGCGCAACTGATCACTTCAATGTGAAATGGGCGATATCAGTTAGTAAAAACAAAAATCAGGTCAAAGTCAAACATAGGTACCATTCTTTTTGCTTCCGTTTATATTCTTCATTTCGTTCCTTATCTAGCTTTATTTTTCCCGATATCTACGTGCTATTTCAACAAGCGTTGCTATTTTGACAAATATTGCTATTTTTCTCTTAAATATACAAAAACGAAATACAGAATGAATACTTCAAACGTTGGTGTAACATATGTATCTTAAAAGTGACGTGCAATACATATGCCACTTTTTCATTTTTTTTCTTAGGAATTTTATTTTTCAAATATACAAGGAAATTAATCAAAACCTATGAAACAATGACCTTAAACTTGGACTTTTTTTAATTACTATTTTTGCTTTAATAAAACTCCGCGTGACGTTCAATACATTTTTACACGTACTTATCATGATGAACTGAGAAAAAACAAAAAAAAATGTACTTTAATATTATTTAATCGTCTTAATTTCTAAAATTTCATGAGAATTAATCTCTGCACTTCCTTAATATAACTTACTTGTCAGAGGTATACTCTCCTAAATGAAACCTAACCAAGTGTAAAAAAAAGTGACGTTCAATACAATGCTTGGGGACTAAATGTAAATCGAAAGCCAAATTCGCGATGACGATGTTTTAAGAATAACAACAAAATAAAACATAAGAAATAAATGATATCATTAGAAAACAGTTATAATTTGTTATATTTTGGCATTGCTTTCAATTTTTTTCACATTTTTCATCAAAAAGTGCAACTGGGGACATATGTTTTTGTATTAAGCGAGTATAAGAGAGCAATATAATATTCTTCAAAACAAATATACAAACAATTTTAGGATTCTGAAAAATATATTTTGTCAATAAATATTCTTCAGTGATCACTTTCTCAATTTTTATTTGGTGTTTCTTTTTGTTTTTACCTAAAAACAGAGTTAAAAGAGCGGCGACAAAAAAAAGAGCGTTTTGTATGCAATTGACCCATATACTAATAATTAAAATTAATAATAAAAAAATAAGTAAATAATAAGTAAGTAAATGAAATAAGTAAGTAAGCACGTAATAAAAAAATTATTTATTAAAAAATTAATACAAGAATATGAATGAACCCTACAAAGAATCATAAAAGGTAATATGTATGTATGAATTATATGAAATCTTAATATATGGGAATAATATGAAATTCTATAAAATAAAGAAATATATGCATAAATATTATGAAGCCACAAATCAATAAGTTGGTTTTTTTTTAAGAGTGTACATAAAATATGCAGCGCAAAGCGACATTCACCTCACAGCATCACCGTCTGCGAACGACTGATTATATTCTCTTCTGTTGTGAGCTTTGTGTAAATGTGAAAAGTTACGCTCGCAGAGAGCTCAGTGAGCTATGGAGTGCCCTGCGCTGTTCTAAAGCGATTGGTTCATGTATTCGTGCATTAAATTTAAATGCAGATGCAGTGATGTGATTTGGTGGGATTTCGGTCTCATTTTGGGATATTTGGCCTATTTGAGAACGTGTGGGATTTCAGATGCTTAGGTGGGATTTTCTACTGAATCATAATTTTTTAAAGTGTAAATTAGCAAAACTGGTTGGTATCACTTTTTTGTAAACTTTCAAAATTTTGCGTTTAATTGCTGTTTAATTGATTCTAAATATGTAAGTAAGAAAGGGATGTGTATATTCAAGAGGCTTAAAATTAATGAAAATAAGATCCTCATTTAAAAACAGAAACATAAGCTCAGTTTCATTTTGATGCAACGAAAGAAATTCACGATTACTTCATACACTAAAGAGAGTTTTTATAAAAAACGCAGTGTTTAACTTTTCGTATTTTTTTTTGTTTTTTTTTTTAATAAAATTTGTTATATTTATTGAAAAACTTCATTATGTACATTATTAAACTATAAAATTATTATAATGTTAAATAGATGTAGGGGAGAATGCCCGCCTACTAAACACGTTTTGCTTGGAGGTCATACCTTTGGTTTAAAACATAATTTTTCAGAGCTCTTAGTTTCATTTGGAAGCTAAGTTCAATAACTAACAAGAATTTTAATCAGAATTTAAAATTTTCAAAAATTGTAATTTTGGTAATCGGTCTAGCAAAAGTTTTGAAATCAGCCGTTTAAAAAATCGGCCCAGCTACTGAACACCTTAAACAAATCGTTGAAAAAAATTAGAAAATGAAGTAAAAACGCTAGTTTTTGAGAGTTTATAAAAAGTTTATTCTATCAATAGTTCACTGAACTTTCAACAATAGAGATTTGAATTTCTTTGATAGAAATCCATCCGCCCATAGCATCAGAATTTATATTCGTTTTTCTTTTCACCTTTTTTTTTAGGCGACGCCATTCTAAAATTTTATCTGAACGTGGACGAGAATCACGAAAACTATTTAAACTTATTTCAAACACTATTTTCAATATACATAAATGACAATTTTTTACTTGCATGATTTCTGAAAATTTGTTCGGAAGGTGGACCAACGTTTTGTTCAGTAGGTGGCCAGGCACGCCATAATGATATGACGTGAAATATTTTTTTCCCATTTCTCAATATTGTTCGATTGATCGTTGAATTGTGAAAAATAAATATTAAATATAGAATTCTACTCATATTCACCTTTTTTTATCGATAAGAAACACTCTGAAATTCACTAAATAGAGATGAACTATTTTTGCTCAGCTTCATTTTTTTTCGAATATTTTATTTCTCAACGGCCGTGGGGCTAAAGCAGCATGCGCATTCATCTCAATGATTTATCAAAAGTGAACATTCAATGAGATGTTACTGCGACACTTTTCACATTGGCTCATCATACAGACGTCAGAACTCACGGTGTTAGTAGTAGGTGGGCCTGTTCAGCAGGTGGGCATCCTTATTTCTTCTCAAAAATTACATAAAAAATCGTTATTGTTATAAATATTTGGGTGGGATTTTTTGTGGGTTTTTCGTATCCTTTTGGTGGGATAAAAAGGTCTAAATCGGGATGTGATCGGGATTTTTTACTAAATCAGAATCACATCACTGTGCAGAAGGCACATTCGTAGCTCGTATATTGACGAAACCTTCAAAACGCCATTTGAATGCACTCAAGTTGTTCTCTCTGCTATTGTTCTATAACCTACATTTGATCTCCAATTCATTTCTCCAAGTCAACTTCAACATCTTGGAGTTGAACTGGAAATTGGCTTGATATGTGTTAGTTTTAAAAGTGGCAATACTGTTGAAGTGTCAAAAAAAAAAAAAATAATAATTTGTTTTTGTAAGTGGCAACACTAGGTTGTTTTGGCTATTGTGTTTTTTCTTAATTTGTGAACATTTGTCAAACAAAGTGAATTGCAACAAAATAATGACGTTAGTAAGAAACTGCAGCAAACTATTTTATTTATTTATTAAATAAATAAATTCAAATAATAAAATAATAAAAGGTAAGATGAGCAAATTGTAGATTTTCTACCAGATAAGCATGCAGGGGGAGCACTAGAATGATAGGAGCGGTAAATGTGACAGGAAATTCAGCTGTTGCCTAAGCAGCTTCAGTGCACTTTGAACTTTTGGACACTCAATGCAGCGCACAGAGAAAATGGATACAGCTCTAAAGAAGTGGAATGTAATGAAGAAATAAATTTAAAATTATTTTCAATGATTGAAATAAAAAAACAATTGGAAAAACTTTATCTTAAAACACTATTTCTTTTTTCATTTTGGGTTGGAGATCGCTTTGAGAAAGACCTTGGAGATCAAGTGGAGATCCAGCCTCATCTCAACCGGAGATCAAAAGTCCATTTCCCTGGATAATGGCTTTAATCTCAAGTGGAGGTAAAGTGGAGAACTAGCACTGGAGATTGGAGAAATGAACTGGAGCTCCACTTGAGGTCAAGTCAATCTCCAAGGTTAATGTTTGTTGTGCTGATACAGACAAAAAAAAAACAAAAACCACCGAACTTGAAAACCCCTTCCTTCATAAAATCATGCAAAATCATCAAATAAAATAAATTCGCTTAAAAACTTCAATTATTTTTGTCCTAAATACAACCTTCTTCTTGAATCTTCACTTCCAAAACTAGCTTTTAAAATTGGGTGGCTTGAATTTCTTTCAAGCTACCATCTTCATATCTTCATATCTTTAAAACTTTTATCTTTTAAAATAAAACTTCTTCGCTTCATAAAACCATCGGTTTCTTTGATGCTTTTGTATAACGTTTTAATACACCTATCTTCCACAATTAATCAGGTCTGCTCCATTACATTAGACTAAGATACCTCTACCAAAAGAAGGATTAAAATTTTCACTTAACACTAAAATTCAAATCATTAAACATAAGAGCAAGAAAATTGAAAACAAAATGAGAGATAAGAAATGTCTAAAGTCAAGAGTTAATGCCAACATGTTGGCAACACTAATGCAGGCATCAAATTAAAAGCCATTAAATAGGATATTTTACAACATATCATACCAAGAAAAAAAAAAAGGAAGAAAATAAGCCGCACATTAGCACGCAAATCTTTTTAAGTACACACGCGCCAGCATAAGCAAATAAACATAGACACACACAGACGCAAGCACAAACTAACACTCACAACAACTCATACTGACAAGGCTATAGCACACGCGCACACGCATCGCATTTATTTAATAATGCCAGCCAAACACACGAATTTCTGCTAATTAAGAAAATTATAATGCCGCCAAAACTACAACAACAGCAACAATAACAAGAACAACAACTACTGCTTCCACTTTGCATACAACCACAAAGCCAAGCCAAGAAATAATTAGCTCAAGTTTTATTGCCAATGTTTGTAGGTATGTGTGCAAATTCATTTGAATCTTATAAAAAACAGAACAATTTTGCCCGCAGCTTTTTGTCATATCAAACATGGCAACACATCCTCCCAATCCGAACCCACGCGTTTACAGTATTGAGTTAATAAGTTAATTTCCGCTACTGAGAGTACCAGCAGAAAATTAAGTTTGAACAAAAAACAAAACATCCATCAACTGAGTGACCAAAGGACCTCAGTGGTTAGCATGCCAAGGCGAAAAGGACATGTGAAATTAATTTAACAACATATGCAGTCGAATAAAGTTGGCAACGCTGAAAGTTAAAATCTTGTTCTTGTAACACTCTCTACATCAGCTGAAAGCAAATGAAAGTCATACAAATTTAAATGGATTTTCTTGTGGGCATGGGTGTGAATGTGAGTGAGTAGTGTATGTATGTATGTGTGTATGTGTGTATGTGAGTATGTGTGGGTGTGAGTATAAGTGTAGAATAGCAGGTAATTGAAAACAAGCGGGTTCAAAAAGTGCACCCAGAAAGCTATTAAAATGTAGAAAATTGTAAGGGAGAGAGAGAGAGAAAGTACTCAGAAGGGAGCGATATACAAATTAAAGCCTGACAGCGCACATGCAAACCCTTTTAGAGGAACAAAAAAAAAAAAAAAAACAAAACAACTACAACAGCAACAACCAAGTGTCTAGCTTAAGAACAAGTGAACAAAAGTAATTAAAAGTATCTCAGTTGAGCATACTTTAAGCATGGAACATAAATTCGGAAGAAATTTAAGCTGAATACAGAAGACTTCGAAAACAACGCAACTGATGTCAAGTTTGACAGAAACTATAAATTTGAAACAAGAAGACAAATACAAAAAAAAAAGAAAATTAAAGAGGACACACAAAGCAAAAAGAAGCTTAAAGAAAATTGAAAAGAGTTTAAGAGCGAAAAAGCAACTCCATAATTTCTAGTGTTATCCACAGGGGGCAGTGCCCCCTCCGCCCCTTGGACTGGAAAAATTTTATAAACATTTATTTCCTATGTGTAAATGTAACATGTTCATATCATCATTTTCATATACGTGCACACCAATGCATACCTTTGCTCCCCCCTTGATAAATTCCTGCGGACTTCTATGAGTAGTTCTGAGCTAGTACAAAAGATATGCAGATCAAAACAGTTAAATAGTGGGATGCTTTTTTTATTTGAATAAATAAGAAATAACTATTTATTTGAATAAATTTGTGAACTATTGAAAATGGTCATGTAAACCTCTTTAACCCTTTATTTGGCACACGAGTCTGGATAGACCTCGATTTCGATTTTTATTTTGATTTATGTTTCAAATTTAGCGATTTGAACTTACAAGTTGGTTGAAAAGTACTGAAAGCAAAAATGAAAGAATGTGCATTTTTGAATGAAATTAAATTTTTTATTCAATATAATCGCCAACAACTTCAATATACTTTTTCCAACTATCCTCCAATAATTTTATACCATCTCTGTAATAATTTTCTAGAAACTCTGCAAAATACTCTTTCACGACTGCAAAATACTGTTTCATGACTGCAAAAGCTTCTTCATTCAACGAAAAACGCTTCCCACGAAGGATTTGTTTTTAGTTTCTGTAGAGATAGCATTCGCTGGCAACCAAAACTGGTCAATACGGTGAATGTTAAAGCAATTCGTCCTTTAATTTCAATTAAGATATCGTCAAAATGCTTGTGGCAACACGGGCATTGTCTTGATGAAAAATGACTTTTATTCTTCTGTAAAGTAGGTCTTTTCTCAGGAGTTTATTCATTCAGCTGATCTTAAGGTTGTAGTAGTATTCAAAATTATTTGTTTAACCTTACTCAGGATAATCAATCAACAAAATCCCTTTTGCATGCCAAAACACTACTGCCGATCGTTATGAGTCGTTATGACCTGTGTTGGAGTTGAAACAACCAGCTTCAGTCCACTGTAAACGTTCTTGTTTCAGTTTCAGATCACGTTGGTATATCCAAGTCTCATCCATAGTTATTAAACGATGCACGAAATCGCTTTTATTCTAGTTTAAACGCTCTAAATTGCACTGAGAAAAATTGTTTGCCATTCAGTTTTTGTTGAATTGTTAACAAATGCTGCACTTGTTGGATGTCCACCATGTGGTTCATCTTTAAAGCTTGTACGAACACGTTCTACGACCCACCGATACACATTTGGAAATGAAGGAGCAGATTTCTTTAACACTTTCACCATTTCTGTATGAATTTCTGTTGCTGGTAAATCTTCCAAAACAAAGAATTTTATCACTGCACGATATTCGATTTTTTCCATTCTAAAAAAATACACTGACAGGTCAACTTTAAATGGCTTGAAAACAAAGACTAAATTGACAAATGATATAACATTTTTTGTGTGCTTAGCTTTCATCTATGTTATCGATCTATGAAAAAAATCAGGACAAAAAGATCTATGCAGGGGTAATTACAAGGTATTTCTTATGAACACATCGGCTACATCGGCACACGAGTCTGGCTAGACCCATATACATTTTATATACAAATAAATTATGCAATTTGAATATTTCCTTAAGACCATGGATCATTTCAAATTAAAGTTATAATAACATCTTTCCAACAGTGGTAATTCGACCTCTGTACGACCTCTCTTTTAGGAGATATGTCGAAAAATATGTTCATTTTGGAAAACCATGCTATACCAGGGCCACCCTATTTCCTAGGGGTCATGTTTGGTATCATATTAAAAGTTAAAAAAAGAAGCAGGCTGTATTTGTATTTGTCCTTATTCTTGTCACTATCCTTTTATTTGTTTCCAAACTTGTTCTCGTCCCTATCCTTATTTTTTTAATTAGCTCAACAGTGTTCTTGTCCCTATCCTTTTCTTTGTTTCCAAATTTGCCCTCATCCTTATCTTTATTCTTTTATTTAGCCTGATAGATGTCCTTCTTTTTCTTCTCCAAACACTTGTTTTAATTTATGTTCAATTCCTTATCTTTGTTGCAATTATTTTCCCAATCTTTGTTCTAAATCTTGTCCTAAGTGTGTCCAAATCCTAGTTCTATTCCTTGTCCCATTTTTTTCCCTTAACATTTTCTCAATATTGTACCAAAATATTGTTTTAGGTATGTTTTAACCTTATCCTAGTCCTTGTAATAGAAAAACACGTCCTTGTCATTGGAAACAATTCGTGTACTTTTCTCAATCCTTGTCTTAATTCTTGTCCTAATCCTTTCCCAATTAAATTCTCTAATCTTTGTCCATATCTTTGTCTATTTTTCTCTTATTCCTGCTTCGAATCTTTGAAATCCTTAAATCCTTGCCCTTATCCTTTTACTAATCCTTGCCCTCTTTCTTATCCAAATTCTTGTCCTAATGCTAGACCTCATTTAATTAATATATTTTTTTTTATTTTTTTTTTTAAACATGTACTTTAAGGGTTTCTTTGAGAGGCCTCATGGCGCGTTTAATTTTTTTTTTTAGTGGCTCTAACATTTTTTTTTTTTTAATTTTCATTATGAGGTCATAGAACTTATTTTTGCTATCGTAAAATAATATTTTTCGTAGTACTTATACTCAAAAAGCAATAATTTCATGCAACAATATTGCATTTTTGTTGCATAAGATGCTTCCTTCGCAACCTGACGACGTCATAATTTGTTTTTTTATGTTTAGGTCAAGTTAAAGTCCTAATTTCTGTTTTATAACATTCACGGTAGTGCATATACGCGGTAATAATTCCATGCAACGCCGTTGCATGATTGATGTCTTTTCGATCTTGTAGCGTCTCTCTCCGCAGTCTCATGGCATAATGAATTTTTAATCTATCCTTACCATGAGGGCTAAGAACCAGCCTTTACTGGAGTATAGTACTTTTTACCGTAGCCAAAATGCATAGCGAGTTATTTATAATTCCATGCATTATATGTGGAGTTTCGTTGACGTATTTTATTTTATTTATTATTTTTATCATAATTATGATCTTAACTGTCGTGTTATTACATTTATCAGAAGACATGTACTCATTGCGTAACAATTTCAGGCAACACCGATGCATTTTGGGAAAAATCCTGTTTTCAACTTTTTGGGAATTCTGCGCGGTAAAACGTAACATTATCACGTCAATATTGAAAATATATGTATCAACATAATATATAAGTATTATTGTCTCTTATATATCATTTACATGTCAATTAACAGCAGTTACATGTAAGTGCTTGAAAATGAATGCGAGGTCTGGCGGGACTGATGACACATAAATGTGAGTCGCCGAACATGTGCCAAACTGAGTGTTGACTCAATATGCAAATTTCCAGTCCAAAAAATACTAGAAAAATACTAGAGTACACCCTATCTTATTTAAAAAACTCTGCTTTTATTAAAAATTTTTTGGAATTAAAAAAGTTAACTAACCTCAAAAAAGGGAAGTACTTCATTTAATGCATTATTCACTCCGTTTGGTATACCTCGAAGAATGACTTCATGCTCGAAGAATAGAATCTTTAATTTTCTCTCAAATAACACTTTAATGCTCTCTGTTTGATACTTCCGATATTTTCCTAGTACCCTAGTTTTCCTACCTACTATATTTCAATTAAAAGCATTACGGTTAAAAGCACTCTGTTGTCACTGTCCACTTGTGAAAGAAAGCTCATTAGAGCGTAAGTGTCCGGTTCAACAGATCGGAAGTAGTCGATTTGATTAATTTTGTTCATATTGCTGTTAATTTGCTTTTCTTAAAAGCAAATAAACAATGTTCATTTAATTAAATTGCAATTATTTTCAAATAAACAAAAGCAACTAAAATGAAACAACAACAATAACACATACAAACACTTTGAAATCTATACTTAATAAACAATATCTTATAAAACAACAAAAACAAAATAATGAAAACAAATTCAATGGAAACGAATTCGAAAGCTGAAAACAATTAGAACTAAACAACACTTCCGACGTCCGACAATGTTAATCATTTGCATACATGAATGGTTTTTGTTTTGTTTGTAGTAAAATGTTGCCTGGCTGCATTTTAGGAGTTGCCAACTTATGCATTTTATAGTCGAGTCAACAGAGAAGTGAGCGCACATTTTGCCAAGAACAATTTTAGTTAAATACATTAGCTCGCTTTGTGGAATTTACATATAATATATACATACAATATAGCTTAGGTGGTGTTGTTATTGTTGGAGTTTTCTCTAACATTGTTTTTGTAGGTTGTTACATTGGTAGTATTGTTGTTTGCTTTGGCTTAAGCTGTTTAACTAACTTTTACTTTTTATTAACTGTCAACATCAACGGAAGCAGTTCTTGCGCTGTTTTATTTGTTGTTATGCATGTTGTTTTTAATGTTGTTGGCTTTATTTTATGCCTGCGTTGCATATTTAGCTGGCTAATATCCATTAATGTCATGATAGTTTAAAAAACATTTCTATCAGGGCAGTTTTTATAGAATTTTGATAATATGAAATTTTTATATCATGATATTTTATATTATGAGATATTTATATAATGAAATTTTTCTATCATGATTTATTTGTACATGAAATTTTTATATCATAACATTTTAAAGATATTTTTAAGTAAGTAAATTTTAATTTTATTTAAAATTTATGCAAATCTTTAATTACTATCTATGTGATGATTTCAAGCATGCATTTTTTATGTCATGTCATATTTCATTACAATTTTTAAAAAAATTCTGTAAGTCCCGCTTTTGAGTTTATTTTTAATAAATCGTACGAACATTTTTTGAAAACTGTCGGTGATATAAATTAAAAATATTATTTTATCATGATCTTAAGCATTGATGCTCAAACGCGCACAAATGTGCAAATAAGCTTTTGTGCTTTCACACGCATATAAAGTTCAGTCATACAAAAAATCACCCCATTTCGCACTGGTATTTCAAGCTATAAAGACTGCGTTGCTTAGTTTTTTCAATGCACTCAAAAAAAATGTATGCATGAACTATGAAATATGTTTTTAGTTATAACAAAATGAAACATTTCCTATGTTATGTTATAATAGCATAAGATTAATTAAAAGATATGTTATAATAACATTAGATTATTCAAAACATATGATAGCATGCGATTCATTAAACAACAACAAAATAAAATATTACATCATAAGTAGTCAGAAAAATAACCTATCATAAAAATTAGAGCCCAATTAATCGTAAGCGTGAACACACTTAATATTTTTGATCAATAGCTGCATTCCCGTGATCGTTGATTTAGAGCGCGGCTCTATTTTATCCACAAAGCAAAAACAAAAATTAGAACCAGATCTTTTCCTGGTTCTCTTTCTGATCTGAAACTGCTGCTAGGTTTAAAGCAGGAATGATAGATTTATCGAATCTCATGAGATTCTCATACGATTAATATTATCTCATACGAAAGCCGTTACGTCACGGATGCGGCGATTCGGCCCCTGGTGAGCTCTAATCATGTTATGCTACTTTGATGGTTTAAAATTTTTGATCATGACATATGCTTTATAACTTCATGTGCATACATATTCGAATTCATGACTTTTAATGTCACGACATATTTCTTTAGGTTTCTTTTTTAGAGAAAACTAAGTAGTACAATTCATGATTCAAAAATTTAAAAAAAAAAACATCAAAATAGCATAACATGATTAGAACTCACAACAATAAACAATAAGTTAGTCTTAATAAGTCTTAATAAAACTTTATTAGTCTTAATAAGTTTGTTAAATATATTTAAAATTTAAACTTTCGAAATTTTAAGTTGACAATTTCTATAATTTTTTTTTTATATATTTTAAACCGTGCAAAAAATATCATATCTGGCGTATTAATGTCATGTAACAACATTTTTATATAGTATCATGCAATTTTTCTAAACGTAACATTTATGTGGCAAGACGTTTATTATGATTTTTTTTTAAATTCTGTTTTTTTTTCTAAATATAACAACTTTCAATATTTTTTTTCATGATACTTTTTCATATCATGACATTTTATATTTCATTTTTTTTTTTATCAGGGGCCGAATCGCCGCATCCGTGAACGAAACGGCTTTCGTATGAGAAAAAATTAATCGTATTAGAATCTCATGAGTAAGATGTACTCTAATATTTTCGATAATTTTATTCACTCCTCCAAAATACTTTGTGGAGAATTGTCGGTGATAAAATTAATTTTTTTTTTTAATCAAAATTTTTCACTCACATAATGAGTGTCCTTCTTATACTGCCAATATGCCGAGAAAGTTACCCGGAAGTTTATTCGACAGAGAGAAGGCTTTTACATTAGTAAATGAGTTCTTATCTACTTATGATGCACCCTGTGTCAAGGTTAATCTAAGTACCTTGAGTGAATCACAGTGAAAAGTCATGCAAGACTACTGATGAGTTGGTGTAGCGGCCAACAAAACGGTCTGTCTCGTCAGCTGTGTGATTTTCTTTATACAGAGCCGTTGTTGTTGTTGTTGGTCGTTGCCTTCTTTGTCTTCATGTTGTCTTGTTATCAACATACTTGGTCTAAAGCTCAAATTTGTTTACAATATTACATTTTTATGTTATCATAATCTTTTTGCATGATTTTTTTGTGTCATGATATTGTATATATTTATATTTTTTAAAGTATTCAGTGATATGTTCACTGCTTTCTTTGGGAATCAAGTAATCTGCTCAAAAACTGAGTGAATTTAACAGCCTTGCTATCCAGTAACATTTTTTGAATTAAAGTTTTTAAACACAGCTAGTTTTATGTCATGATATTTTGATAGTTTGACAAATTTCTGTCTTGAAATTTTTTTTTAGTGTCGTGCAATTTTTCTAGCAATATTTATTTCTGTCGTGACATTTTTTTTGGAATTTTTTCTTCTTAATTTATTTAGATTGTTTGATATATTTTTATGTTTTTTTTAAAACTTATACGCAAATTTTTTTAAAACTGTCATTATTAGAATGTTTGGACTTTTGTAGATGGTAGATGACTTTTAGAGCGACATTCGATGACTCCAATTTTCCAAGACCTTGTTTTGATGGTTTCGGGCTGTAGCTCACAGATTGCTTGGATGATATTGGCCTTAAGGGCTTGAATCGTTTCCGAATTGTTGGTATAACATCGATCCTTTACAGTTCCGGGGTCAAATTGCAGCTTCGAGGCGACAAATTGATATCGCCAAGTTGGCTGATTTTTGGCTGGAATTTGGTGCGCAAAAGATCGATTGTGGCATGGGCTGTGTGGCATGGCACGCCATCCTGCATGAACCAGAGGTCATCCTAAATCATGTCTCCAATTTCAGTAAAAAAAAGTCGGTTAACATGGCTCTGTAAAGGCCACTGTTGATCGAAACGTTGTTGCCAGCCTCATTTTCGAAGAAAAATGGTCCAATACTGCCACCACTCCACAATCCTCACCAAACTGTCACTCTCTGTGGAAACATCAGCTTTTCAACAATAACTTGCGGGTTTTCCGATGCCCAGATGCGGCAATTTTGTTTGTTAACGTAGCCGCTGAGATGAAAATGCACCTAGTCAGAAAAAATGATTTTTCGCCCAAAATCGTTCTCCAATTCAAGCTGCTCTATGACCCAAACTACGAAGCGATAACGAAGCGGATGGATGATTCCAATATTTCCCAATGTTGTTTAAGCGTAAAGCGACTCATTTCTTTACGCGTAGGTATAATACTGACTTTATGTCAAGATTTTTAGCGGGAAACAGCAGTAAATGTCAAAATAACCTATGAATTAAAAAAAAAACACAAGTTGGTCCATTCTGTATATCTAAAAATAACTTTGATATCTAAAATAAAACTGCCAAAAAAAATTAACAAAATTCTCGAAATTAAATTTACTTCAAAAATATGCCGCAATTTTTTTTTTCTGTACATTTTCCTTAGAATCCCTAGAAAACCACAAAATACAAGTTGAGACTGAAATTTTCCGTTTATTTTTACTTTTTGTTTTCGTTTTCCAAGGAATTTAAAAATATTTTATATTCACCGGCACCCCCTACTCTTAAAGCACGGATTCTAAGCACCATCAAAACTCTCTCAGAGTCGCAACGTTTTTAATTTCACTGAAACAACCTGTTCACAAGGGAACCAAAAAGAAATAAAAATTAAATATAAAAAGAAAAATTCTACGTAGGTATACTCTGCAGATGTAACAAAATTTAGGCGAAAAAATAGATGGAATTCTAAAAAATTCCTATATAAACGCCGCACACATGATGTGTGCCTTAAGTGTAGCGCAACGGGGTAGCAGCACCACCGGCTGGAATTTATGGCTCCATTTCGCCAAAAAAAAAAAAAAAAATAAAGAAATAATGCATATTTTTTATTTCCACACATTTATATGTATCTGAACGCGTGTTTGTGTGTGCACAAACATACACACACACATACACGAGTACAGCAGTTGTGGTCGCTACAGTAAAATCCCGCACGTCACGAGCTGGGATTTATTTCATGGCTCGCTTTGATTTTAACAATGTTGCCATTTTTACAATGTTGCACACGAACGTTTTTTCGCTCTTAAATTGAAATGTTTTTTTCATTAAAATTTCACTGTTTTTTCACGTTGTTTGTGCAGACTTTTTCGCTTATATTCAACAGCACATTTTGCTTTAAATGTACAAAACACACACACAAACATAATGCAAGAATTGCGTTTTTTTGGCACGTTGTTGTTTTCAACTCAATCAAATGTTTTGTTTGCGAAAATGTACAATTTTGTCAACTTTTTATGTTTTTGTTTTAATTTTTTGCTTATTTTGTTGAAACCAACTTATTTTTGTTATTTTGTCTTTTGGTTGTAGAAGACAAATAAATTAATAACAACACGTTGACAGCATACAAAAATATATATTAATACATGATATAGGAGGGTATGGACAAAATAGCCAACCTGTGGCACCACTGTGCCACATAGAAACTTTTCGAAATATTACAATTCCTGAGTTAGAAGCATGAGTTAATATTTATTTTAGGAGCAGCAACATGTTGGCTCTGCTTATTAAGACGCTGTCGTAGCCAAGTTATATGTAAGTCAAATGGTTTTAATGGCTTCAGGGTTGGTACTCTGAAATCAAACTTTGCAGACAACGTAGCGTAAGGCAACCACAGAATTAATTAAGTTTATGTGAAATATTCATATTGCTGGGGTCTATTTTAATGGTCTTGCATGAAATAAATATTAACAAATAACATAAACAGGGAATTTTAAGTGTCAGCATAAATTCCATCAAAATTTCTACTTAACTTCAGGAGTTCAAATAATATTCTAAGTATGGTTGCTTCCTGTAGATGTGGCATTTATTGACCTAACACGGAAATAAATAGTGACCAGAGAGCTCTTCGAATTATTATTTTTAAGCAACTCTCAAAGTAACAAATGACATCTAGCTGTCAAAATATTGCATGTCTCACGCTTGGCAGACGAGTGAAAATTATTAAAAAATATCGAATTTCCGGCTCAGTTGCAAATACGCAATAAATTTCGTCGTGAAGTTGGTCATCATCATGGCCTCAGTGTGCAGACAATTCACCGTGGAAAAGTTCGAGCGTAAGAACAATCGAACTTTTGAACCTTAACACACCAACCACATTGGTAAGAAGTGAACAAAACATAGCCGCCGTAGCAGCCAGTCTCCAAGATGATCAAGATACATATCGATTCGTCTGTAATCAGCTGAATTGGGCATCACCAGAAAGTCAGCAAGGCTTACTTTGGAGCTGGATTTGGGCCTTCACCAGTACAAGATTGTGATAGTTTGGCCTTAAAAAATTGAAGCCGAAAGACCAAAGACAACGCCGTGAGTTCGCTCATTGGGCGCCGGAAATGTTAGCCGGGGATGTGGATTTTGGTAAAAAAATCATTTTCTCGGACGAGAAGCCTATTTTTGACTCAGCGGCTATGTCGACAAGCAAAATTGCCGTCATTCGAGCAACAACAATCCACAAGTGTTCCACTAAGATTGACTATATGGTGCGATTTTTGGCACGGCTTCATCATTGTACTTTATTTCTTTCAAAATGAGGAAAGAGACACCGCTACCGTCAATTCTTCTCGGTATAGACCGATAATTTTCTGTAGCCAGAGCTCGGCAACATCGATATATTCGAGCTCCAACAAGAAGGCGCAACATGACACATAAGCAACGCAACGCCCAAAGTGGTGAAGGAGAAATTTGGCGACTGGGTCATCTCACGACGGGCATTGGCTGCCTCGATCATGCAGCTTGACGCCCCTCGATTATTTCCCCTGGGCCCACGTCAAGTCTTTAGTCTACTCTCACAAGGCAACCACTTTGGACGAGCTCTAGGCCAACATTCAAGACGATATTTCTATTGAACCGAGTCATCAAAATCAAAATCAAAGTCAAAATGAAAATCAAAGCCAAACTCAAAATGGAAAATCAAAGTCAAAATCAAAAGCAAAAACAAAAACAAAAACAAAAGCAAAAGCAAAAGCAAAGGCAAAGGCAAAGGCAAAGGCAAAGGCAAAGGCAAAGGCAAAAGCAAAAGCAAAAGCAAAGGCAAAGGCAAAGGCAAAGGCAAAGGCAAAGGCAAAGGCAAAGGCAAAGGCAAAGGCAAAGGCAAAGGCAAAGGTAAAGGCAAAAGCAAAGGCAAAGGCAAAGGCAAAGGCAAAGGCAAAGGCAAAGGCAAAGGCAAAGGCAAAGGCAAAGGCAAAGGCAAAGGCAAAGGCAAAGGCAAAGGCAAAGGCAAAGGCAAAGGCAAAGGCAAAGGCAAAGGCAAGGGCAAAGGCAAAGGCAAAGGCAAAAGCAAAGGTAAAGGCAAAGGCAAAGGCAAAGGCAAAGGCTAAAGAAAAACCAAACATAAAATCAAAATCAATATCAAAATCAAAATCAAAATCAAAATCAAAATCAAAATCAAAATCAAATACAAAAGCAAAAGTAAAATCAAAATAAAAGGGAAAATTAAAATCAAAAATACAAACAAAAGCAAAATCAAAAGCAAAAGCTAAAGCAAAAGCAAATGCAAATGCAAAAGCAAAAGCAAAAGCAAAAGTTAAACAAAAGCAATAGCAGATATAAAAGCAAAAGCAATACCAGAAGCAAACGAAAAGCAAAAGCAAAAGCAGAAATAAAAGCAAAAGCAATACCAAAGGCAAAAAAAAGCAAAAGCAGAAATAAAAGAAAAAGGAAAAATAAAAGCAAAAGCAAAAACAAAAGCAAAGGCAAAAATAAAAGCAAAATCAAAATCAAAATCAAAATCAAAATCAAAATCAAAATCAAAATCAAAATCAAAATCAAAATCAAAATCAAAATCAAAATCAAAATCCAAATTAAAATCAAAATCAAAATCAAAATCAAAATAAAATACAAAAGCAAAAGTAAAATCAAAATCAAAGGGAAAATTAAAATCAAAAATACAAACAAAAGCAAAATCAAAACTAAAAGCAAAAGCAAAAGCAAATGCAAAAGTAAAAGCAAAATCAAAAACAAAAGCAAAAGCAGATATAAAAGCAAAAACAATACGAGAAGCAAACGAAAAGCAAAAGCAAAAGCAGAAATAAAAGCAAAAGCAATACCAAAGGCAAAAAAAAGCAAAAGCAGAAATAAAAGCAAAAGGAAAAATAAAAGCAAAGGCAAAAATAAAAGCAAAAGCAACATGAAAATCCAAATCAAAATCAAAATCAAAATCAAAATCAAAATCAAAATCAAAATCAAAATCAAAATCAAAATCAAAGTCAAAAGCAAAAGCAAAATCAAAATCAAAATCAAAATCAAAATCAAAATCAAAATGAAAATCAAAATCAAAATCAAAATCAAAATCAAAATCAAAATCAAAATCAAAATCAAAAACAAGAGCAAAGGCAATAGCAAAATCAAAGTCAAAACCAAAGCATAAGGATTTGAACGATAATTATAACTAGGAAAAAAACAAGGAGAAAGATAAAAGCAAGGACTAGAACATGGATTTGAACAAAGATGAGGACAAAGATTCAGTTCAGGATTCAGAAAAGTATTGGGACAAGTATTGGGACAAGTATGAGAACAAATATAACAATAACGTTAAGGATTGGGAACAGCTTGGGCAAAAAGGAATGGAAAGGGATAGATATAAGCACAAGGATGAAGATACATTCTCATATCAAATAACTATGGATGTATCTATGACACAGCTTACTCCATTCTATTTTGATAACACATCAACTTTCCTGTTATACAAAATATAACTCACTTCATGACTTAGAACTGAAATATTTCGTTAAATATGTACATACATCCGTACATTATATATCTATGAAGCTTCCGGCTTCCAGTTGAAAATCCTTAAAACAATTATTGGCTTAGCTAAAATCGATTCTTATTTAACTAAAATCTTGAAAATAATTTATCCACCAGCTATTTCGCGCTCATAAACGCTTTTCTTTAAGCATCTTTAAGCCATGTTAATCCTTGATGAGGTTAACGGAAATCTGCTCAAATAGCGACAAATTGATTCTTTACAATTTTTCACGTTATTTTTTTTTCTTTTTCTGTCTTTTTTTACACTGTCACTCTGCCAACAATGTCAGGTTAGGAAAAAGAGAAAAAAAAAACAAGTAAAGAAGGTTGCGAGAAAGTGATGCGAAAGTGAAAAAATGAATAGAAATAAAATGCCGCAAAAAGAGTTTTAATGAAATTGTTGCTGCTTTGATTGCAAATAATATTATTAGCGAGCATTCGAAAAACTTTTGGCAAAAGATGAAAAGTTTCAATGAAAAGGGAATAACCGCCTCTCACTTCCCGAAAACAACTAAAAGTGTGGCATAGTTTTTTGCTTAAGTTCTTGTTTGTTAGTGTTGCTGTTGTTGTTGTTGTTGTTGTTTTCGAAATTGCTGTGTGTAGCATAGTGTACATGTGTTGACATGTGTTTTGCTAACTATGCAATAATGAAGTTGTTAACACAGAAATTTGCCAAGTTCTTACACTGCCAAAGTGGGTTGGTTGGGGGTTGTAGAAAGGCAAAAACTGGCAAAACTTTAACTATTAATTTTATTAAACTATTTTAAGACGCTTAACAAAAGCAGCGTGCATAGCTTATACGTTTTCATTATCTGACAGAGCGGATGTTAGAAATGCTTGAAATTAATTCGAGCCATGCTTTTAAAGGATCTTCAGCCGCGTTGTTGAGTGTAATTTTTTAATTATTTTTTCTTTTCTTTTCTCCTCTATTGTGTGGGTCAAGTGAATCAAGAAATGCAATTAAGTGCAGAGTTTATGGCTTTTTTTTCTGATGTGATGTGTTTTTTTTTTCGCCTTCAAGTCAACTGCATTTAATTCCAGACAATCCTGCCTGCCAGTGCTGCTTCAATTTTGCGAGTCACAAAGTAAACGTTTTATCATCTTTAGAATTTTTTTTGCCATTCTCTGCATTTTTTTTGCCTTGCCTATTGTTGAGCTGTTTTTCTTTTAGTTGTTTTTTTGTGCAGAATGAAAAAATACTAAAGCACATTAAAAACTTTGCTGTTGCCAGTAGTAAGTGGATAGTAGTAGTAGTAGCAGTGGCATCCTTTGCATCCTGGCGCACCATGGCGGCTATCATCCGTTTAAACTTGACCTGTTTTGTCCGTTTTGTGCGTTTTGTTTCATTTGGCGTAGAAAACTTTTGCATTTTATTCTCTGGCGCTTCCTGCGTAGACATCTTTTCGGCTCATAACGGTGCGCTGCCTTTGATTGTTGTTGTACTTTTATTGTTGGCAACACTGTTGTGGCTAAATTTAAGCTCAACTTTTGAAGCTCATCATTTTTTTTTTTTTTTTTTAGCTTATGCACGTTTTTTCGCTCTCGCTTTGCCCCTCTTCTTTATCTTAATCTAGTTTACACAAAGTTTTTCTTTGCCTGCTACTTGTCGTCCCTCTTGACTACTTGTCGGGCCCCTTCTTGACCACTTGTCTGCCTGCTAGCTGCTTCTAATAACATAATTAACTGTTTTTTAAAAAGTTTTCAGCTTATGCAAAAACTTCTTCTTTCTGTTGCTGATGCTGCTTCTGCTTCTGCTTCCCCTGATGCTGCTACTGCTTCTGCATTTGACTGACTGAGCGTCCAGCAGTTGGCGCTGCAGTTGCCGCTTCATGAATTTTATATAAATAAAGCTATTGCAACTCACTCTCAGGATGAGACGCACAGGATATGATCGAGTACATGCCATGCCGCTGGCGCTGCAGTTTGTAGCGCAGCAAAAGTTTCTTAATTAATTATGCGCGCTATAAAGATGAGCTTTTTGAAAAATCGCCAAAGTTTGGCTTAAGCCCGTTGAGAACTTTCAAAGTTATTAAGCTTTGATTACTTTTTTGTTGTAATATTAAGTAAAGTTGATGCTTTCTATGAATGAATGAACAAATAAATGAATGGAGGATAAAGCTTTTAATTAAGTTGCAGCAGCTGGCGTCTATCAAAAAAGCCCTCTATCAGCCCGAGCAGTGTTTTGGAGGAGAAAAATATGATGCAATTTTTTTCTCCAATAATTCTGAATCGAACATTTTGCAAAGTCAGCGCTTTATTTTGGCTTTAAGGCTTTTTGTTAAGCTCCTTTTTTACACACGCTGTTTCACTGCAGGTAACAGGATACATTTTTTTTTCTTTGCTTTTATTTCTGGCAAATTTTTGGTTTTGGGAAAATTTCAAATTTTATTATTAATTCAGCTCTGCAAGTGCTTAACGCCTACATCGACAGCGCTATCGGTCTAGCAATACTGAGCGAAAAGCTACGCTCTGTTGAGTTTCTTTTAATATGCGCGAATGCTTGAACTCACACAGTTATGGAGAAAAATATGCCAGCAATTCTTAAGCACGCCTAAGCACAAGCAGACACACACACACATCCACAGACACACACACATCCACAGACATACACACAAACATTCTCCAAATAACACACACGCACAGAATTTAAATAAAATGCTTACAAAAATAAAACCAATGAATAGACACGCATTCAGCTGTGTGCTTAATTTGCGTAAAGCTGCTGAGTTTTAAGGCGTTCGAGCTTTAAGTTAACCTTTGTAGATGTGTGTGTCGAGGCCTTAAAGAATTTTTATAGAAAACCACATAACACCCACAAAAATTTCGAGCCTATTGAAATTTTACCCAAAATAGACAGAATCAAATGCTGATTTTGATATTTTACAGTCTAAATTTAGACAACATATTCACACATAATATATTTATAACTTTTATTTAATATTTAAGCGTGTGGACACAAATGATTAAATGAGCCCGTAAACAAACAATGAAATATTAAATGTTGTAAGTAACGATAAGAAAGACTATTTTATATGAGGAAAAATGGATTTTAATTTCAATTTAAAACAGAGTCAATTGAGCCAATTGAACCAATTGAGCCAATTAAACCAATTGAGCCAACTAAACCAATTGAGCCAACTAAACCAATTGAGCTAATTATGCCAATTGAGCCAACTGAACCAAACGTGCCGACTGAAACAATTGAGACCTAATCAATTGAGAAAACTGCAATAATTAAGCCAACTAAACAAAACTGAACCAACTGAGCTTGATGAACCAATTGAGCCAATTCTAGCAATAGAGGAAACTGAATGAATTGAGCCAACTATATCAATTAAGCCAACTGATCCAATTGAGCCAACTAAATTAAGCCAACTTCAAATTTAGCTATCTTCTCGGAGTACTGTGTATTATCCTTTGAACATAGATTTCAAGTTGACGTGATTTACCCTGATTTCACTAAAGCGTTTGACAGAGTTTCTCATAAATTGTTACTTTGGAAACTATCGGAAATGGGTTTTCATTCAAATTTTCTAAATTGGGTTCAATCTTATTCGTCAGACAGGACATGTTTTGTTTGTATAAATAATATCAAGTCCTTTGAATTTGTTGCTCCCTCAAGTTGTTCCTCAAGGTAATATCCTAGGTCCCTTGTTTTTCATTTTATTTATAAACGCTATTTCCAAGCACTTTTGAAACTCTACATTTCTATTGTATGCTGATGATCTAAAATTATTTAAGAAAATAGCATGCTCTTCAGATGTTGCCGATTTACAAGCTGACTTCTCTAGAGTTTTAGCCTGGAGTAAACATAATGGCCTTACATTAAACTTTTCAAATTGTTTCCATATCACCCTCTCTAAACTCTCATTGAATACTGTATGTAACACTTATTTCCTGTTAGATTCTAAAATTCAAACCGTGTCTACTGTTCGTGATCTTGGGGTTATCTTTGACTCAAAAATTTACATTTATTGATCATGTTAATGCCCTTATTCCCAAGGCTTACTTCTAACTTGCTTTTATACGGAGAAATAGTACTGTTTTTTCTGATCCATACACACTTAAAATGTTATTCAATGCGTTTGTAAGGTCGAGATTGGAATATGCTTCCATTACTTGGAGTCCATTTTATATCTCAACATCCCTTAGGCTGGAAAGAATTCAAAAAAATTTTACCAGCTATGCTTTACGGTCACTTAACTTTTATGATTCTTTACTTCCTTATAATTCGCGATTAATGCTTTTGGGACGAATGACAGCAAGATTTCATTATTAATATTTGTATTTGATATTATTTCTGGAAATATAGACTGTCCATCTCTATTAGAGCTCATCACTTTCAATATTCCATGAAGACATCTAAGAAAATCAAAATTGTTTTATTTAAAACATTCTAAGACTAATTACGCTTTAAATGAGCCAATAATTAGGGTTTTGACACTCTTTAATGAGCTGTTTTTATATCATGACATTGATCTCTTTGTTCCTAATAAAATTTTCAAAAGCTTTGTTAATAGTATTTTCTTAACATAGAATTACGATTATTTTATTTATTACATTCTACATACTAAACTAAACGAATTGGTCCAATTGAACCAATTGAGCCAATTGAATCATTTGAGACAACTGCAATAATTGAGTCAACTGAACTAAATGCGCCAACTTAACCAAATGAGCCAACTGCAAAAATTGTTCCGAATGAACCAATTGAAGCACTCTGAACCAGTTCAGCCAACTGACATACTCTGTATAAAATTAAGGTGCACTTTTTCAACTCTCTATATTGAAATATGTATTCTTTCCAAATACTTAGTTGACATTTTAAACTTTAATTGAAGAAAATAAGCATGTGGGTATATAAGGCATCTATGACTTTTTTCACCATAAAGTTTACAAAAATTTTACCAAAAAATTAAAATTTTAGGCCTAAAGTTCGGAAAAGAACAAGTCATGTAATTTTTCAACCTCTTTTTTAAAATATATTTTGAAAAAAAAAAATTAATTTTTCAACCATTTTTCAACCAATTGAAGAATTCAACAAAAAAAATTAATTTTTCAATTGAACATTTTGAAATATATTGAAAATTAATTGAATTTCTGAGAGCATTTTGAAATAGATTGAAAATTAGTTGAATTTCTGAGAGAGAACGAATCGTAATCTCGTGTACCTTTGTGAGCGTATACAAGTAGCAGTACACCCTGGTAAAACCCTACCTGACTAATAATTTTATTGCTTTCGTCTTTTTTTTACCAAAACGAATCACAAAACGACCGAGTGCTTTCAGAAATGAGATCTTATTTCGTATACTGACCAAAACGTACACCGAGAAAAAAAGCAATAGTAAAATCACCTAAGCCGGCTTCGGTAAAGAAAATTTTATGGAAATAAGAAACTTATGGTTATTCACCAAAGTAATATATTGTTTAATACATTGCTTTGAAAGCATATACTTCGATACCCTGCCAATATTAAATGCTTGATTCACCCAAGCCAAGTATATACCATTTTAACCAATAGTGTAGGTCAAACATGTCCACGTAGTTGCCCATATGGCCCACGTGGCCCTTACATACAAATTTTTTTCTATCTTAATTTTTTCTTTGCGATGAGCCTAAATTAAAGAACACCTGAAAAAAACAACAACACAAAATGCACTCGTTCAGTGTTCAGCACATTTTCCAGCGAATTTTACAAAAACAATTGCATGCAAATCAAATAACGCATGCTCGATGATGTCGATGCTAAAGCTGATTGTCCCGTTACTTGTGTGTCGAGTAATTTTTCGTGCATGCATTGTTATTGTAATAGAAATTAATCCTTGTCGCAGTGCACTGGCAAATAAAGTTGAGTTCATTGATTTGTCATAATTATAATATCTATCAAACATTGAATATATATATATAAAAACTAAACCACATTTTCTTGCAGTGTACTTCATGATATGTGATTTTTCGTTATTTCCCTTAGTGTATGTTCGGCAAAATAAGCAAGCACGCTTATATAAATTGTCGAAGCAACAATGTGTAAATTACATAATACTTCGCTAATTTATCATCCAAATCAATATCGGTAAATTAACATGTTAAACTTAGGTGTTTTGACCAAAAACTTAGGAGGCTGAAAACTGCCAAAGCCATTGTATAAATTATACTAGGTTTTTGTTAATTTTTCATAATTTTTTCTCGGTGTACACGATCTTGAATGAGAACGCTGAAGAGCCTTTTGGTACCCATGAAACAGTTCGTGAGTCGTACATGGGAATGAAGGGCAAGATTGAAAACAGAGTAGAGTAGAGTTTATTTAAGCCAAGAAAGCTGCAAGGTGAGTGCTTACAAGAGATTTATGGGCTGCATGGACTCTCATGAAAAACTTCGACGATTCGATGTATATAAAAAAAAAATTTTATAAAACTCGCATTTCTTGACAAGTTTACTTAACTACTTTGTTCTCTTTGGCAATTTCTGAAAATTTTGAAAATGGTAGAACGTATTTTGAATAGTCGATCGTATCCCGATTTCATATTCCTTGCTCAATTTCGAACTCCCGGTGCCTGACGGTAGCATTTTGAAGGTGAAAGAGGGAAAATTGAAAAATATTTGTTAAGAAAAGTTTTATTTTTAGACGGTTGGTTCCTGGCGGTAACCAGTTCGACATTAGAGATTTAATTTCAAATAACACACTTTCAGCACACATAATATCTTTGCTATTTATTGAACTGACTGGGGTAATTTCGGCAACAATATTCAATAATTTCTATTTAATTGCAAAATTTCTCAAGAAAAGCTTTGCCTCAATACGAAAGAGGGAAAAAACACCCCCGCCGTTCATTGACATTTAATTGAATTCCATGCTAACAAAAAATAAAAATCAATTTTTAATTTAAAAACATCCCTTCGTGCAACTTCAAAGGAATTCTCTAGAGTCTTGAATTTCCTTTGAAAATGCTATTTCACGATATTAATAATAGATAGAAATAAATGTACCTAATTAAAGTGTGTGTTGGTAACTCAATATTTCTATCATAGAAATCAAGCAAACACTAAAGCAACCTACTTAAATTATGGACAATCTTTTTATTATTGTTTCCTAGCAACTTCTATCCATTTTCTTGTTGCTGTCTAGCTAACATTTTACTCTTGAACTCACACTCTATCACTCTCTCTCTCTATCTCTCTCTCTCTCTCTCTCTCTCTCTATCTCGCTGTCACTCTTTCTTCTTGCTGCAAATATTAATTCCATCATGCTGTCAACATTAATTACTGTCATTAAATATTCGTTCGTTGTGAATGACATTTAATACGCAACAACGACAGCAGCACCAAAAACAAAACAAAAATAATAATAATAATAAAAACCAATAGCAACACCAATAGCAACAACAAACATGAAAGTAATGAAAATAAAAAAAAAGTAGCAAAATAACTACGTTTTCCACAACTACTCAACTGCAATGATTGGCAAAAAATATGCACCGTGTTGCATAGCTCAGGGCGTAAAAGTAAACTTTACTGCTACCGCACCACACACAGGGTTGCAATGTCGTCAAATTGATGCACATAAGCTTTAAGCTAACAATGTGGTTAGAGCATGTCACATGATACTATTATACGTACATATTTGAAAAATACATACACGAACGCAAAATTTCGTGCAACAATGCATGCATATTTTATTTTTTAATTAACCCACTCGGTAATATTTAAATTTGGAGTAGTATTTTTTTTTTTTTAATTTATAGTTGCGACAACATTACAATTGGCTAAAATGGAATATTTAAAATGGAAAAAGCAGGTCTGACATATCTATGCGCAGATTTATTTAGAGTCAGGCTTATTAGCTCAAGTTCTTTGGCGGTTTAAGTTGTGCAAGTCATTGTGTGCTTATCTGGGTCCTGGTTCGAGTCCCTGCTAGGCTATAATCATACATTCTTCATTTCTAGCCTTATGACTCATCAATTCAAATTTAAGCCAATATTTGACTTGATTGTTGTAGTTAGCGGTAGGTAATAACGTAGAGAGAATTGTGAAGCAATTGGAATTTAATAAAATAAGACCATTACATTGCCTCGAATTGAAGTCGGTCTCGGTAGTTGAGCGGTGAAGCAATTCACTGCCACCCTAGTGATACAGGGGTCGTAACCTGGTCAGGCAATGGTCCTACGCTTTCTCCATTCTTCATTGCTTTTCCTATTTCTTAACAACTGACGTTAAAACTTAATCAATACTCATTTTTATTCAAGGATTATATAGTTAATGTTAGAGAAAGTTTGTGAAGAGGATCTCTAAATAACTTAAATTGACTAGGGTAAAATCATAAAACTTGTCTCCGATTCAGATTCACAGGTTTCAACGACTTTCCGTCACGCTTGGAATATCCTTCAAGTGTTCACTTGATAACCCCTTATTTCGCACAAAACTCATTTTCGAACCAAGTCAGACTTGACTAAATAGGTGTAACACTTAAAATCCTTGGTTCAAAATAAAAAAAAATGTGGAGAAAACGTAAGCAGTAAAGCAAAAGTTAGAGATTAAAGCTTTCTGTGCAAAATTAAAATTGACAAGCGAAAATGCTAACTTCGTCCATGCTAACGTCTGGAATAAATCTCATTATGAAATTGTTCTATTTATATATTCAAAAAGATATTGTAGTACATATAATATTGTGTTAATAATATATTCGTATATATGTCATTGAAAATGACTGTTGCTCAAATAAGCAAAAATTTTCTCACCACGTAAGAACATAGTGAGAACTTCAAGCGAATCGAGTTGCATATTTTAAGTTACAGAAACACTTCGGCTGTTGCATTTCTAGGAAAATAGAATTGAAACATTCGAGCCTAGTCACCGATTTATCTCATTTTATTACAGAAACAGTACAAGTGAGAATGACGTCATAATGACGTCAAAGTGAGCAAATCTGGTGAGAACTGCGGTGAGAAAAGTTACAGAAACGAGTTGCTGGTCTACTTAACATTTTTCACTTAATTTTCCTCATTGTTTTTTATAATCAGATTGATCTGATTTTGAACCACGACAGGCTTGAGTGAAAAGATGTGACAGTAGGAAATTTATTATCTTTATCTTGACCGAAGTGAAAATACCACCACGGTCGTGTTTAATATGTAATATCCGAAATTATGAGATCTTCTTATTTTGATGACGTCAGTTAGTAAGTGGCATAGGCGTAGTTTTTTCAACCAAGCATTCCAAATTTCAAAATCATTCTATTTTGACGTCACTTTGTAAGGGAGGTAAGCGTGGTTTTCAATAAATTTTGATGTTTCAAGTAATTAGATTAATTTTTGTGGATGTTTAAGAGCTAACCGTTTTGATGACGTCATTTTATATGGGAGGCTGCCGTGGTTTACTTGCAATTTTTCGAAAATTCAGACTCAGATCGCTTATTTCGGATCAAAGCATCTTATGTGTAAAATTACGGGTGCTTAGAAAAATTTTCTTGAAATTTTTAGATATTTTGATATGATAGCAAGCCGTGGTTTTCATCCAATTTGACTTAGTTCCGAGCTTTATCCTAACATTTAAAAAAGGAGTTTATGTTCAAATTTTATTGCTATAGTTATAAAATTAAGGCTATAATCCTGACGACGGACAACTGCAAGGACACGCGGGCATGGCAAAATCGATTCAGGACGTGATGTTATTCAAAAATATTTATATTATTTTGATTATATAATGGATGGTTATAGAAAAAATTTTGTATTTTCTCTGGAGCAATTATAATAATTAAGAAAGTTTTGAAAACTCTCGAATTAATTTTTATAGCTTACTTCTTATAGCTATTTGGCATAGACCATACTCTTAGAGACATACGACCTTAAAATATTTAACGAATGCATGACGCTTACAAAGAATGATCTTAGAATCATCACAGGACTGTTAACAGGTTACCAGGTAGGTTGATATATTACTTTAAAAAATTGGGAATTTAAAGTTATGATATGCACATGCAGGTTTTGCATGAAGGACGAAGAATCTGCGATGCACATCCTACGAATGTTTCTCGCATTTGTTCAAACGCGGCAGAAATACCTCCACATAATACCAGACAACTCTTTAAAATCAAGAGATATAGGACATATACTTATCCAGATATTGGGCTAAATCTCAGATATTGGGCTAAAAGAGGTTCTTTAGGTCTATAAAGGGGCATATTAGATATTAAGTACACAGACCAAATCCAAAAAACAATAATAATAATCATCTTCATAACCTTCAGGAACTCATATATACATATATTTCAAATATCTTCCAATCTGCACCTTCCATCCTCCTTCTTCCATTTTCCATTATCATGCGCCATTCTCCATCTTCCAACTTCCAGCTTTCATCATCCATCTTCTATCTTCTATCTTCTATCTTCTATCTTCTATCTTCTATCTTCTATCTTTTATCTTCTATCTTCTATCTTCTATCATCTATCTTCTATTTTATATCTTCTATCTCCTATCTTCTATCTTCTTTCTTCTATCTTCTATTTTCTATATTCTATCTTCAATCTTCTTTCCTCTATCTTCTATTTTCTATCTTCTATCTCTTATTTTCTATATTCTATATTCTATCTTCTATCTTCTTTCTTCTATCTTCTATCTTCTATCTTCTATCTTCTATCTTCTATCTTCTATCTTCTATCTTCTATCTTCTATCTTCTATCTTCTATCTTCTATCTTATATCTTCTATCTTCTATCTTCTATCTTCTATCATCTATCTTCTATTTTCTATTTTCTATCTTCTATCTTCTAACTTCTATCTTTTATCTTCTATCTTTCTTCTTCCATTTTCTATATTTTATCTTCTATCTTCTTTCTTCTATCTTCTATTTTCTATCTTCTATCTTCTATCGCTTATTTTCTATATTCTATATTCTATCTTCTATCTTCTATCTTCTATCTTATATCTTCTACCTCTATCTTCTATCTTCTATCATCTATCTTCTATCTTCTATCTTCTATCTTCTATTTTCTATCTTCTATCTTCTATCTTCTATCTTCTAACTTCTATCTTCTATCTTCTATTTACTATCTCTTATCTTCTATCTTCTATCTTCCATCTTCCATTTTCTATCTTTTATCTTCTATCTTTTATCTTCTATCTTCCATCTTCCATCTATATTTCAATTAATTTTTCATCCTTAATTATTTTTCATCTTTTCTTTTCCATCATCCATCTTCAACCTTATATCTTCCATCTTTCATCTAGTCAATTTTTTTTACAATTAAAGCTAAACTTGGATCATTTTCCTCTTCACCTCCTTATTTATAACAGAGTTCAATAGACTGATTCACGTAAAATAAGAAGTAACTTAAATATATACAATACACTTAAATTCTGAATAAAAAACAATTGTATCCCTGTATACACCTTAACACTGAGTTAACCAAAGCATACTTGTATACTCCTTTCACATGAAAGAAGGAATATACAGCAACACCCACAGAAAATAAAAAAAAAATTCGTAAAAAAAATCTTGAAGAAATTTTCTCCAGAATCTAAAGAGCTGAGTATTCGTTTCTAAAATGAGTTCAAAGGAAAGTAAAAACAAAAAAACCTGAAAGCGAAAGACAATTCTCAGTATGAAAAACAATATTACTAACGGTAAATGAAAAAAAAACTCCAAAGTTCTAGTGAATCTTACAAAAAGCATAAAACGCAAAATTATAACTAATGCTGTCAAACAAGAAAAGTCGAAATATTTCGTGTATTACTGCAACAAACAAGCTCTTGTTTTTTAGAAAATCTTATTCCAAAAGTAATGTATTCGAAAGGCATTCTTACAAATTTAAATCTTAATATAAATGGTGCGTGTTCATATTTCTCAGAATGCTTTCAATTCAACATTAATGAGAAAATTTTTAAGTGAAATGATAATAAAACAACATGGCTTCAATTAGAGTGAAATTTTCACTTCATCCTTTCACCTCGGGTCAACCAACTGATGCAACATATCCGACTCTAGAATATAGCTAGTGCTGTCTCACTTGCATAGCTGCAAGACATGCATTTGAAATATTGAAAACATGAAACTCGTGATGCATGCAAAACAGGGTATAAAAAAAAAAAAAACTGTTACAGTGAGGTCTGAGAACTCGCCCCTCCCTCTTGCATGAAAAATTATCTCTTTAGAAATATTTTTGTTACTCGAGTTGATGTTGTTGTTGTACGGTGCTGCTGCTTGTCAGTGCAGCATTATCCTGTTTTTATAGATGTTGTTATTTTTGAAAACATGCTTGTACTTGTAATGTTCGCTCGTTATAAGCAGGATTTATTTATAAAATCCCCACCATTATCCTGATGAACAGCCGAAGAGACACACAAACAGACAGAAAGACGGACAGACAGACAGTGAGGAAGAATTCTGTAAAATAAAAAAATAAAAATAAAAAATGTATTCTCAATTGAAAATAAGTTTTGAGCAACATAACAGCAAAATGCTGTAGTAGTACGTTGGAGAAAACAATAATAAAAGAGTAGCAAGAGGAACACCGGAAGCTTAACTGCAAGACGAAAACGTTTTCAGAATTCACAATACCTTACCACATGTAGAAAAGTAGCAGCTTGTTTGGCATGTGTCTGCTGTGGAGTAGGATGTCGGGAGATGTGTTGGGTGTGTGTGTTTCTTGGTAGCTTTGTTTACTATTTACAATTTACAGTAAGAGGAAACATTTTGAAATGAATTTTGCCAGGTTTATTGTGTCCTTTGCCTGTTGCCTGTCTATCACTCACCCAATCCCACTCTATCCATATCTCGCTCTATTTTTGTCTGGCTTTGGTTTCTCTAACCAATGGAGGCGGGCGTACAGTGAGCTGTCACACACACAAAAATCAACAATTCTTCTGGCTCAAAACCCAACAATATTGGTATTGATCGATAGGTAATTGCATCAATAGGAGAAAAAACAACTTTGGGTTATGCGGAAACGCTTGAAAGTAGATCTATTTTTCGAGCAATTTTCGTATTTTGGACATTGCTTTTTTGTGTTGCTTTAAACAACTTTTTGTAGAAATTGATTTTTGATCGAACGGATAAAGATTTTTTTTTTTGTTTTTAATAACGAGTAAAACAAATTGAGTTTTTTCAAAATCAAAGGACATCTAGTCTTAAATGTTTATAACAAAGGATTTCTGTAAGGAAATTTGGATAAATTTTTAAACTTTAATTCCAGCACCTTGAGTCATATTTTGCAAATTTATTTACAAAATATAAATTATAAATAAATAAATAAACTTTAACAAAAAAAAAAAAAAAAAAAAAAAATATTGCTCTCTTTTCACCGACGGATTGTATACTACTAGTGTTTATAATTGTCCGTCCTAGATCCTACGATGCGTTGCAACAATTTAAAGTAAAATATACGACAAAATTTGATCGATTTATGCCCTTTCTGTGCATACTTTCAGGCTGAACATTTGTAAAAAGCACTGTAATAGCAAGAATGAATTACAGTTTGAGCGATATTAGGTGTGGTGCTTAAGTTAAGAAGATATATTAAGTTGAATGCAAAATTGATTGACCACTTAAAAATTTTGAATTTTTTTAAACACCATTAACCTTTAGCCTGTACTAAGGGCGCTCAGCGCCCCGAACAACCCTTTAAATGTAATATGGTGGCGAAACATAGTACAGACGGTTACAGAAAGGTTCAAATCAAGAGATACGAGATGAAATACGAATTTTAATTTTGGACTTTATTCAAGTTAGTTTATATTGTCATATATAAAAAAAAAAAAATAATAATAAAAAAAACTATTCGGGTAAAAAAGAGTCAAATCAAATAAGAAAACACGCCTATACACTCAGAAAAAAACCCTATATTTTTGTTATAAAAAAATCTCTGTTTTTGATAATAGCAATTTTTTCTTTTTCAAATTAAATTTCCTTCAATTAAAATAAATTTTCACATATTCGAAGAAATATCTCTTCACTTGTAAAGAAAATATGAAAATATTTCAAGTCTGTAATAATGATAAGTATTTTTCTTGCACTAAAAAATTCTCATTTATAGATAAAAATTTCTAGAAAATGAAAAGTTTTCTCTATTGAAGATAAACAATTCCCTATGCGAAATATTTTCTTCAATAAAAACGAATTCTTTCTCAAAACTAAAAGTCTTTTTCTCGAAGAATGATATATTTTTTTTATATTTCTCTTTTTCATGGAAGCTTTTTACCATTTTTAGGGAATTTTTGGTATTTAGAGAAAAGCATTTTCTGGAGCAAGCTCTATACCATTTTTCTCTAAATATGATGCCTTTTTTATCATATTCCGAGAGACTTTTTTCTGAGTGTACGAAGCAACGTCATGAAAATATCGAAACTTTCATGAATTCAAACCAAATGAATCTATTAATTGCATATATAGTTTGATTTTCAATAAATTTTTACAGTTCTTAGTTCGATTTTACCCAAAATAGAATAAAAACCGCGCCTATATCCTGCACAAAGTGACGTCATTAAAACAAACTTGCATGAATTTCCCAAAAATGGATAAATTGACTTTATATTTTACACATAAAGTTTGATTTTCAAACAAGTACTCAAGCGTGAAACTTAAAAGCGGATTAAAACTATGCATACCTTCCCATACAAAATGACGTCATCAAGCTATAAAAAACCTTCATATATTCAACAAAATTTTACCTTAGTACTCACTACATAAGCTTTGATTTTAAATAGCTTTTTTTTAGTTCGAAAATGGGCAATATAGACTGCAAACTACGCCTTCTTTCCCATTCATAGTGGCATCATCAAAACTTATTGCTAATCCTACATAAATTCCACAAAAATGCATTCATTAACTTGATATTTTCCACTTATTTTTCATAAAAAGTACTTAAGTTTGCAATTGCATGAAACCAGATGAAAATTGCACCTACCTCCGATATAAAGTGACGTCATCAAAATAGCAAATCTTACATTAATTCCATAAAAACCTATCCATAGACTTGGGATTTCGCACATAATAAACTTCGATCTTTAATAACACAGGTTAGCAAGGGTCAAGAAGCAGACACATTAATATGCATTCCCGTAGGATTTTGGTGCTCTGAATCCGAATCTGGCTTTGCTTCATCATGTCAGGTTTACTTCTAATTTTAAAATATAGGAATTTCTTATTTTTGAAAAAGAATAGATGGCATTACTACATAACCTCAAGTATGACGAAAACAGATTCGGATTCTGCGCACCTGAATCCTTCGGAAATATATATGTTATTTAAGTTTCTGCTTCCAAAAGAAAAAGTTAAATGTTTTGGTCTGTGTAATTTGTCTCAGTTTGAAATTGCACAAAATTGTATGAAACTATGTCTATCTCCCATACAAAATGACGTCATAAAGACATCAAAACTTTTAAAAATTCAACAAAACTAGATCTTTTGACTCAATATTTTGCACAATTTTGACTGCAATACTCAAGTTAGAAACTAGGCAAAATTCGATGAAACATCAACGACTTGCCATACAAAGTGACGTCATACAAACAGCAAAGCTTCCAAAGATTCCAGAAAAATAAATCCATTGACTTGATATTTCCCACATTAGCTTTATGTTTAAATACACTTCTTTTGTGTGAAATTGGAGAGAATTGAATGAAAACTACATCTTCCTCCTATACAAAGTGACGTCATAATAATATCAAAAATTCAAAAAACGAAATCTTTCACCTTTATAATTTGCACATAAGCTACAATTGTTACTAGAGTACTTTAATTTGAAACTAGTCAAAATACATTGAAAACCACGCCTACTCCTTCCGGTACTAAAATTGTTCAAAACAGGATAAAAGCTCCTCCCATATAAAATGACGCCATCAAATTCGTAAAACCTTTCTAAATGCCACAAAAATTGATATATTGGCTATATATTTTGCATCTAAGCTTTGGTATTTAATACGCCACTAACTTTGAACGTAGACAAAATTGAATGAAAACCACGTTCATTCCCCAGACAAAGTGACGTCATCACAATGGTAGATCTTTCATAAGACTCAAACAAACAGAGATATTGACTTGAGCTTTTGTACATGAGCATTTGTTTTTGATACAATATTTTATTTTATGATTGGGTAAAACAAAATAAATAAGAAAATACCCACCTCTCTCAGAAGGTTGAAGTTATATTTATGGTTAAAAGTTTTTCTTTAGAAATGTAATGTTTTTGTAACACATTAAAATGTTTGTTTAATTTTAGCCAAATCCAAATATTGATGAGCATTTTTAAATTAACAAAATATAGAATTTTGAATTTTGATCTGAAACAAAAATTTAAAAAAAAAAATATATATAAAAATTTATAAAATTCGATTTACTCGTAAAAATATAATTTTGCTGAAATATTATTTGAGGAAAGGTGGATATCGTTTTAATAGCTTTAATAGTATTAGGACTAACAGGAGGATCTGAATTTGATCTTATTTTATGCAGTAAGCTTTGGTGCCACACCCACTTTTAATTATACTTTACAGTTTTGCATCAATACCACTAAAAATTATCATTCTACAGATTAAGTTCAGGGCAAATAAATTCTATGCCACAACATTCTCTATATCAAGTGAGATATAATCAGAAAAATACACCGAAAATATCGAGTGTTTCGGACTTTTTCCAATATGTCGTAAATAACTACAAAACCGTTCAACTTACGAAAAAAATTATAACCAGATAAATTCTTAAGTATAAAATTTAGAGTCATTTGAGAACAAAATATTCGAAATATTTTCAATAATAAGTTATATAACATTAATAAAAAAAAATAGAACTTGCTTGACTTTTTCTGAACATTGATTTGGAAGGGGAATTTTAAACTCCTAAAAAATATTATTCTCCTGCAATGTAATAAAAAAATCCGACTCTATTTATATTTCTGTAGATTATCCGATGTATTAACATATATATGTACCTCTGACACTTATATTTTTAGAACTTAACAAAATTCAAGTCACCTATGACTCCTTTTTCCAAGGTAGGCCCTATTTTTAGTTAATTATAATGAAGTTTATAAGTACACTGAGAAAATTTAACGCCTTAAAATCAAAGAAAAAATGTTGTTAAAAGACTGTAACCAAAATATATTTGCTACAAAGAAAAGATCGTTGCACTAATGATTTATTCTTTAACTAAGCAACTGCTGCATCTTTGAAACAAAAGACTGAAGTTCTTTGAAGCTAAATCAATCAAAAAATATTTGCCGTAAAGATAAATTATTTACTATAACGATTTAATTCTTTGTTAACAAATTCTTGTACGCAAAATCAACAAATTTTCTTTGTTTTCTTGAAGCTAAGCATCGTTGTTTCAAAGACAAAGTCTATAACTTTAAAGAATTTTTTCTACAAAATCATATTTTTCTTAAAAATACACACGCTTATAGTTCACAGTTACTTTGTGAGCAATATGTACTATATAAGGCAATTGATGAATTGATATGTATGAGATGTAATTAGGACTAGATTAAATCGTATAGGTTAAGGGTCCAGTGGATGGGGGAGGGGGTGGGAAGGAGAGTGGAGAAGGGGTAAGTGATAGAAAAAAAGGCGGACATACAAAGATAGTATTAAGGAAATCGACTTTTTTAAAGACGTACATCTTTGTCACAAGAATTTAAGTCTTTGATATAAAGTATATTTTTCATGGGAATTTAACAATCTTTGTGACTTTGCCGTAAGGATGTTTTATCTTTGGGCACAATCTAACCAATAAAAGTCTTTGTGGCAAAGTGTATTTTCTATGGTTTTACGATTTTTTTCCCTGAGTGTATGTATATGACCCTTTCCCTTCCATTAATCCATAAACCCATTTCGAACAAAGGCCGACATGACGGAAAACGTATAACATCTGAAATAATTCGTCAAAGCTTAAAAAAAAAAACCCGAATTTAACCTTTTTCAAAGCAAAATTCAACTATTTACAGATCAAATTCACTTCGTTTCACTTCAAATACAAGTTTTTTAAATCAAAGTACTAGTTAAAAAGTTGAATTTAAAATGTAAATATTTGAATTTGATAAGAAAACAGTTGAATTTGATTTGGAAAGTTAAATTTGAAGTTAAACCTTTCCATTTCCTTTTTGGTAAAATTGCATAGCTTACGAGAAATTGGAGAAAAGTAATTTTTTTATCAAATCAATCCTTGGTTAATAATTGTACACGATTTGATCTACAACATCATCTATTTATCTCCAATGCTTGTATGGAGACAACCTACTGTGTGACGTCTAGTCTAAAGCTACAAATCATAAATATTTCGTCTTAACATGCCGTCTAAAGCTTCAAGATTACAACTGCATGGTGGTAAATTGGTACCATAAGATCTATCGGGCTTAGTAGTGGGTGTAGCATTTGCAGCTGCAAACGAACAAAGGAACGTGCATTCATTTCCCAAAAGTATGCTTCAAATATTTTATGACACTTGAAGCAGCCAGCTGAGAGCTATTTACGTAATTGGTTTTCAGATGATGATGATGATGATGATGTTGTTGATGCTGTTGATTTGTTTGGGTATGTGGGTGTTTCAGTAGCAAATGGTGTTGCAAGATAAATGCAAGAATATTGAATAAAAAAAAATTCCTCAAGATTTAGTTAAAACCACCATAAGCATGATTTAAAAGAAATATAAGCATTAGTTAAATAATAAATTTCTCTTTATTAAAAAATTAATTTCCTCTTTTACTCTTCCAGCTAAGCACTGCCACTCTGGCCGATCACAAACGTCGCCACTGTCGCTTCCAACGTCAGCAGATACACGAATTGCAACTCGCCCAACACGATCTCAAACGTCAACTTACCGAACTTAAATACCATCGCATTGGAGAGCGAGTGCGTAGCATTGAAATCGAACAGCATCGCATTGCCGATGCCAACTTCAATCTAAGCCGTCAAATTGCCTCGCTCGATAAGCTGCACTCATCCATGCTCGAGCTATTGGAGGATGTTGAGGGTCTTCAGAATAAGATGGACAAAAATGTGCCAGAACTGCGTCATGAGATTTCCAAGCTTGAATTTTCACAAGCTCAGCTAAATTCGGAACAGAGTCTGTTGCGTGAGGAGGGCAAAAATGTTGCCCGTTCAGTGCAGGCCATGGCCGTCAGCGTGAGCGCATTGCAGGAGGAACGTGATGGGGTTCGAGCGATGCAGTCGAATGTGCAACAATTGCAGCAACAGGTCAATCGTATGCAGAGCAGCGTGAGTGAGATGCAGCATTCCTTGATGGCACATCAACATCAGCATCAGCGCAGATCACAGAAGGTAAGTTTTGATGCCAATATTAGAACATTTTCTTTTTTTTCAAACAATTAGAAAAAAGAACTACATTGACAATTTATACCCACTGTTTTAATTTTTTTTAATTTAGTTTAATTTAGTTTAATTTTAAGTAGCTTAATTTTAAATTATTTTATATCCATTCGATTCCAAGTACGAAATTCTACGAATCTAGTAGCGAAGAAGTCATAGAAGACTGTCGATTAGACCGTTTCGAAAAAAAGAACGCCGCACGCCATCTATTTTGAAGCAACTTTGAAAGAAAATTTTCAAAAAAAAAGAAGTTTTTTGCCGAATGTAGGGGTCTCGCATTTAAGTTTTTCTTCATACCTTCGGCATTTACAGTCCGATCTTAAAGAATAATTTATCAATGTTGTTGTTTTGAGGAGTCCAACTTTTATACTCTAAAGGTCATTGAGGTCAAGAACCCCAGTTCTAGTACTTATCCACCAGATATCAGTTTCTACCATCCTAATGTACCATTCTAAAGTCAAAAAATTAAAGCTCTCATTAAATTATTATATATCGATTGTAACGTGTCCTGTGTGGCTTGTGGCACTGTCCTATTAAAACCATATGTCGTCCAAGTCCATATCTTCCAATTCGGTCCAAAAATAATCGGTAATCATGGCGCGATAACGATGGCCATTCACTGCAACGTTACTATCGTTATCATCGACGAAAAAATATGGTCCAATGACGCCGCTGGTATGCAAACCGCACCAAACAGTTAATTTTTGTGGATGAAGTGGTGATTCATGAAGCACATGTGGCTTTTTACCCGACCAATAACGCTTTGCTTATTGACGAACCCATTGAGCCAAAAATAAGCTTCGTCACTGAAGATGATTTTGCGATGAAATTAATCATCTTGGCGCATCTTTTGCACAGCTCAATCTGAGAACGTACGTCGCTTCAAATGGTCTATCGGCTTCAATTCTTGAGTCAGCTTGATCTTTTATGGGTGTAAACCAAGATCTTCACGCAAAATTCGCCATAAAGTGGTCTGGGCGATGCCCAATTCTTGAGAACGCCGTGGAATTGACTGTTTTGTACCGTTTTCTACGGATGCCTGAATGGCAGCGATATTTTCGACACTTCGACCGACCCGTTGTCTCACTAGCACGGCAACATCACACAACGAATATGTAGACTCAAATTTTTGCACAAAACTTGTTATTGTCTGTCTACTACGGCGAGAACTACGACCGAAAATTGCAGTTAATGCTCTTAAAGCTGCGATCACCGACTCCGAATTTCGGTAGTAAATTTTTATAATTTGCAAAACGTTGTTCGTTCGTGTACTTTACCATAATGAAAATTTCGAGTTTATTGAATAAATTGACAAGTGAAAGTTCGATGATTAGTGAAAGGGTGCATTCAGAAATTTAATTCAAAGTTGTCAAGTCCCTATTGGAAAGCTCTGTATTTTTTGGGTAAAATTTACCCTACTTGTTATATGTGAAAAGTAGCTTAATAAAAAAATTTTATTAAGATTTTTTTTTTTTTTTTGAAGCGAAGCTTTTTACGCCTCGTTCTGCGATTTGCTAGAGTGAAATCAGAAAAAACGACACTTTTTTCCGACACCTTTTTTCTTAGAATTGATATTGTTTCTTGCTTGCATCAATTGAACCAGAAAATGTTAAATTAAAAATAATTTCTTGTCCGCTGCAGGAATTGAACTCATGCCCGTCGACTGATAGTTTAAAGCTTAAGCCATCGCACCAAAACCCCTTGTTGGTAAATATTGCTGATTCAATATCAAGAATTAACTAAAGCTATGGTTGAAGTAGATCAAAATAATCTATTTATAGGAATTGTATTGCCTACAAGCCTTCATCTCCTACAATAACCATTAGCCAATACACAATAACCACTATAGATTGTGTATTGGCTATACAAACAAGAGTACTAAAAAACACAAATGTTGCTTCTACTTACTACTAGATGTCGTTACGCTACAAACAAATTTAATGTGTTTTGTATATTTATTCCCTACAACTGAACAGGAGGGCCGGAGAGGGTTAATATGCATTATCAACCCCCATTATCTTTGCAAAGGGAACATTTTTCCCTTGAGGACCTATCCCCTCCGACCTCTCCTTACGGGTGCTCCCATACAAAAACGAAAAACTTTGTTATTTTAAAGTTTTCAATTCAAAAATTATTTTAATCGAAAAAAGGCATTAAATTCTCAAATCTTTGAAATTGCGAAAATGCTTCGCTTCTCTCGTGTGTCCAGTGACGCACCTGTGTTTTTTTTTTGACCCCTCTCCTAGAATCCGTTGTCGAAACCTTGTTATTATGGAAAAAAAATTATTTTGTTGTTCAGTGTAATTTGCGACTTTTTGGTTCCCCACCTCAATATCAATCGTCTAAGTGCTAAATCCTACACGCTATGCAGCGCGCGAAACCATCACTTTATTGGAACGAACTTTTGGTCACCGAATTATGGGCTGTTAATTGGCCGCTTAGGTCATGTGATTTCACTCAGTTAGACTACTTGTTGTGGGAGTACGTCAAGTAACTGTTAACTCTATGCTGTTAAACCAGCTACGACTGACCAGTTGTAAACCGACAATCGGTGCCTTATTGGCGAGATAAGGCCGGCTATACTGGAAAAAGTGGTCAAAATTGGACCGACAGGACACAGTGGTTGAAAGGTGGAAATAAATACCAAAATTCATGTTTTCTTTTTAACATTTTTTTTTTATAAATTTACATCGTTTAAGAATTGTTCAATTAGCATAAATTCAAAATATTTTTGAATAATATTCATTGGTTTTTTTGTCTAGAGGTCCTCAAACGCGAACTATGCAAAAAACCTGGAAAAATTATGTAAAAAGTTGATATTTTTACATAGTTACTACAAAAAACGGGAAGAGATATTCCCCTCCTTTTTTTATTTATTTAAGAAAATGTTCAAAAACAGTTCTGCGTATTTGAAATATATTGTTTACCTCTATTTTTTAAAAAAAACTCAAATTTGACGTGGATATGAAAAAAAAGTAAATTTATTTTTTAGCAAAATGTTACTTTGTGAGCTCCAAGTTGCGCCAAAAAATCTTTCAACGGAATGTATTTATTGATCTTTTACGTAAATGTTTCAAAAAATAAAAGTGAGCTCTTTTGAGCTTTTTTCACAAGATATGACAATAACTAAAAACGCGTTGAGAAAAATATAGAGTTTCTCAGTCTCAAGGCTTAGTTCTTTAGCAATTATCCTTAGTATACTTTCAGGCTTGCCTAGTTAAGCCAAACTCTTCGTTCAAAAGTCTGACATTGTCTTGTTTATTATGGTACCAGCAATATTGCATGAACTACGGATATGAAGATTGAGAGCAGGTCTTACATTATTCCTAAAAGTATGCTCAAGTAAATTTTGAAAGTTGCTATCATCGCTTATGCAATAATTATTAACTAGTATCGCCTGTGGCCGAAATTCGACCATTGAAATTAGTTTTAAATCACTAATTAAAATTTTTCCGATAAAATAATTAACTTAAAACAAAAAAGTATGGTTCTATTTAAAAAAAATCAATAGTTATGAGGTGGGTTCAATGTTTAAAAACTTCCGTATAAACTATATTTTTTGTGAATACTCTCTCATCATTCGCCAAATGACCTTGTTCCCTATGTTCAGAAACATAAAACTTTAAGCTATCAAAAGATCTAACTCTACTAAACTGGCTGTCGTAATAAGACCCCAACTTTTTCGAATGTTTGCCCCAGGAAATGGCGTAAAACATAGATTTGTGTATATAACTTTGGAGTGGTTTGAAATATTTGAAAAATTTTTTCACAGAAATTATTTTTTTAGCTGTAGAACTTTATAAAAAATACAAAAACAACATTTTGAAAAATGTAATTTTCATCAAAAAAATCATAGGGGGTAGCTCATGATTTTCGATGATAGAAACACTTAATTAAATGATGTGTCAAAATGAAGCAATTTTTGCAAATAAATGATATGGTATATGAAAGAGTGTGAGAGAAGAAAATAGAAAAACAAAAATAAAATTACAAAAAAAGAATGTCTGGTCTAATGTTTAAGCAAAAATTGAATATTTTAGAGTTTTTTGAAAACAACATAAGAACAACAATTGAATTAGTGAAATAACGGTAAATCTTTTCTCATTTCTCAAAAGTTATTTAATTAAACTTTCAGACAAAGCAAACTTAGGGAAAATCGATTGAAAAATGGCTGAGATATTTGCATGCAAAATCAAAATTTGATATATCAATTGTTTTTTTTCTCATTCTGAGGCAATGACATTGCTTTAAGAAATGCATTCCATGGAAAAAATTTACAGGTATCGAAATATTGCAATACTTTTGGTGTCATAATAACGGGAAATTTAATAACATACTATTCGTGGAAAATATTAGCAAAAAAGTTTTCGTATACCGTTATTTTTCTCAACCAACGAATTTTCATACAAAAAACGTTGTACTGAAAACATCTATAGTTTTCAAGATATCACAACAATTTTGATGTCAAAATAACGGAAATTTTTCAAAATTTACTATTTGTAAGCAATTTTACCATCACAATATATATTGACACTTGTTACATGAAAAAGTGCTTATTGTAGGGTAGCCGTAAACGATGGTGAAAAATATTAAATTTTTTTTTGCACATCTTATGAATCTCTAAATTGCTTTCTTATATAATGTTTTTCCATCTCTTATAGTTTAGCTTTTATTTAATAAATGCTTTTTTTCCGCTCATATTTGAGTACAAAGGTCACCAATCTTATATTCAATCATATTGTGCAGCCAGACCTTTCATCTGATACCACATTCTTCATTCTACCTCTTAACAGTTCTGAGATCTTTTACTAAAATTAATATAAATTTTCAACGTTAATATTTCGGGTCAAAGGTCATCAATGTAAAATCTAACATAATTCGGCACATCTATGGTGCAGTACCTATCGAATGATGTACGTTTTATTGGCCTTATTCTAAAATAAATATTGAAAAAGTGTACGACAACATTCGATGTTTGCGTATTAATATATAAGATTTGTTATAGAATGCAAAAGGTTCATTCAAATATTTTTAAATAATAGCGAAACAGGCAGCTTTATTTTGAAAAGTTTTCTTTCATTGTCTTACAAAATAATTTTAAATTAATATATTACAGTAACATGAACATCTTATTTTAACGGTTTAGATGCTATATCATTTTAAAGTTTAAAATTTGGAAAACAATTGGAGTGAAACATTTTTTGGGGGAGGTGGACATGACGGAAAAAATATTTTTTTTATTAAACACTTTGATTTAAGTTTTCTGATAATGTGGTTTCATCATAGGATAAGTCATAGAAAAAATATAGCGTTTTTAATTTTTATGTTATATGGGAGGTAGGCGTGGTTGTAAGCGGATATCAAAAAATTTTTGTTTTTATCTTGATACAGTCAAACTGAACTCATGTGCCTAATTTTATTGATTTACGACGACTACTTTTATTTTTGTACATTTTTTGTATGGGGCTCAACCACTGTGCGCTGCACAGTGATGCGATTGGTACAAGTTAGACGGAAAATATTATTTTGTGGGTTTTTTTTTGTAGTTTCTGGTGTTTTAGGTATAGGAAAATGCAAAAAACCTATTTCAGAAATTTTAGACAAGGGGGCGTGGCAGCTGCCATACAACTGAAACATAATTTGCGCTATATTTTAGAAATTAGATAAGCTACGACAACAAAATCAAACGCAGATTTTTTGTATGTAATTTGAAAAAAGTGAAAAAAATTTCAGCGCGATTGAGCTAGTAGGCGTGGCAGCTGCCATACAACTTAATCACATTTTTCGCTTTAGCTTAGAAATGAGTTAAGCTACGATAACAAAATTAAACGTAGACGTTTTGTATATAATTTACAAAAATCTAAAAAAATCTCGGTGTAATTGAAGAAGTGGGCGTGGCAGCTGCCACACAGCTTAATCACATTTTTCGCTATATCTTAGAAATGAGTTAGGATACGATAACAAAATTAAACTTAGACGTTTTGTATATAATTTGTAAAAAGCAAAAAAATTTTCGGTAGGATTGAACAAGTGGACGTGGCAGCTTCCATACAACTTAATCACATTTGTCGCTATATCTTAGAAATCAGATAAGCTAAAATAACAAAATTAAACGTAGATGTCTTGCATGTAATTTCGAAAAAGTGGAAAAAATTTCATGGACTTGAAATTTTGCGTATGAGCTTCGATATATAATATGCATTCTGAGTATGAAATTCAACGAAATCGGGTGAAAACCACGCCTACCTCCCATACAAAGGGGCTTTATTAAAAAGGTAAATTGTCTTAGAATTCCACAAAAATTAATAGATGGACTTGATTTGAATTTTGCGCATGAGCTTCGATATTTTATATGCAGTCTGAGTATGAAATTCCACGAAATCGGGCGAAAACCACGCCTACCTCCCATACAAAGTGACTTTGAATATACTTTGGTTCGTTCGTGGGACTATTTTAATTTCGGCCCAGTCGAAGATCATGGCTTACTAGTTATAAATTTAATTTACAATGAATATTAAAGGCACTAGCAGCTTGGGCTGCTAAAAAATTATATAAAAAAGTTGAAACCTGGTTTTGAAATGAAAATAAATATCATTTTTATGACCATCAAACAGGTTTTAAAACAGGGAAACTGGCCATTTGCGCACCTTGGCATTTTTAGAGCTTAAATAAGACATAATAATGGTTAAATGAAAAATATATTTTTGCAGATATAAAATGGCCCTTTTTTTAATTTTACAAAATATTTTACCAATTTTTGGGTTTTTATTTAAAAAAAAACCTCAGCTAAAATATTTTGTTTTATTCAATATATATTACAATCTTTTTTTTTAGTTTAAAAATATTTTGTAATGTGTTGAGAATATTTAAACACCACATATAGTCTAGTCGACCTCAAATTCAATACATTTCATAAAAAAAAGGTCAGGACCTCGTTTATACATGCATTTTTAGGACTATCAAACAGGTCAAAAAACAAGGCAACTGGCCATTTGCGCACCTTGGTACTTTTAGAACTTAGAGTAGACATAATAATGGTGCAATAAAAAACACATTTTTGTAAATACAAAATGGCCCTTTTTTTATTTTCCAAAATATTTTACCAAATGTTCATTTTTTACGCAGTTATATCGATAAATACCGTTTTATAGCGCAAACATTTTAAAAGATAGGTAATTGAAGATATTTTATTTTAAAAGATCTTATCTTTTTCATAAAGTGTGCCAATTTTCAACTCTTCGGGATATTTGGAAATATTTTAAAAAATGATTAAGTATAACTAGAAAACTCATCAGCGAAAATTTCAAAAAATCACCTTTTGGTACAACTTTCAAGAATTTTTGCATTTTTTGTAGAAAGCGCAGGTAAATAAAAAAAATGATTCCTGAGATCAATAGATATTATTTAACAGTTTTAAATATTCAGAATATAAAAATTCGATTCCGACTTTTTTCCGTCTAGCACGCCCTTTCGCATCACTGTGCGCCGTCGCTGTGGCCATATGCCTGAAATTGTGTTCAAACACTAAACGTCATAAAAATTGCGAACTAAGATAGCGAAAAATGTTACCTCTTCATTAATTTTTCTGTGTTTTATTTGAAAGCAAATATTTATACCTCTAAAAAAGACACCCTTTATCATATTAAAGTACAAAACATAAATTGTATATTAAATATATCAAGTATATATCAAGAGATATTTAAATTCTAATAAAATGAAAAAAAAGGAACTGGGCAACAATATCACGCTGTGAGACACAAAAACAAAAACATTGCAACCAATGTTTATAAATAAAATCAGCAATTAGTTCTCGTAACAGGCTGCTAGTTATGATTAAAGCAAATATTACGAAAATAACAAAAACTTAATAATAACTTCCTACAAAAATGCTGAAGAAAACCTTGTTTCGCCTTGAATATGCACTGGCCAACCTAGACAGTTTCAACTGAATTCTATACAAATGTTGTACCTGAAGTCATACAAATATTCAATTAGTACTATTTATGATTTGAATGTACAGAAACCTGTCTATGACTGCAGCACAACGACAGCAACTCATGCACAAGTCCGCAAACCCTAAAAGCGCGCTACAAAAAATAGCAATAAACTCATATTTCTCACTGAATGGCACAACTACAGAGATTGGCTGTACAAAATGCTTCAAAACTTTTCAATAAAAATCAAATGAAAATTAAATTTCGCTAAATTTTCGCAATCACTTCAAATCAGTTTCAGTTTGAGTTGGAGTTTGTAGCCAAAAATTGCCAAAAAAAAATTCCAAAAGTACTGGCTGTGAAATGAAACGATGGCATTGAATGGCAAGCATGCCTCTGTCGCTAGGTCTGTGTGCGCTGAGCAAGCAGCAGCACAACAGAGTACTTGAGCTTTTCGTATGTCAAGCGTATATTTTGTAATTTTTCGTCATGGTTTCCGGTTTTTTCTTCTTTCTTGTTTTTGGTATTTTAGCCAATTGTAGCCAACCGGATGTTGCTGGTAGCATAAAAAGCAGCAAGTGAAAAAAGTTTGGGCTTGACATCGACTAGATTTTCTTGGAATTAACGTTAACAAGATGTTTGAGGAAAAAAAAAAGAAACGCAGCCAAAAGATTAAAAAGCTGATTTTTTTTTTCTCTTGCCACTATTTTCATCAATTGTTGGGAATCATTTTCCACGCCAATTTTTTTTTTTTTTCTTCAATTGCTTTTTTTTCTCTATTGCTGCCGGAAACTCATACAATTTTGGTTTCAATCGTTTGCAGAACGTGACAGTTTTTCAAGACTTCGTCAGAAATATAGAAGAAAGAGCAGCAAGCAACATATAAATAAATGCATGAAAAAAAATTCTGAAAAATTACAACAACGCATACAAAACATGGCAAGGAATTAGAAGTTGCAAAATAACTTGTAACGGAAGCGGAAGCTGACTTTAAAAGAGAAAGAAAGAAAAAAAGGACATTCAGAGAAAAATATGGCGGAAGCAGAGCAGAGAAAGAAAACAAGTACGCATAAATGTAGCATAAGTTGAAAATCCGGTCAAAATCAAGGCGGGCCAAGATAGAAAAAAAAAAAAAAAAAATTGCAACAAAAAAACGCCGAACATGACAGCCAAGCAGACAACTAGCAGGAATGTGTAGTTGGGGGAAAAAGAAAACGGAGGGAGTTTAAATGTTGCTGCCATTGTTGGCTAGGCCAGCAAAAAGCGTGCAAGAACGGAAGGAAACCAGTCAAGCCAACCGGAAGTTGTGTGGATAGAAAGTCACGCATTGCTTTGGACTTAAATTGCTGTCGTTTAGCTTTAAATACGCTGAGATTTTTTCTTTTTTTTTAGTTATACCTTTTTTAATCTTTTTTATGTTCTTCTGTTATATTTTTCTGTTGTGTTTGTCTGTTATGTTTTTTGTTAGGTTCCTTTTTTCTCCATGCTGCCCTTTAACCACTTTAGGAGGGCGCTCTGTTGGCAATGTTGGCACTGCCTGCTGTGTTGGCTCTTCACTTTTGTAAGTATTTTCCACATTTTTCCAATTTTGCAGAGCGTGAAAGGAAATTAAAATAAAAATATTTCCTACACCAAGCTTTATTGTTGTTGTATTGACTGGGCTTTTCTTCTGTAGTTGTTGTTGCTGTTGTGTGGACATATGCCGGAAGTTCACTTCCTTGAATTGAGCCAGCGAAACATTCAAGTGATCGTGTTTTTTCTTTTTTATTTGTTTTTATTATGTTTTATTTTCTTGTCCATTTTGCTCTCCTCCACTTCATGAAATTCATGAATAATCTAGGTCAGCCAGCATCTTGACAAATATTGAACCTTATTAAAGTGGATGAGTGTAAAAAATGACCTAAATCCTTGGCATGCATAATGTACATATAAATATATACATATACATATATATAAAAAGATAAAATATACATGGGATGTCTTTAATTTTAATGTGACAGCCGAGACAGAAAGAGTGTTTCTGCCTAAATAGCAGAAGTTCTTGTTCATAGAAAAAATTGATAGATTTATCATTAAAACAGAGGTGAGTGCAAATATTACTTTAGATTTTTTGTAAATCCTGTACTTTTCTCAGAAATCGAGTATTAAAGATTTAAATTTGTTTTTCTTTTTTTTTTTTTTGTTAAATGTTCCATTCAATACAAATGCTCACGTAGAAAATCTCAAGTCAATAGCTCTGTTTGTATGGGAGTAATGAAGGTTTTATTATTTCGATGACGTCACTTTGCATGGGGAATAACTTAACGACGATTTTGCCCCATTTCAAATGAAAGTTGCGTTTAAAAATCAAAGTTTTTGTGCAAAATATCAATTCAATTAATCTAATTAAGTGAAATTTGTGAAAATTGCAAATTTAATGACGTCACTCTATGTGGAAGATTGGTGCAGTTTTCATCCGATTTTGCCCAATTTAAAGAAAAAATATCGTACTTAGAGTAAAAAGCTTACGTGCAATATACCAAGTCAATGGATCGTTTTTTTTTTTAATTTAAGAAGGATTTCTGTTTTGATGACGTCACTTTGTTTGAGAGGTAGGTATAGTGTTCATTCGATTTTTTTCAGTTTCAAACTTAAATATTTTATTACAAATTAAAGTTGGCGAATGTACAAAATATTTTGAGGATTCATGAAGTATGAGCCATTATGGGTAGAGAGCGCTCTTGGAGCGCTGAGAGCAAGAATTGAGAGCAAAGGCTTATGTAGCAACACAAAACGCAACAACAATTCAAAGACAAAAGACAAACACAGAAGCAATACAGAAGCTTTAAATGTAGTGGTGCCCATAGCCGAGTATGAGAGATAGAAGTAGCTTTCATCTGACTTAAATCATTTTCAGACTGAATTCTATATTTGAAGATAAAAACTTAAATGAGTGCATTGTATAGATGAAGAATTGTTTTAAAGAAATTATGACGTGTCAACGTTACGTTTTATTGCGTAGGTTTTCAAAAAAGTTGAAAAAAGCAATTTACCAAAATGCATCGTCGTTGCATGGAGTTTTTTCTCAACGAGTATAGGTGTTATGATAAAAATAATGACATTTATGTAAAGGTTAATGCTTTGACCTTATAAAAAAAATGAAAATAAAATGCAAATAAAGGCGTGGAGGATGCTGTCCAAGCAACGAAATTGCAAATTTGTTAAATGCAAATTATAAGGCACTATGTACAGGTGCTATGTACAGGTTCGTTAGTCACTCGATATCAATTCAAGATCAAGTTCGAACACCAGCTGACACAGCCATCATCATCTGCAGACAAACTTCGCCTGTTCTCACGAGCAGCCTGTCCAAAGCCAGGATAAAGGAGGATGGTCGCAAGCAACGGGTTCGTCCTATCCTGTGTAAATGTATAGGGACTACCCAGATCCTGGAGTTGGTCGCTCAACCTGGGGAGTAGGTGGACCGTTTGACTCGATCAACGGTAGCGTATGCCTACGAAGGAACAGTAGTGATCCTTAGATTTTTTTAGCACCGGGATAGTCTTTACACTCGATAGACGTACCATAACAATTTCCACCGGCACATTGGCATAGTGGTCTCTGGATAGTCCTAAAAAGACTGGTTAAAACGGTGGTAATATGGCGTATAATTTGGTGAACAAGAGGTATCAGAATTGGGTACTCCTAGGTGAAAAGTATATCTTGGTAGCCTCGGAGTGCCAGTTTGCAAAGGTGCAAAATAGTGGTGACCATGTATCACACACAGTCAGAAGTGATGTGGTCTACGCTGTAGCACGTCCAATAGTGGTGGCTTTTCCCATCACAGTCATGAACGATGAATGCAGATATGTCGGTGTATATTGGTGCAAATGGTGTCGATGTAAATCACTTTTGCCCGGGGAGACTATCGCAGGGCTGGACGTCGTAGTTGTATTAGCATGGTACTAATCCGGAAGATTTATCTGCTGGACATCAATTCCATGAACCTCGACCCTATTGCCATGGGGCAACGTGAAATTAAGCCTATACGGCAGGTGTTCACGTTTCAATAAAATGGTATTTCAATCCTCTGCAGACAAAAACAAACCTCAAAGAGTAAGGCTTCTTGAGAAAATGCTCATTAGTCGTTCGAAGTCGGTATAAAAGTAGTAGGTCCAGTTCTCGGTTATTTGTGTGCAAAATATTTAAAAACACTCACAATACAATTTGATCATAAGAAGCTCGGTCAAAGTCCTTTCAAGGACTGAAATGGTCTATTCCTTTTTTTTTTTTAAACTACATGCCGGGTTTTAGCTCTCGTAACAAAAATAGACAACAAAAAAAATCATGCTGTCAATCGGCCGCGAAGAGAGAGCAGCTACAAAATTGAAAATGCATCAATTATGCAATGGTGTTAAATTGCATAATTGATAAATAAATATTATTATTTAATATTTATAAATAATAAATATTATTATTTATTTAATAAATATGATAATACGGTAATACTTGGATTATAAGGATTTATACTTGACCTTACGACAAAAATACAACATATATTACGTTGTCGTATTGTAACTTTTGAAACAAAAATGCGAAATTGTTGCATTGAATTATTACTCGCAAAGTAAAAGTGATAAGTTGAATTTTATTTTACGACACAAAATATTGGTTCGTTTGACCTTATAATGAAAAGAAAAAAAAATTTTTTTTGACGCTGTGGCACCACGTTGGCAACCCCATAATATAGCGAAAATGCAACAATATTAAAAAACGTTGTATGGAATTATAACGCAGTGACTATTGGCGCTAAGTTAAATTTTATGGAATGACAGTTAAGCTGAGGTTTTAAGTCAAATGATAAAAATAAAAAAAGGACATCATAAGTCCTCTCAGGGAACCCCTAAAAGTAACTTAAATGCAACAAATTCAAAAAAAAAAAAAAAAAAACAAAATTAAGATAAGAACAAATATTGGGACAAGGATTGGATAACGATAAGGAAAAAGATTAGAAAAAGATGAGGGCGAGGATTTGGACAAAGAAAAGGACCACGAATAAGACAAGGAGTGGGACAAACAAATGCACAAAGATTAGAATGGTATTAGGCAGGGTATTAGGCAAGGCTTAGGACAAAAAATCAGACAAGAGTTCAGTCAAGGATTGGGAAAAGGACTATGACAAGGGTTGGGACAAGGCTGAGGGCGAAAATTTAGACACATCCAAAACAATATTTAGAAGAAGATTGGGAAAAAGATAGTAATAAGAAATGGGACAAGGAGTAGAACAAGAGTTTGAACACTCTAAGGACAATATTGAGGACAAAGAAGTGAAACGAAGATTATGGAAAGAATACGAACAAGAATAAGGTCAGGAATTTTAATATGGATTAAAATTAGAGCTTGGACAAGAAGTAGGACAATTATGAGGACATACATTTATAAAAACCAAGAAAAGGATGAGGACAAGTGGGGCGAAAAAAGGAAATTATAGGAATAAGATTTAAGACAAAGATAAGCTGTAACGCAAAACCTACGGGTGTGCCAACGATATAGCCAACTGCTTTTTTTTAAAGTATGTTTTAAGTTTCTTAAAAGTGTGTAATTTTTCAATGTGCTGGAGTGTGTATCCTGGAGGGTTCTATTCTATTGATTTTTCCTTAACAATTATGACTGCATTCTCGATATTCTATAGAATACAATAGAGTATATCGCTGACCTACTTTTTCATTTCATCATGATTTGGAATTATTTTTCAAATTCTCTTGAAATTTCATGCAATTTTTTTTTTATTTTATCATTTCGTTTAAATTCATTTCTTTTCCAATATTGATTGCTGCCACTTCTTCCAGCTGAGCTAAGGCTGCTTCAAAAAATTGTAGCGCTTAAATCCATTGTAAGGTTAGAGGAGCAAATAATAAAATAAAAGAAAATAAAATCAAATAATATCAAATAAATAGAAATAAGTACCTGACTCTAGAATCTATAAAAATAGAAGAGAATAGCATTAAAATAAAATAAAATAAAATTTCTAATGGCAACACTGGCTTATAGCCGATGGCAGAATCAATTTGTAGCATAAAATATATATTAAAGCAGCTTGACAAAGTTTCAAAAGGGACAGTATGAACGAATGTGATTGTCAGGTTGACACAAGAAAAAAAAAGAAAACAAAACAAACACAAATGCTTGGCATACTTACTACCTACAACCCCTCCTATTCAACTATACCTGTGCAAACATTATTGAAGTTTGGTCATAATGGTCAATGTTCGCTCCATCGCAATGATGACGAGTTGTGTGGGCAAAATCGCAGTCATTCCAACAACATCAATGTTTGGATTTTCTAACAAATAGCTTGCCAAAGCAGTCAGGCGAAAAACTATCAGAGCAGGTGGTCAAACGACGCAGCACAATTTGTATGGATTTCAAAGAACTGAACTGAACTGAACTGAGTTGAGCTGAGCTGAGCTGGGCTAAGCAGCTGTATAGCGTGGCGCTATGCAAATAAATTGCTGCGAAGGATTTTCGAAGAGGGGACAACACAAAAGTACTACAATACAGAGTGTGTATGGAAAAAAATAATGCCTCATAAAATGCTGCTTTAGCAGCTTTTGTATAGATAAATAATTTATTTAGAATTTGCAAGTAGAATAGAATGAGTTTAGTCGTAAGGTTAAATATTTATTGTCATTTTTTATATTTTTTTTTTGTTTTTTTTTTAATAAATATTCCTTCTATATTAGACCTTCTCTGGATTTCTAAGCTAAAAATAGCCTTAGATACTTATTTGTTCGATTTTCCAAATCCAAACATGCTTCTGTATAGAGCAGTATCTACCTTATTTTCTTTAGTGAATCCTTTAGCAATTTTAGTAAAACTGATGAGTGACAAAATTTATAGAATTACACTCTATATCATGTTGTAAATATTTGTATTTTTTCAAAATATCTCAAATACTCTCACGCAAGTGAAACTCTTTTCTCACTTAACAGCACGAAAATCAAATTTATATAAAACTAGCGACACCCAGCAACTATAAGGGAACATAATAAATATATTCAAAAATTTCCTTAGACACATAGTTTGACACCACTGTCATTCTTCACTGCCCATTTTAATTTCCCATTAATAGGACATCTCCAAATAGTAACTCCATTCTGAATTTCAATGTAAGTACTGTAACTTTTACTTCCAAGTCTATTAGATCTCTAAAATTTTATTTGTATGGGCGGAGCCACACTCCCTTGTCGAATGCCCGTCTCAGTTTTTTAGTAGAAGGACATCACCAAATGGTAATTCCATTCTGAGATTCAATGTTCTTTGAGTTTTACTCCCAAAGCTATTCGATATCATAAATTTGAATTGTATGGGCCCCTTGTCCAATGATTCCGTAAATTTTTGCGGTATTTTAATAGTTATTCTGGTTTTCGGGACGAAGATAAATGCAACAAATAAAATGTCATTAAAATCGGTCCAGCCCGTTCTTGAGTTATAAATGGTGTAACTAACCCGACTTATTTTGCGAACGCTTACTTTCGAATATACATATACAGATTTGAAAATCTAATGCGAATAGTCTTTATAACTGAGATTTCCCATAGAATACCATAGAATCCACAAAAGTCATAAAGATCCACCTTGAAACAAACATAGACCCAACCAAGAGCTGGCCAAATCTATTGAATTCTCTAATCCAAAGGATGCTTTTTGAATACCTTGAGACTTCACAGAGCTCAAAAACGGTTCGAGGAGTAGTAAAAATCTATGTACTTAGATCAGTGATGTTCACGTAGTACCACGCGTGGTGAGAATCGAAAGCTTTATTCGAGAATCGAAAGCTTTATTCGAGAATCGAAACACGTACACGATCGGATGCACGAAGTTCTCTCAATCAGTTGTCGCTGAAACTTCAAGCAAGAAGGTTCACACCTCTTGATTATGTGTTTTGTACTGCACGAAATGTGTGAGGTATATGGAAATCCGTTATTTGCATGATAATAATAATAATAATGATAATGATAGTGACAATGGTAATGATAGTGATAATTATAATGATACTAACAAAGATAATGATGATGACAATGATAATTATAACACAATTCTTGCTTAATACCTGCACAACAATTTTTGTCAGTGCAGAGAGTGAGAGACCTACTATCACAAGTACAAAAGTTGAAAATTGAAGTTGTATGCGTGTGAACACCACTGACTTAGATACACCCAGCTAGCATTTAGAAGATTGTATGACGAGCGCGATCATTTCGCGATTCTTTTTTTAATCGTCCAGACGATTGTTTAGTAGAATTTTATTTTGCTCTTCCAAATGATGCTATTGCGAGTCGTTGTGACGATTTTTAGACGAGTGAATCGTCGTTCACGCATCTTGGCGAGCATTAAAAGAGTGCAAGCAAGAATGCGATTCATTTTGATGATTGATTGGCGAGTGTTTTTTTTTTTTGTCACTCTACAATCGTCGTTTAATCGTTCTGACGACCATTCGTGTACTTGTGTTACTCTAAAATCGCCGCTTATGCATTCTCGCGATGGTTTGGCGAATTTAACCGTTATGTTTAGGATAACGTTAGGACGTTAGGACGATCGCTTACGCATTCCCGCGATCGTTTAGCGAGTTTAATCGTTGTGTTTAGAAAAGTTTGCAAAGAACAACTGATGTTTGCTTCATATTAACTCAGTTGTTAGCTAGTGAACACGTGTCGAAGAATTATAGCAAGTAAGTACTTTTTATTTCATGCTCTTACAGTTTCCTAATTTGTTTTTCTTTTTTAAGATATATGTCACTCAAAATTTAAAGGTGACGACGCAGGAATAAATGAAGTGCTAAAGCAACATTTTGTCCATGCTGGTGACCGACTCAGGAAGGGTGATCGGACCAAGAAGGATGACGAAGAAAATTAGGGGAATTTAGCTCTATAATTTATTTTTTATACATTTTTTTTTTCTATTTTTTTCTGAATATTGTTTGTTTTTTTTAATTAATAATTGAATTATTGTTATTTTATTTATACGAGTTTAAACAAATTAAATATATTACAATTAAAAAATGAACAATACAGAACAATGCTTTTTATTTTGAAGCATTTGGGCTAAATTAAAGATCGTCTTGGCAATAGTTTCAAGACTCTTCAGCGATTCTTTCCTGAGCATCGTAGACGACTCAATTAGGCGATTGATTCAAGGGTCGTTTGAAGTAGGAATAAAAGCATTTTACACGATTCTTTTTTGAGCATCGTACACGACTCAATTAGGCGATTGATTCAAGGATCGTTTGAAGAAGGAATAAAAGCATCTTACACGATTCTTTTTTGAGCATCGTAGACGACTCGAATGGAAGAGTCGCCGGCTTGACACAGTTTCTCCCATTGTACTGAACTTCCGCGATCGGAATACGACATCGTCGACGATTTATTTAATCGCCCGCTCCGATCGTGGAAGAGTCGTTTACGATTGAAAATGTTAGCTGGGTAAGAGTCGGAATAATGAATACTTAGGAACGTGAGTTCGACGGCGGTATTGACGTGGACATGCACTTAGCCAACTTCACGTGTAGTTCGTGTTTGACATTCACGTTTAGTTCCAGTTCATGTTTTCAAAAATGAACTTCACCGAGGCACGTGCATTTCGAGACACGTGGAACAGCTGGAGCTCAGTAGTATAGTCGGGATTTTTATTAAAAAATAAAAAAAATAAAAAAAAAATACCGTCTTGCAGCAAAATCACTCATTATCTCTTCTCATAATATTTCCTTATAGTCAGGAAAGTAGTGTCATATCCAAAAATTTCCTTGAATTGCCAAAGTTTTAAAAAAGTAATTATAACAAATAATATAGAATACAGCTCTCACATCCGGTGCAATAGTCTTACACCATTGCAAATTTAAAATACATTATCAACTTTTTTAATCTCATCAATAAATTGTATTAATTTTTATTTGAGACGCCTTTGAATAAATGCATAACTGAAATCCTATTGCATATATTACAAATGTCAGTTAAATTTGTGCCTTTTGCATTCTCACCAACAAATTGTACTAATTTTCATTGGCTACGCTTCTTCCAAATACTCTCACACATACTCACAAGGTGCTCTAATAAATAATAAAGCTCTTCACGATCCGGTGCAAATATTTTTGCAACATAACGAATGTCAAATAAATTTGCACCCTTTGCATTCTCATCCATAAATTGTACTCATTTTAATTTGTAACGCCTTTACAAAATACTCTCACACATACCAAAATGGTTCTCTAATAAAAAATAGAGCTTTTCATGATCCGGTGCAAATAGTCTGGCATCATAGTAAGCTATGGGCAGAGAGCGCTCTGGGAGCGCTGAAAGCAAGAATTGAGAGCAAAAGCTTATATAGTAACACAAAACGTAACAACAAATCAAAGACAAAAGACAAACACTGAAATAACACAGAAGTTTTAAGTGTAGTGGTGCCCATACCCGATCATAGTAAATGTCAGATAAATTCGCACCTTTTGCATTCTCTTCAACAAATTGTGCTCATATTCATCTGCTACGCTTTTATAAAATACTCTCATACATGCTCACGTGGTTCTCTAATAAATAATTAAGCTCTTCACAATACGATGCAAATAGTCTTGCGTCATAGCAAATGTAAAATATATTTCCACCTTTTGCAATCTCAACTAATTGTACTGATTTTCGTTTACTTTCCCTTTGAATAAATGCATAACCGAAGTTCTATTGCATATATTTACAAAATATTCTCACACATACTCACGCGGTTCTCTTGAAAAAATAGAGCCCTTCAAGATCCGGTGCAAATAGTCTGGCATCATAGCAAATGTCAAATAGATTTTCACCTTCTGCAATTACATCAACTAATTGTACTGATTTTCATTTGCTTGGCCTTTGCATGAATGCATAACCGAAGTCCTATTGCATATATTTACAACATACTCTCCCACATATTTACGTGGTTCTCTGATAAATAATAGATCTCTTCATTATCCGATGCCAATAGTCTTGAATCATAGCGAATGACAAATAAACTTGCGCCTTTCTGCAATCTCAACAAAAAATTTTACTCATTTTCATTTGCTATGCCTGTACAAAATAGTCTTACACATACTAAAGTTGTTCTCTAATATATAATAAAGTTCTTTACAATCCGATGCCAATAGTCTTGCATCATAGCAAAGATCAAATATATTTTCACCCTTTGCAATCTCATCAACAAACAGTATTAGTTTTCATTTGCTTGGCCTTTGCATAAATGCACAACCGAAGTGCTATTGCATCTACCCAGCAGTTATTTTGGAGTCAATTGAAATAGTGAACTAGTTCATTTCTAGCGCAGTTCGCAGTAGTTCTGAAAAAGTACAAAAGGCGTTCAGTGTAGAACAGTTATTTTTGTTTTTGTTTTCAAAAGTATTGCTGAAAAAAATAAACGCGTTCTGGCTACTTTTTAAAATTTGCTGCGCACAAGAAGAAATAATAAAAAAAAAGAAATGTTTATATACAAAATGTTTTCTGGAATGTGGATGGAAAAGATGAGATCTTTAGGACCTTTCCGTTGCACTAAATTTTTACACTTTTAATATGTTCACTTTAAAACTAGTCAAAAAAGAACCACTTTCAGGCTACTGCGAAAGCAACCAGTTTAAAAATGTTCCTAATGCAACTAGTTCAAATATGGGGAAAAAGGAGTGTTTCTGGGGACAATTGTCTTTTCCTATGACATCAACCCGCAAAAAGCGTCAGTTCGTTCAATGTTAAAGGGTATTGTAGTGGAACTAGTACTGGTCCTTTTTGGAACTAGTTCAGAACTATTTCAAATTTGGTCCACTTTTCTGCTGGGTATTTACAAAATCCTCTCACATATACTCTCTTACTATGCAAATACTCTCACTTCAACGATAAAAAAATTAAGCAATTTTTCAATAAAAATTACTCTGAAACCAAACTCATTTGAAATTTGAAACTTAAATTTAATTTTGAATTTAAAAAAAAAATCAAACGGGAAAATAATGCCAAACCTTTCCAAATGAAAACAGAAACGGAATAAATGATTATATTTATCCTAGATATACGTATAGTATCTTCAGTGGTGGTTCTAGGATTCACCAGAAGGGTGGGAAGTTGACTAAAATGGCTTTTAGGGCTTTTTTTTCATTTTTTTCTTATACAAAAAATTCTTAAAGGGGTAGACTGGGGCTAAAGCCCTTTCCCCCGTATGTAGATGCGCTTCTGTATATCTTATAATTATTCCAAATATATTAATTATTTTTGCAATTCTTTTATGAAAAAATAAATTTGATAACATTTTTTTTAATTTCTTTTATTGCAGCTTGAAGCCGGTCATGCACCGATGCATCACCATCATGGCCACAACAACAATAACCACAACGCAACATCGGCTCTGAACAGCCTGCAAAGTGCCGAAAATCTCGTCACAAAGCTAGAAAATGTCGAACATCAATACGAATCGATAATCAATAAATTACCACATGACTGCAGCGATATTGAAACGAATACCAACGGCACTGGGCTCTACTTAATTGCACCCACTGGACAGCATCGTCCACTGATGGCACACTGCGCTCACGATGGCTGGACAACTGTGCAGCGTCGCTACGATGGCAGCGCTGATTTCAATCGTTCTTGGGAAGACTATGCCACTGGTTTTGGTTCACCATCTGGCGAATATTGGATCGGCAATGAACAGCTGCATGCGCTCACGCAGAACAACTGCACTGCATTACGCATACAAATGCAAGATATCTACGACAACAGCTGGCTGGCCGAGTATGCGCGCTTTTATGTCTCGCCACGCAGCGATGGCTATCGCCTACACATATCCGGCTATAGCGGAAACGCCTCCGATGCGCTCGACTACCAACAAGGCATGCAGTTCTCGGCCATCGATGTGGATCGTGACATATCGCAGACGCACTGTGCTGCTAACTATGAGGGTGGGTGGTGGTTCTCTCATTGTCAGCACGCCAATCTGAACGGGCGCTACAATCTGGGTTTGACGTGGTTCGATGCGGCGCGCAATGAATGGATCGCCGTTAAATCAAGTCAAATGCTGATAAAGCGACTGCCGGCGGCAGCGTGTGAAGCTGCTGCTGCTGCAATTGTTGCTAGCGAGTCGTCGGCGACACAGACAATGACAGCGAGGCGAACGGCTAAGGTGGCGGCGGGGACGGCGACGACACCTAGCTCTGTTGTTGTTGTTGTCGATGCGTCGTCGAATGAGGATGTACTCGCTAGAGCTAGAACCACCACAACCATCACTTCTGTAGTTTGAAGTGTATTGCGTGCTGCTGTTGCTGTTTAGTGTTGCTGCCGCAAATGTAACAGCCACTGAGAGAACAACAAAAATTGATAGATAGTGAAACTGTAGCAACAGCAACAGTTGCTGCTGTTTATGTGTAAATTTTAATTGCTAGTTTTTTCCAGAATAGCTTAGTGCAGATAAAAAGGAACTTTTATTTCTAATCCAAATTTTTTTTTTTTTTTTTTTTACTTTTTTCCGCAACTCATAGTCTAAGCATCCAAATAGTTGAGCTTTTAAGTAAGTTTTATATGTAAAGCGCTATATATGAATATCATATATGCATAGGTATATATAAATATATACATATACTATATATGTATATATAAATTGAGATACATGATGTTGTACATATTCACTGACATATAACTAGTTGTATATTAATTGCTAGCTTAAACCATTGGAGAACGTTGCTCATTAGTGTTACGTGGATGTATGTGTGTGTTTGTGTGTGGGGGTGTGTGTTAAGCGTGTTTGTTTTTTGTAAGGATTTAAGAAACTTAAGTCCAAAATAATGAAGCTAGGCAAGCTAAGTTATTTTATTTGGATCAATAATGCTCTTATTTATTTAAGCTCCGAATGTGCTGTTCAAGCCAAAAAAGTGACAATTTGTTTTGATGTTTAAAAAGTATCTGGATAAATCTTTTCTGCCCACTGAAAACAATTAATTTTTTTAAATTCATTTATGATTCATTCCATATACATAATTAATATTCATCGTAAATGAATCATCATGTCACTTACTCGATAACGAATCGTTTTCTAAATATTCACGAAATTAAATGCCTTTCGAAGTTGTACTTTATTTTGTTCTAAATGAGTTTTCAAAAGAGTCAAATGATACTTTTTTTTTACGTAAAAACCTTTAAAAAATTAACACTTTTCTTGTTCTCAAACGAGTTACAAATGATAGTTTTGTAAACATTGTGTCAAAAAAATGAGTTTTTAGAACTATCAGAAGCTCTCATAAGTAAAAACATACATCAATAGGGCGATTCACGATCCGGTGCAATTAAACTAGCAAAATTATACAATTGATTTTATATTGCGAACGTAATTACTTAGGTTTATGTTCCAATAGTGAAAAAAAAAAATTGGGTTATTCAAGAAGTTAGTCCGGATTTTTATTAAATTTTGAGCTTATTTATTTAATAGAGTGTCCCAAAAGTCACTGAAATTTTGATTCGGTCATTTTTTTTTGTGCCAAGCGTAGATGACAAATCTAAGCTAAATGGTAGAGCAACGCGTACAAATTGTGAAAACTCACTACAAAAACAGTGAAATTATTGCGGAAACACTTCACAAAACCCGCACACTTCTCGGTCATCATAACGATGGGTTAAATTGATTCGCAACACTGTGGTCACTTTAATCAATTACCAACGATCTTACCGTTGAACTTCTTCCTTTGGGATTTGATCAAAGAGAAGGTCTTTGCCAATAAACTCCGAATGATTCTGGAGCTGAAACTTGAAACTTGAAATTTCAACAATTGATCTATAATTATGCCAGAATGTCTTTGAAAATTTTATGAAAAGGGCTCGCTTCGAGGTCGATATAATATTTCATCACTAACCTCCTTATCTCTACTTTATAATTCAATAAAAATTCACAGACATTTCAATAAAACAATGCGTTTTATTAAAATATTAAAATATCAGTGACTTTTGGGGCATATCAACATAAATAAATTATATATTCGCAGTTTTGTTCAATCACCTTCTCCCGACTCTGTGGTAGCCTTATTATTTCGTGGAGGTAAAAGTCTCAACTTTTCTCTGCAAAGAGCCTCTTAAGGTTATCTTTAAAAATGCCCTAGTAATCAAAGGTTTTCCCATTAAGTTTTGGAAAGACAAAAACAATTGGTAATCCGAAGACGCAAGTTCTGGTCTATAGGGGCAAAATATCCCATCCGAACTCAAGCAATCCGTCCGATTGACCAGCTAAGGACGTTTCTGTTGGATGGCATCTCTCAATTTCTGCACAGAAAAAAAATGTACAGTAAATTCAATCGATTCGAAAGGTAAACTGTCGATTGAAAACGAGCCAAACGATAAAAATTGTGAATTCTAACGTTAATGAATTGTTAGCTCTACCGCAAAAGTTATTTAACAACAATTTTAACAGTACATGTACTGACAGATCAAAAAATTCATTTCAACCTAAAAAATGTCTGGTGGTGGATTCGAATCTCGGACCTTGCGGGTCGAAAATTTTCACCGAGTTGTTCCCACATTTTAGCGCACTCGAGCACCACATGTGAAAAAAAACAAGTTCGATAAAAAAAAGGAATGGGCAGTTTTAACAGTTTGAAACGTTAAGATTGACTGTCACAATTGCTCGGTAATTTTAAACGAAAAAATAGAAACTGTGCAACAACAATTGTATTGACGGTAAAGTGACCGCAATTATCGTTTGAATTTACCGACGAGTTGTTTTTTTTGTGTTTAAAGTTACACACTGTAGACTTCAGAATTTATGGTTTTATTCTGTAGCTCGTAATAGACAGGTCCCTTCCAATCTCACCAGATTGAAAGCATAACCTTCTTCTGGTGAATGTCCCCTTTTGCTTGCCTCTCCGGCGCTTCATCCTTCTTGAATCAGCATCTTTTTCTGTTGACATTGTTCTACACAATCCACTTTTCGTCACCCGTAATTATACGATAGAGAAATATGTCACTTTTTTCACGTTTTGCGCAAATGTCAACTCGATTGACTTTGAAAATTTCTTTCAATATGTGCGGAATCCAATTTGTCGATGAAACTAGTGAACTTTAAACGACCGTTAACGCTTCCAGCGGACAAATATAGAGCACTCACAATTTTTTAGGAATATCAAATGCTTGTTTGTCTCCATTAGAGTCTTGATTTAGTCGTCGTCAACCTCCGAGGACCTACTAGAACCGAAAGAATTTTTTTTCACGAAAAATTTACAACATGGAAACGGGCAAACCACTTCTTTCTTTATTGTCTTTCTTCAATAACATCTTCGCCATAAATTTAGGAATTGAAGCGAGAGCATTTGCAATGTCGTGAGAGCATATTGTGAAAATATGCAAAAGCATAATTTATTCGGTATCAAAAATAATATATTGGCTGGTCTCTAACTGAACCTCGTAACTGAACTGTAAGATATGCTGTTCATATGCTGATATCAAATATGCCGAATCAAAAATAATAGAAATCAGTTTACGCCAACAGAGGCAGAATAAGCTGCACCGTTCTGCGCAAGATGTTAGGTCTTTCGTGACGTAGATAGGAAAAAACAATTTCTCTGTTTTTCTCACTGATTTTCCATTCATGCAAGAACGAGACAAAATATAGTGCGAAATAGTTCTGTGCGATTTATTTTTCAGTTACAGATCTGTTTGCTTATGTTTTGCTCAGTGAAAAACAGCTGATTTTGACAATGTGTCGATCATGACGTAGGCAGACATGCGCATGGCATAGTCTTTTATATCGACTGGTATCTGACTGAACCTCGTAAGTCAAAAAAATCGACGTTTTCACGAGAAGCAAAAAAATGGTTTTTTCCTTAGGGAGAGATATAATTTGTAATCTGTAATTGTAATTTGTAATTTGTAAATTGTAATTTGATTACAAATTATATTTCTCCCTAAGGAAAAAATCAGTTATTTGCTTCTCCTGAAACCTCGATTTTTTGACTTACGAGGTTCAGTCAGAGACCAGTCGATATACAAGACTATGCCATGCGCATGTCAGTTATATTTTTTAATAATTGAAGTGAAAATTTGCAATGTCATAAGAGCATATTGCAAATATGTATATGTACAATATTTTCGGTACAGCATTTATACTAAGGTGTATGTAATGAAATTTGTTGTTATGATTTCAAATTTGCTATGATGCACGACTGTGGCGTCCGTGGCGTAGTTGGTTAAAGTGCGTGGCCGCTATGTCAACGAACTTTGGAGACCCAGGTTCGAACCCCAGCAGCGACAGAAAATTATTTGAATAAAATAATTTTTCTGTACGGCCGCCACCTCTCTGCAGACAATGGCAAACCTCAGAGAGTAATCAAAATGCCATGTAAAGCTTCTTGAGAATAAGAACATTTCGTTCATCGCCGTTCGGAGTCGGCGTTAAGCCTGTAGGTCCATTTCTCGGTCAATTGTGTACAAACTTAATAACACGCACAACACAATTGATCATAAGAAGCTAGGTCAAAGTCCTTTCAAGGGCTGAAATGGCCAGTTATTTATTTTTTTTTTTTTATGATGCACGACTATTTGCACTAGATCGTGAATAGCCCTAATATATGTATAACTTATGATTCATTTGCGAACTTATTTTTCAACAAAAAAATTTATATTTTTAAAAATGAAAATTACTGATTCGTTTGTGATATTTTTTATAATTGACAAATATTTCCTTTCTCCATTTTATGAATTTTGCAAACGAGCTTCAAGTTTTTGATAAAAATTCATGCATTTTTGTTTTTTTTTTCTCGAATTTTTTTTTTTTTTTTTTTTTTTGTAGCACAGCTTAAACTCCAAGTTGTAAAATAGTAACACAACCCAGGAAAGACTGAACTTTTTTAACCAAAGTGCTTATTTCGTAGGTTTTTACATCCGTTAAAGGCAACTTTGGTCTATATATGTACGCCAATGAGAACGTTGCAAGATGGAGTAAAACCGTCTGGACCATCTTATTAAGCTTTTCAAGTTTTCTAAAAACCAAGAAAAACAATGAAAAAGAAAACTGTGGATTGCTGAAACTTTTTTGTCTGAGGTAAGCAAGAATTAATAGTTTGTCGACGTGAGTATTTACAAAAGTCCTGCGCAAGTGTAACTGTAGATGTAAATGCAGAGATGTACTTGGAGAATACAACTAAAAATATTAACTCAGACCAGTCTATGTCAACATAAGCGATTATAGCTTCCGACCGCAAATATATAAAAGAGTCTTTATAGCAAGTCAAAGTTTTTGGAGATCTTTTTAGAAATTAATATTATACTCAAGCTCAGTTCGGTAGTAGTGGTAACCTTAGTAATCGAGTATGCAGCGTTCTCGACTGCCACCCCAAAGGTCCCGTGTTCAAATCCCAGCTTGACCATGGTCCTACGTTTTAGCCTTTCTGCATTTTCCATCCTCATTTCTAATCAACTAAAATTGAAAATTCATCAATATTGTACTTACGACTTGAAGTTGCAGTTGATGGTAGAAAAGTTTGTAGATGTGATTGCCTTATAACTAGAATTGACTGATGTAAAGGCATAACACTTACCTCCGATTGAAATGCACATGTTTCTATGGCTTTCCGACACGCTTAGAACATCCTAGACATGTTTCACTTCATTGCCCCTTCCTTCCCACTAATCCATATTTCGAAGCAAGGCATATTTGACTGAATAGGCATTACACTTGAAATCCTTGGTGCTGAGCTAAAAAACGAAAAAAAAATATAAGTATTACATTCGCGAAATCATATTGAGGAATAAATTAAAATTTAAGGCGTTTATTTTTTTTCTTTTATTTTATCTTTATTTATGTTCTTAATGAAAAAAAAAATAATAAATATTATTTTAATTATATTACTTACGTAACAAACGTTTAAGATAAATTATAAAAGCATTTTAAGTCAAAAATCAATTTGAAGACAAATCCGGATGAAGGTTAAAAAAAGGTGTGAACAATTATTGGAATTTCAAACATATTGGAAGGCTGACTGAAAACTAAAGAAAAAAGACAGCGCGTTTAGTAATTCACCGAAATAATAGCAAAAATAATTTCAAGCGTTTTATTTTCTTTTGTTTGTTTCATTTCGGTGTGTATTCCTATATTTACATTGCCTTTTCAGAAAAGAGAGCTATTTCGTTTATTTTCGTGTGTTCTCCTACTTCTCTTGCGTCGTATGAAGCAAACCTACTCTAGTTTTCGCTTACAATGTAAGTTACATGTCAGCAGTATCTTAACAAGTGGTGCTCATTCTACAGAATAGACATTTTTGCATGTGTGTAAGAGAGCATTAAGCTTCTTCACTGAGAGAAATCTGTTGTGTAAGCTTTTTGTTGCACAGTTCTTCGAAGTTTAAATTTCTTATTAAATACAAGTAAATCTTTTAAATGGTTTAACCTTGAATTGATTAAAACTATTAAGGGTGTTCACGCTTAATGTTAATTGGACTCATATTTTTCTGATGATGTAATCTTTTGTTTTCTTGTTGTTTAATAAAACTTATGTTATAATAACATATGTTTTAATTAATTTTTGTTCTCTCTTCCCCGCAATAAGAATCATGCACTTCATGTGATTTTCTTTAATGCCGTTCTTGGAAAAATTTTCTTGTTTTACTTAATGAAGTGTATCAAAGCAAACATTGCGCTTCATAAAAACCATTCATTATAAAAAAAAAAATTTACTTCATCACTAGCAGAAATCATTTTGAATAAAATTACCTACACGAAAAATACAAATTATTTCTTTTTTGTGCTAACTGAAAACATTACATAGTTCATGCATACATTTTTATTGAGTGCATTGAAACAACAAAGCGAAGCACTCTTCACCGCTTGAAATGCTAGAGCGAACTGGGGTGAGTTTTTGTATGCGTAAGCTTTATATACGTGTGAAAGCACAAAAGCTGGTCTGCACATTTGTGCTCGTTTAAGCATCAATGATTTAAACCAGTGCATGATTCAATTATTATAAGGTTGTCCAGATCATGATATAATTAAACAAGGTAGGAGTGACAGTTCTTTCGCCTTGCGCCAACTGTCAAAAATAGTATAAATTAAAGAACGAAAAAATAAGAAAAGAAAATAGAAAACAAAATATCGTCGTTGCGCATACAAAAAAGGTTATGTGTTTTTGAACAATTTTTCAGGAGACGAAAAAAACATTTTTGTTTTTTAACAATTTCAATACTATTTTCACATAACTGGCTAACTTTCACATTTGTTTACTTCTGAACCAATAAGAATATCAAGAAACCATTTAGTGAATAGATGGGGCATACATATGGCTATTAAATGGTAAAATAAAAAAAAAATCGAAATTTTACACATAGCCTTTTTTGTATGCGCAACGACGATATACAGACAGATGACAGTCGGTGCAAGGTACTGGTGAGAAAAAACCAAGTTGTCACTCCTACCTTGTATAATTGTATCATGGTCCAGATATTTGACGTCTACTCACAAGAATAAGAATGTGAACCCTTATTTGAAAAGGAGAGCAAAAGAGCAATTTTTCAATAAAATAAAAATCCCGCAGTTGCCTGAATATAATACTTTTTCGTAGTACAAAAAGCTAAAGATACATTTGACTACTACGTTTTCTACTACTTGTTTGTTTTGAACTAAAATTACATTATGAGCTTTTAAAAATGTAATGGTATCATTTTTGACATAAAATAATATTGAAAATATAACATTTGTGCATGCAATACACAAGTCACAAAGAATTTGTTTGAATACATATATTTATCATATATCTGAACTTTGAGTTCAAATAAGTAATTAATGAACTGACTATAGTTAGTTTATACTATGTTCACACATAGGCTGAAAAGCCGCTTTTCAGCTGAAAACCCTCTTTTCAAAAAAGGTGTTCACACTTGAAAAGCAGCTTTTCATTTGACACACAGTAGTCATATGTTCGTTATAATTGCGTTTTGTTTCATTGTTCTCAGAAAATAAGGTGCTCCTATTGGCTTCAAGTAAACACATAAAAAAAACAGACAGACGAAATGTCAAATATCAGTGACAATCTGGATTTTATTAATCGATTTTGACTTTACTTCAAAAAAACGGACTTCAAACCAGGGTTGTTTTTTTGCTATTTAGAGTTTTTTGCTGAAAAGCACACAAAAAGATGCTCTTGATTTGACAGTTTTTCTATGGCGAAAAACTTAATATCATAAAGCTTTTCAGCTGAAAAGTCATTATTGTCCAAAAAGCGGCTTTTCGGCCTTAGTGTCAACATAGTAATAGAGGTAAAATTTATTGAAATTTTGTTAAATCTGTGATACATAGCTTTGAAATCTTTTGTTTAACCGAAAGTATGAATATATTGATTTTTATATTTGTATTTGGGAAAGTGAGAGTATTTTAAATATGGTTGAAACCTTCAATAAACCATTGATAAAGCATGATGATGATTATTTGCTCTCATTTGTGGACAAATATTGTCAACAATAATTTAAATTATAAATAATAATTTCCAAAACAAAGAACATATCAAAAAAATTTGTCAAAACATTTCAAAGTATTTTAAAAAAAAAAATATATAAAAAATCAGTACAGAGGGTTACTTTAAAAAAAAACTTTTGATACTTGAATATAAAAATGTTGAAATTGTGACAAATAAGTAAAAAGTCATTGAGTTTATATAATACTCAAACCATTATTTACACTCCTCCCACTTCAAATCGAAGTGTTCTTATTTAACTACACATCAGCTCCATGTTTATGAATAACTAAATTTTAAAAGTCTTTAAAATTAAAAAGCTTTTTAACCAACGTTTCAAAGCTATATTAAAATATTTTCGTTAATACGACTGTAAGAAATTGAGATTGATAAATAAATGACGCTTCAAAAATTGAAACAAACTTCCACGAATTATCTAACGTCAATAAATTTTATTAAAGTTGCACAATTGTTTTTTTTTTCCTTTTAACAGAAGCTCCTACATATAAAAAAGGTACTTAAAAAAAGGTACAACAAAACCCTGAAACATAACTTTTTTTCGGAAAGACCACACAACCCTGACTGCCATTTTTCTAAGAGCGTAAAAATATTTTTGTTTACATAAAATAAGGATGTGTCAAATATCTGGATAACCTTTTAATTATTGAATCATGAACCAGTGGTGTTCACACCATACTACCACAATTTTCAACTTGTGTTAGTAGCTCTCCCGCTCTCTGCACTGACAAAAATTGTTGTACAGGTATTAAGCAAGAATTGTGTTATAGTTATCAATGTCATCATCATTATTATTATCAGTGTCATTATCATTATCACTATCGTTATCATTATCACTATCATCATCATTATTATTATTATAATTCTGTAAATAACGCATTTGTATATGCCGTGTTTCGATTCTTGAATAAAGCTTTCGAGTCTCACCACGCGTGGTACTACGTGAACATCACTGATCTAAACCTACTCCGGTTACCGCTTACAATGTATGGTAAATGTCATCAGTTTTGTGTAACGACCGTGTGCCTAACAAATATTGAAGAGAAGTATTGACGGGAAGTTTTAGACTTTGTAGCTACATTATATTTGAGAAATAGTCGGTTATGTGATGTTTCCATTTACTTGACTGGGGATGTTGTGTCTGCGGAACGATTTAGGTTACTTGGTGAGGCTGTAAATTGCTATTTTTATAACAATTCTGTTTTTTTTTCTCGTTGAATCAAGAATTTCAGGTATTTATTTTCGAGTTTTTCGACTTTTATGGGAAAAATTGGGGGTCAGATTTTTGATACACTCTAGTGTTTATGTGATTTAGTCAAGTCTACCTTCAAAATGTGGTTAAAAATGTGGAGATATATAAATGGGAAAGAGGAAAGTAAAATTAAACGAGAGAAGGATATTCTTTTTTTGAAGGAAAGCTGTATTAATATAAAATTTTTAATATGAGGCAATTGTTTTGCAATTAATTCAATCAATTCAAGGTCTTAAGCAAACCCAGCCACAAGCTTCTCTTCCACCAACTAGAACTACTAAGTCGTAAATATTGATAAATTACAAATCTCGTTTGGTTACATGGTATAATAATACATGGTAGCATTGACAACTGCTTATTTTCTCTTCAACAGGAAAACATAAACTGTCAAAAACAGCTTTTTGTAGAAATACATCAGCAGCTGCTGTGGTTGTTGTTTTTTTTTCACTTCAACGTTTTCAACATTTCAATGTGTTTTCAATGGCGGATTGTGAGCGCTCTCTTTTTGAGTATATTTTTTGACAGTATATGATTTCCCAAGCAACTGTCAATGCTACCTTGTATTATTATACCATGGTTTGGTTAAAAGTGAGTAAAGCGATAGAGAGAGGTCAAAGAGTAGGATAATAGCCTGGTCGGGATTTGAACCTGGAACGCCTGGGTAACATTCAGGCACGCTACCACTCGACTATCGAGGTCGCAAGTGAGAATAGAAAAACATTCTTGGCATTTATTTTTCCAAAATTTCTCAACTCCATTCAGGGAACTTTAATGCAACTACGTATTTACAGCATTTGCTTAAATCAAGTCGAATTCAGTGAATCCATTCTTGTGAATTTCTCTTCCCACTTGAGCTCTAGTGCTCAGGATACGACAAATGTTGGAATATCTGCTGCTTTTCGGCAAGAAGTACAAACACTAAAGTGCTGTTTTTTCATGCATAGCTTACAATATGTAGCAGCGACACATTCGAGCAATAATTTTTTTGTTTTTTTGTTTTTTTACACTTTTCATTGTTTTTCGTAGTTTTGAATGCAGCTTTAATGCGACGGCGACGGCGAAGTTGTCGTTGTCGTCACTGACCTATTTCCATGGCTGCATTCATATAAAGCTTGCCGGCTGGCTGGTGGCGCAGCGTAATTTGTTTTAAAAGCAATCTATCTTGGTATGCAAACAGGCACAAAACCTACAACAACAACAACAATAACAGCAACTACTACACTACAACATTATGCTAAAGTACTAAAGTAGTGATAGACATACATATACCTTAAATATGTATGGCATAAAATGCAGCATGCAGCATAATTGCATTGCATTCAAACTGGTTTGTTGCTAAATTAATGAATGACTGAAACTTTGAATGAATAACTGAATGAATGAATGAATGAATGCATTGAATGCATCATGCATTAAGTATCATTACAAATTCAGCTGCGCATTTCAGGAAGATTTTATTTCTAATGATGGTACTATAGCCCAAAACGAACAAACAACACTTCGGAGCTAACATTAGATGAGAGAATAAAAAAATAATTTCACAAATTTATAAGGACTAAATAGAGTGGATTTTGGGTTGTATTTGTGTGCGTGAGTGCGTTAGAATTTATGCTAAGTGTTGCTTGCTCTAGCATCAGTCCATTATACGGTATAAAATGCATATTTTAACCAAGAATAGCAGACAAATAAATAGCATTAAAAGAAAGTATTTTAAAGTAGATTTTTAAGTAAAAAGCAAAAACTACTATCTAAGCTAAGCTTAAGAGAAATAAAAGTACTTAATAATGTAAATGTTAAATAAAGGAATAAGAAGTCAAATTTTTATATTTTAAAATTTTTAATATTTTTATGAACTTTATTTTTGAAAATAATAAGAATAATTTTTCATGTATTGGTTGTATCAACAAGAGATGTAGGATTTGTTTTTTAAATAAAAGTCAAAAATTTTTCGGATGTCTATAAAATTTTCATTATATCATAAAGTAGATTAATAATAATTATGTATGAAATATAATTTTTCAAAATTGCCAAATAAACAACTGTTAAATAATACGGCCTTGGCATATCTACTCCATGTCTTGTTAATGCATCCATAAAATTACATGATTTTGTCATAAAAGTATCATAGCTCATAGTTTTTCCTTTCATATATTCTTAAGACTATTTCTAAGTTCTATAATTTTTTTATATATTTTTAAAGTAGAGCAAACTTTTATTAATTTTATAAAAAACAGCTGTCAGAGTTTAACTTTTTTAAATATATTCATATCATAGAATGTAACTCTTATAGAATGTCATAAATTGTAAAGAAAAATATGCCAAAGATCTTAGAGAAGATTCGCAGAAAACCATAAAAAATATATTTTTCAAAATTATAACATTATTAAATGATTTTTTTATCATTATTTCTTTAACATACTTCAAATGCAACTTATTTTCAAATGAAATTCAAAGAAAAATTATATTGAATGCTTCGACTTCAACTTTTTGAACATCAAATTCATCCTTATAAACTTCAAACACGGATCATAAGATTTAAGATTAAGTGACATTCAATTCAAGTGAAAATTTTGATGAAAATTTCAACTTCACATTCAAATTTTTACATTTCAAACTTAACTTTGAATACGCGAAGGTTTTGAATTGTAAAAAATTTAAATTTGAAGTTTAAAGAGTTAAATTTGAGGTTTTAAGAGTTCAATTTGAAGTTTTGAGAGCTAAATTTGAAGTTTTAAGAAAAAATTTAAATCTTAAAGAGTTCAATTTGAAGTTTCAAGAATTCAATTTGAAGTTAAATCCCTCGAATTTGAACTGCAAAAAGTTAATTTTAAACTGCAAAAAATTGAATTTGGTTTGTAAAAAGTTGAATTTGAAGTGAAAAAGCTATATTTGATAATGTTATAATTTTGTCTATTAACAAGTCAGTACCAAAAAACATGCATACCTACAATATATTTAACCCAAACATACCGTAGACTAACACTAACAAACAAACGAAAAAAAAAAAGAAAACACAACAATTACTTAAGCCAACTTAAGCAAAAAAATAACTATAGCCATAAGGTTAGCTTTAAGCGCTATCTTTTAAGTCCCTTAACTCCCTAATTCTTGTTATAAATTGCATACACATTTGATAATTATTTCAAATGTTTAAACTAAGTCACTTCTTCTGTATAGCATTGACCTTAAGGCAGTTATATACATGCATATATATTAAGACATATTTATTAAAGTGTACAAGTAGTAAAAACAAAAAAACTATCTAAATCCATATGTTTACAATATTAAATATAAACATACAATTTTCTATAATCCATTTTGATACATTCTGTAAATAAAGCTTGATTTTTGTTGACAACCTCAAATTGCATTTTATCTATTTATTTTTTATTCAATTGTATGTATTTTATTTTTCAATTGCATTATAAGCCATTTGATAAGTTTAAGCAAAACAAACTGTTAGATTTAACGAAGTCAATAAAATTTCATGATGATGAAAACTAAAAATAAAAAAAAATATAAAATATATCTATAAAATTTTATGTAAAATAAACCATATAATAAAAAAATAAAGAATTATTAAACCGTGTCTTTTTTTATGTTGCATTTATGTAGATTAGTGGTAGCGTGCTTGACTATCAACCCAGAGGACCTGGGTTCAATTCCTAGCCAGGTCATGATCTTACTTTTGAACCTTTTTCATTTCTTTCCTCATTTGTAATCAACAAAATTTTATTCTTTTTTTTTATTCTACGATTTTAAAGGCTATAGAGAAGATTGTTGATGGGATTGCCTTAAAACAGTGATTCTCAGTAATGCGCCCACGGGCAACGTATCAGTACTAGTGCCCTTATGCATTAGGATGGGTCGCTAAAAAAAATGTGTTCGATAAACTCGGTCTAAAATGTACCTTGGGGCATTGTTGTACCCTCCACAAAACGAAATTTTGACTTGAAATTTTTTTCCATATTTTTTTAAAATTTTTTGAAATTTTAACTTTATTCAAAAACTAGCTGATATACCCGGTTTTACTCGGGTGAAAAAAGGTAAACATTTTATATTTAGTCTTCGTTTTAATATTTTTACAAATCCAAACAATGAAAAATAAGCTGGTCTTAATTGATAATTTGAATTATCGACAGTTTGATAGTCGAATTTGAACTTAAAAAATATGTTTTTGATAGCTTAGTCGGCACAATCGTAAGTTTTGAAGACATGAGGTCTGAGCGAACAATTTTTTATAATTTTTTTTTTTTTTGTTATTTTAGGAAATACATATGCAAAATACAAAAATCAACTTTACCAAAAAGTGTTGAAGATAAAAATCTCTTCCGTTTGCAAAAAATACGGTTTTTAAAATTGAGAATTAAGAAATTTTTATTCGTTTATAATTTAGCGAATTTTGACTATCAAATGCCAGAATAAATTAAGTTTTGCCATAAAGTGAATGGAAATATGCAAAAATTAAACCATAAAAGGTGATGAAGAGAAATGTCAGAATTTAATACGATTGCTCATATTAAAGGATCATGTTTTTTTGTATTGATTAATAATAAAGAGATGCAGAGGAGCCGAGAAAATATATTTATTGCGATAACTTTTGATCGGAAAGAGATATTGGTACATTTTTTTCACGTAAATTATTCTTTAACTATTAACTATTAACTAGCTTAACTATTCTATAAAATTAATAAAAACAACTTTTCAAAAAAATTAATTTCTTTCAAAAATCACTGAGGGTTGGGTCATGTTTTTGATGACAGAAATAGTTAATAAATTTTTTTGTAAAACTGGAAGCATTTTTGCTATCAAACGCCATGTCATGTGGAAGGTAGTTGAAAATGCAATTTTGAGTTTTTATTATTTTAACAACAAAAACAACTTTTGTGTCATTTTGTGAGTACAAAGTCAATATTTTGGACCTTTTTTGAAAGAGATATTAAAAATATATCCGCTTAGATAACGGTACCTTTTAAATTGTTTTTATTAAGTGCTTGAATTGAGTTTATCAACGAAAAAAATTTAAATGAAAAATATTCAAAAACAACGGAGTTATTTGCATCGCAATTAAAATATACGAATTTCTGATAGTTTTTTGTTATTCTAAGGAAACGATGTTATTAAAAAAAAGACGTTGTACCAGAATTTTGTGCAATTTTAAAGATACGTGAATGTTTTTGGTGTCAAAGTAACAGGATTTTCTTAAAATTAATAAGTCGAGCATTTTCGCTTGAAAAAAATACGCTAGTAGTTATATTTGCGTTACTTGTAAAGGGGCGGAAGAGGCGTGGTCAAAACTTAGTATGCCATAACCTAAGTTAGGATTCAAGTAATATGTGAGCCGAATTTGAGTTAAATCCGTTCAGCCGTTAAGATTTCTATTGTAGTCAAACAAACAGAAAATGATTTTTATTAATATAGATGAACAAATAAGCCCCTGATATGTTAAGGATATTTTATTACCTTTCCAACGTTGGTTAAACGACATCAATCGGACGAGATATAGCGTAGTTATGAAGATTTAAGTCGAAATCGCATCGAAATGTATTCAAAAAAGACTAAAAAAAAAATACAAAACCAGAAATTTCTCAAAATTTTTTATGCAGATAGTAATCATTTTTGAAACTTTAAGTTTTTTTTTTGTTTTTGAAAATTCAGCGAAACAAAAAACTTGTCCATACAAAACGTGGGTTTTTGGCCAAAAAAGGCACTTTTTTAAAAAAATTCCAGGAAGCCTAAGGGTTAACACATCGCGAAATCGTTTTGAGGTACATTTTAGACCGAGTTTATCAAACACGTTTTTGTTTTTGTATGGAGACCGACCCGCCCTATTATGCATGTGAAGCAGTGGTACCATCTACACGGAAATTACGGATCTCTACGGGTATTTAACAGATAAACCTTGAACAGATAAACGGAAAACAGCGTCAAAATAAGGCAAATCTACAGATTTTTAAGAATTCCATATAGAACTTTTTTAGATTTGGTTTTTTTTTCCCAAATTTTATGTTAAAATTACTTTAAATGATAAAAAAAAATGTTATTATTACTCAAAAATATATTCACTTAATTTGTTAAAACTTTGCGCTTGTCAACACTTGCAACTAAAAAACATTAGCAGCCCTGTAAGTTGCACACGCAAACAAAGTTGGCAACGATTAGATTGTCATTCGGTTTGTCAAGCAGAAAAGAAAGCGCGCCATTGTTCTTAATTTGAAATGAAAATATTTTTTGTAATTTGTAAAAACTGTACAAATCCAAGATATACATTTTTTAAGATTGAATTAACCTTGAATGTATTATGTTAGTAAAAAGATAAAAGATAATAAAGTGGAATTGGAACCAGAAAACTGCACAAGCCTACTCGAAGTTCAAGCCACTTCAGGTACTTGAAATATTGAATGTATTCATACTTGAAAAAACAAGCTCTAGCTAGCCTGCTTAAAAATAGCAAACAGATACAAGTAATATCTCTACTTTTTCTTTGACTTGACTTGTTGTGACTTACTTTGCCGGGTCTGAAAGTTAAAAGTCTTGAAACGATCGGCAAAAACTTGTAATCTCGCACGAATCCAATTATTTCAAGTATACAAATAATTCAAGTATTCAAATAATTCAATGAAGTTGTGTAGGAAAAACTTAAGTGTATTAACAGCCCGATTCTGTGTACTTGATAAATTCACCAAATTGAATATTTATCAAGTATTGACTATTTATCAATATTTGATATTCTGTCACAGAAAAAAAACTTTTTAATTGATAAATTTGTCAATATCTCATTTGGTATTGATAAATTTATCAAGGCAGTTGTGGTCGCTCATAGCAGGTAATATAAAGGTTAATATGAACAAAATAATATTAATAATATTTATTATTTTCTACAAATACATAAACAAATTTTAATTTTAAAAACAAATTACGAAAATAGAAGAAGAAATCGTTTAATTATTGCTGTTGTTCTACGCATATCGAGTGTTGCTGCGTTTCACACTCCTATCTTTGCTTTTCATGCACCACAAGCTGCTTCTCACGCTCTTTTCTCTGTTTAATTCTATTGTGAGAACAACAAGCTGTTAAAAGGAACTCACCTCCTCTGGTGAATTTCGAAAGCTTTTTATTTATCAAGATTGCTGCAGAATACTAATAAAGCTTACGCTTGATAAAATTCTTTACAAATTTCATTGATAAATTACTTATCAAGAATATGCGGAATAGGGCTGTAAGACTATTGAAGGCTCTGTGGATTCCGTATATCATCTGTTTTAAGGGGTAGCTGATTTCGATGTCAGAATTTTGAAATTAAAGATGGCGGATAGAGTTGCTATCTGATTTTTTTATATTTATTAAATTGTAATGATTTTATTGTAAATTAACAAATTCTGTCTTGGGGCGAACACTAGGTAAAAATGGGTCGCTGAACCCGAATCCGTTGTCAGAATGTAAAAATTCTGAAATTTTTAACAATAGGATTGTCACCTAATAATATGTTTTTTTAAATTTTGACGACGGATTCAGATTCAGCGAGCCATTTTTACCTAGTGTTCGCTCCAGCACCGAATTCGTAAAAATAAAAAAAATTAAGTGGCAACCCTAACAGCTATCTTAAATTTTAAAATTCTGATAACGGATTCGGATTCAGCAACCCAATTTTACCTAATGTTCACCCTGCAACGAATTCGTAAAATTAAAAAAAATTAGGTGGCAACCATAACAGCTATCTTAAATTTGAAAAGTCTGATAACAGAATCGGAATCATCGACCCCCTAAAACTGTTAGGTAATGTTTAAAACTTTTAAAAAACATGTTATTAGGTGGCAGCCCTATTGTTAAAAATTTCATAATTCAGCGACCCAATTTTAACTAATGTTGGCCACAGCACCGAATTCGTAAAAATAAAAAAAATAGGTGGCAACCTTATTAGCTATTTTAAATTTAAAATTCTGGCATCAGATTCGAAATCAGCTACCCCCTAAAACATTTAAATAATGTTAAAAACTCGTAAAAAATATCATAAGATGGCAACACTGGTGTTAAAAATTTCAATATTTTTAAATTCTGACAACGAATTCGGAATCAGCGAATTCGTGAAAATAGAAAAAAAAATTAGGGGGCAGCTTTAATTTTAAAATAAAAATCATCAATTTTTGTCCAAGGTGTCCACAGAATCCTAAAAAGTTCCAATAAAGGGTGTTTTTTTTAGGGGTTTGTATTTCGAATAGAGATAAAACTGGCATTTTGTGGTCAAATCTGGCAACTCTAATGTCATTTATGTTCAGTTTGGTTTGCCATTTCATCATGAACAGGTTGACAAAAGAACAACGCTGGCAAATCGTGCAAATTTATTTCGAAAATAATGGTTCAGTTCGCGAAGTTTACCGCAAGCTCCGTCCATTTTATGGTCGACATAATCGTCCATCAGAGCAATTAATTTGGTTAACCATGGGTCGTTTTCGCACTACGTTTATTCTATGTGATAATACGCATCCGCAGAGACGTCGAACAGTGCGCACCGAAGAAACAATTGCCGCTGTAGAGCAAAATGTTGAAGAGGACCCGAATGAATCGATTCGCCACCGTGCACAGCAATTGGAGCTTTGTCCATCAACTTTATGGAAGATTTTGCGCAAAGATCTTGGCTTGGGACCTTACAAGATCCAGCTTGTGCAAGAATTAAAGTCGCGAGACCATACAATGCATCGTGATTTTGGTGTATGGGCCGAAAATGAGATTGATCTCGATGCTGATTTTCATCGCAAAATTTTGTTCAGTGATGAGGCTCATTTTTGGTTGAATGGCTACGTCAACAAGCAAAATTGCCGCATTTGGAGTGAAGAGAATCCACATGAGATCCTTGAGACGCCATTACATCCACAAAAACTGACTGTTTGGTGTGCTCTATGGGCTGGTGGAGTCATTGGGCCATACTTCTTCCGAAATAATGCTGGAGAGTCAGTTGCCGTTAATGGAAACCGGTATAGAGCCATGATAACCGACTAGTTTGTTCCCGAATTGGATGGCATGAATGTGGATGAGTTGTGGTTCCAACAAGACGGCGCTACATGCCACACAGCGCACGTCACAATCGATTTATTGAAGGAAACATTACATACGGTCGACATACGGCCCCATATGCTCGAAAAAGTGGTTGAAAATTGGACCTGTAGAATTGACTTTATTCGAGCCAGCCGCGGCGGCCACATGCCCGAAATCATATTTAAACATTAATAGCATAAAATTATCCTTCCAATAAAGCCAAATTGATGGACATTAAAACGATTTTCTTGTCTTTTATTTCAATTCGAAGTTCTATACCTCTAAAAAAAAAACACCCGTTACGATTAAGCGTTTCCCTCACAAGCTCATCGAAATATTTGGATCAGTGTCGGCCAAAAAATACATACACAGTTCTTTCAGTTTTGTAATAGTGTGCGCCCAAGTGAGAGCAAATAATCTCTCTTTGGCTTACACTGTGAAAATTTAACTTCGCAGAAGCCTTAAAGAATGTTTTTTTGTTATTAACATTAAGCGGCATTCTAAATGAATGCAGATATATGAAAGTGAATTGAAATTATTGAAATTTCTTACTAGGTATATAATGTATAATATTATTTATTGTCTAGGGGCCGCGTTATTATTAATAATTAATAATAAGATTAATATTAATATTTTATTAATAATATCAATATGCATATATTTATTATTAATATTAATAATACATATTTATTTCTAAAGTAATCTTTTACTAATAACATTTTACCGACTCTTAGTAGTACTAATATTATTTATATTGCATATTACTTCGAAATAAAAAAAAACATGTAGCGCACCCTACTTTCTTCTGACAAATTAAGTTTTCGCTTCCCCAAAAAAATTTTTAAAGAAAAAATATTCTAATTCCCACATTTGGTTAAACATTTTTTTTACGTGTAAGCATTTAAAATTACGTAATAAATTGCGCGCATAGAAGCGCAGTGTTAACTAGACAAAAGCGAAACATCGACTGAGCGCTCTTGCTACGAATAATCGGCAGCGTCGGTGTAAAAGCACGACAGCTAGTTTTATGTCGGTGTAAATATACGAAGTTTCACGAAGCACGCGTGCGTAGGCGTCGGCCGACACTGATTTGGATACTTGATTTAATTGGATACTTGCTTTCAATTTCGAGGTTTTTTCCAAACACATGAAATTTTTCTTTTACTTTGGACTTCGTGTCGTTCGCTTGTAAGCTAGCGTAGTTGCAACTTGCAAGTCGCAAGCTTTCGTGGGGTTACTTATATTCAAGTAAGGGAAGGTGGGGACCTGTGGGACACACTTTTGTTTCGGTCGAACAGCCACATAAAAATTGTTTTTTCTGAAAACTTCAAAGACTGGAATTGTTTCACGTGTTCCAACCTTCCTTTAGATAACATTTGCTTAATCATATTCCACCGAAATGAACAAATTATATCAATTGGTGCAAAAAATCTTTTTTTGCGATTTTGAAAAAAGGTGGGGAATTGTGGGACAGATCGTAGGTCATTTAAAAAATAAAAGTTATTGATGTAAAACGTTTATTTATGAATGAAAACATAATTAATTAAAAAAAAAATTTGGAAAATGGCGATGAAAATTAATCAGATTCTCAGTGAGCGCAGGTGTTCGGGTTCGGTCTGGTGCATTTTAAGTGCACACCTCGGTCACAGACTGTGCAATGGGCGGTGTTTTGGCGGTTCTCCTTCTTCGGCATATTTAGTTTGCAAATTATGCAGATCGATGTCATTCTCCATGTCAATGTCGGTTGGAGACGGCATTTTCTTCTGTGGTATCTTTGATTTGCCACGACCTTTTGCTTCTTTGCTGCCGGTACGTCGCGCGCCTTTGAAAATCTTTGCCGGCAATTGTTGATGGTTCCGACGTTGACACTACCTCATTTGCAGCGGTGGCAACAGCATCACCATTCACAATAACTCGACGTTAATTGTCGGCATTTTCCTTATCTTCCTCGAACAAATTTTCACCGCTCAGCTCCGATGCAACAAGGTCAACAAGGTCAAGGTCAAGGTTCGGTGAAAATATGTGGGTCGAACGGGTAGGCCCCAGTTATTCGGAAGCCGGATTTGATGGTTTTTAGCGTCAATCGTCAAACACTACGTGACCCATGATTCCCCACTAACACTGTCCCCATACGCTCACTTTTGCAAAATGGCCGCGCATAATGAACACAATGTAATTTAATGCATAATATCTTTTGTGTATCGAAGGATAGAGGTTTAACGAATGTTATAAACATATCTACCTGTATTGATTCGTCGAAAAATGTAGAGAAAATTAAATGAACACAGAGTGAAAAAAAAATTTTCAGATTATGCAATTTCTTTACGTTATCGCAGCGAGGCAACAGCACGTCCGCACAGCTCGAGTGCTCGACAGAAAATGAATATAGTATGACACGAGTCAAGTGACATCTGTTTGCAGCATCAACCAACACTAGGAAGAAAAATATCGCGCTGTCCCACGATACCCCGTGTCCCAAAATACCCCACCTTCCCTTACAAGTTTTAAATGATTGAAAGTTATCAAGCTCAAACAAGCTTGAAGTCATATTTTCAGCAAGAATTTGAAATAGGCTCTCAAGTAGGCTTATGCAGTAGGCCGGATTAATTTGTTCTAGACGAAATTTTGAGTCCTTGCTTCATTGATTTTCGTATTCTACGATCAATTCTAAGTAAGAAACTCTTGAAGAGCATATTTCTACTGCAAATTCCGAGTCCGCGAAATTTCGTTTGAACATTTTAATTTCGAATTTTTTTTTTAACATTTTGTTTTCGGAAGTTTCGCCTTCCAAAAAAATATATCTGGGAGTTTCTGTATATCAGATATTTTTATCTTAAGTCTTGGCGGCGCAAATAATTAATGTCATCAAAATGAAAGCACAAAAAGCCAAGAATTCTTGTTGATAGACTGCATACACGATGCGTTGAGAATGAAAAAAAAAAAAATAAATACGAATTTCTCAGTACCTTGAATTTCAAGGGTGGAAAATCATTACAATTATTTAAGTGAACTTTTAAATCGTTGTACGGAATGTGTTTTGTAAAAGGTGGCTCATTTGAAATATCTGTATCGTCTTAATCAATCATAAATATGTAATCATCACAGTTAAAATTAATGTTGGCGGGCTTCACATACTTTCTCGGTTCATTGCCAGTATACAAGTTGTATCGAATGTATGGATTTCTTTGCGATCATCAAAAAGCATTTTTAGTAAAACATTTTCAGTATGCGCGTAATATGAGTTATTTCGTAATACCTTTTGAACTATATGCCGAATTATTTGCGACGCCTAGTGGTAATTTTAGGTAAAAATATAGGATTTGGGTTGCTCATGCCGGAAACTCCCCAGATATAGATTTCGAATGTGAAATTATGAGAAATATTTTATAAATAAGAAAAAAATCAGAAATCAAAATGTACCAACGAAATTTCGCGGACTCAAACTTTGCCGTAGCCATAGGCTCTCCAAGAGTTTTTTACTAAGCATTGATCGTAGAATACGAAAATCAGTTAAGGAAGGATAAAAAAATTGATCCTATTATACAATTCTCTGTCCTATTATGTAGTTCTCTGGTGGCAACATACAGCTTAAACAATCTTAAAGTGCCTTTTAATTTTATTGTAAAAGTGATTAACAATTAAAAGAGTGTTAAATATGAAGAACTTTGATGAGTATAAAGGCCATATTTTGCTGTTTTACTTCAAAAAAAGCAACTGAAGCCAGACAAAAATTACTGGAAATTTATGGCGGAGATGTGAATAAGGAACTCTAAGAATTTTTCTAAAAAAAAAATACATTTCTTTCTACCTTATCGACAAATATTTTTGGACCAAAATTTCGGCGACAAATCTTGAATAGTTGTACTTTAATAATTTAAAAGAAATTTTGGTCTACAATAAAATACATCTTCAAAAAAAAAATTTAAAAATTAATTTTTTTCAAAAAACTCTCTGAGGTCCTTAAATAAAGGCAATGTCAGAAGTGATTTGCCTATTTTCGTGATGAACATTTTTCATGAAAAAGGATGAGAGTGCTCTGAATTTGTCCGTTGAAAACGTTCATGGTCATTTAACCCATTAAGAGCTCTCTTTACCTTAGCGACCCAAAATTTAGTGCTTCACTAAAAATTGTACAAAAATAATGAGAGATAACGAAAACGGTTTTTGTTTATTGAATAGACAAAATGTCAAACTTTGTTAAAAGATAAGAGACGTTGTTGTTGTTTTTGTATGTCATATTAAAGTTGATCAAGAAAAAAAAGTATGCTGCTTGTTTTGATGAAAATTTTACTGCTTCTCTTCTTTTTATATGAGGATACCACAGAATATTTGAATTCATAATGCCAACAATGGATAAAATTAGTTAATTACCATCGACATTAATTGGTAGACATTTATTGATAGAGATCTCAAATCTCTGGCAAATCGTGGAATCATCAACCCTATAAATGAAATAATCCTTTGTTTTTTCTGGATTTAGACATACTGGTTATTACCTACATCCATTCAGGTAATAACTAGTGATAAGATATCTCGACAGACAATCGAAATATTGATTCTAATAATAGTTGTCTCATTTTCTAGAGCAGTGATATCGCTTTCAATATTTCTTTATTACCTACTTGTTAAAACAATTCCTTTATTTTCTCCACACATTGTATATTTGGCAGTATAAGCTTAAAATTCTAAAAATTTCTAAATATTCTACATCAGTAAATTAAATTCAAGCACAAAAGTTTTTTGTGCTTATATTTCAAACAAAGAGAAGCCATTGAGTATTAAAATCATTTCAAAATGTTGTCACTTTGTGGCTTCTAGCCTAAATGTAAATGTATGTAAAATGTATGTGTATGTAAATATTTATTTTACTTATCATTGAATGTTTTCTGTGTGTGCGTTTAGAGAATCAAACTCAATGGTCCTTCGATGAAAGCTTTTATGAACAACTTCAGTTCAGTAAGAAAGACAAGCATTTTGACAGGTAAACAGGATCAGGCTTAAAACATAAAAACAAAGACAAAAAGGCTTCAAACTAAATTAACCTTAAATTACACTTTAAGAAGCACAGATCTGTCAGCATTACTTTTCAATTATATTCAAAAAAGAAATTTGAGTTTATAAGCATGCTATAAGCATTGCAATAATTTAACATTTTAAACCAAAACAACCAACAAAAGAACCAACAAAGGTTTCTATGCAATGCCATGACTTAAGGTAAAATCAATTTGATGAAATGATGAAGGTTAAGGATGAGGATGGTTAAAGCTTTTAACAAATTAAGCTATGCATGTGTAGAGCCAAACAATATAACCTGTTATTAGAGGAAAATCACTTAAATGCTTTTAATTAGTGACATTTAGACAGCAATTTATCCAGAAAGATGAATGCAGAATATGAAATGGAAGGAAGTTGTAAAGGGAATAACTTAAAAATAATTCTGAACACGTGTTCTTACTCTTGATGCCATTTTCAGAAAATACCTCAAGTACTAGTTTTATAAAAAAATTTTGAGTATTTAAGAATCAAGCGAAAACAAGTTTAATGTTGAAAAGCTAACGAATGGTGAATGTAATCGAGACACGTGTTCCACAGTAAAAATATAAATTTCTTGAAACTAGCAACAGCAACTTTTAATGTTAAAATGTAACGGGTCATGTCATTGATCACATGGCATAAAAATATTCGCATAATATTTTCATTTAGTTGCGAAAATGTCATTGAACGAGGTGGAGCGTCGAAGAATCATTTGTAATTTTTCTGAAAAAATGGAATTTTCCACCATTTCAAAGACATGGAATATAAAAAATCAACTATATATAAGACAATTCAACTATTTAGAAATAATAACAAAATAGAAAGATAAACGGGTTCCGTTAAAAAGTGTGTTTTACAAGACAGCAAAAGTTCGTGCTCAGCTGAAAGCCGATACAGTGGGTCGTAGACTATAAAATCGTACCGGCAGTTGGGAAGAAAATATGATGTGGACAAAAATGATATAAAAAAATATTTGAAATCTATGGTCCTACAAATTAAAAAAAGACAAATCAAGCCAGCAGCTACAGACAAGCAAATACGAATTATAAAATATAGGCCGAGAGCACTTTCTGGAAAATAAAGGGTTTGCCATGACAACTTTTGTCTTTAAATAAAGCGCAAACCATTTGGGATATTTCAAAAATTTTATTATCGGCTTGAAGTACAATCAAAACAATTATGAATGAAACTTAACTTCGTTCATATGGGCCGTATGCAGCGGTCGATTCGTTGGACCCAATTTTCGATGACTCGGCCACACATTTCAGCCGAAACGGTCACTATTTTACATTCAATGTTGGGTCTGAGCTCTTGCGATGTCTTCGGCTTGTTGAAATAGACCAATGGCTGGACGTAGCCCCAAAGAAAATAGTCTAGAGCAGTGAAGGGCATTTTCGAATTTCCTATTCACATGTGAATAGGCTGCTTTTTGCTGCCGACGCAATGCTATCACACCTACGCTATAAGCAACTTCGTGAAACGTACGAACAATGAACGAACAATAGCATTCGGCCGCACAGTAAGAGCCCGAACAGAACCAAAGCGGCTGTCGGTTGTCGGATGCGCTGTGCAACAAAATACATGAAAATATATGCAGCCGCCAAAATTAGAGCCTGAACAGAATCAAAAATCGTTGCGGCCGCCGATCTTTGTTGTTGGAAAATACATGCAAAATGTAGAAAAAAACGCAGCTCTTTTTCCGCAACGATAAATCGCACAATTAGAATCTATTCTATTTCTTCTCTTGCGACCGACGATTCTCTCTCTGAGTGCCATTTGTGTTGCCATATTTTTGCCAAGAATTGACTGTGTTTCATGAAATTTGCTTAGTTTTGTTTTATCTTCTGACATTTCTTGTTTGTGTGTGTTGTATTCACACAATTGAAGAGACCAATACATTGAAATGAAATAGAAAAAATAAATAAAAAAATACAAAATAAAAGCAACTTTGAATCGTTAATCGCAATCGCATCATTCTGGACACATTCTCTGCGTTCGACGACCAGAGAGGGTCGTTGGTCGCAACGATTTTTGATTCTGTTCAGGCTCTTAAATGGCCGTAGAAATCCGCGACGGAAAAACGCCAGAATAGAATCAATTCTATTTTTTCTCCGACGGCTGGCGGATCTCTCTTTGAGTGGCGTAAGTGTTGCCATATTTTAGCTAAGGATTGGCTGTGCTCAGTGCTATTTTCTTAGTTTTTACCATGAGCTGACATTTTGTTTTGTGTGTGTGTGTTGCATTCTATGAGCCATGGTATAATAATACAAGGTAGCATTGACAGTTGCTTGGGAAATCATATACTGTCAAAAAATATACTCAAAAAGAGAGCGCTCACAATCCGCCATTGAAAACACAAGCAATGTTCATGGTATAATAATACAAGGTAGCATTGACAGTTGCTTGGGAAATCATATACTGTCAAAAAATATACTCAAAAAGAGAGCGCTCACAATCCGCCATTGAAAACACAAGCAATGTTGAAAACTTTGAAGTGAAAAAAAACAACAACCACAGCAGCTGCTAATGTATTTCCACAAAAAGCTGTTTTTGACAGTTTATGTTTTCCTGTTGAAGAGAAAATAAGCAGTTGTCAATGCTACCATGTATTATTATACCATGGCAATGTTGAAAACGTTGAAGTGAAAAAAAACAACAACCACAGCAGCTGCTGATGTATTTCCACAAAAAGCTGTTTTTGACAGTTTATGTTTTCCTGTTGAAGAGAAAATAAGCAGTTGTCAATGCTACCATGTATTATTATACCATGGTATGAGCTAGCATTTCGTTTTGTGTGTGTGTGTGTTAAATTTGTACCATTTACACAACGAAAAGCAACGCTGATCCGACAACCGACAACCGCTCCTATTCTGGACGTGTTCTCATCGGATTTCTCCGAGAGTGGTCCGCCAACCGACAGCCGCTTTGGTTCTGTTCGGGCTCTAAGATAAATTCTCTCAGCACAAAGCATGTCAGTTGACGTTCAGCACTCATGAAGGCAAGACCTCGCTGCGCAACTTTTTCATTTAACTGTTTCAGGTACACAAAAAAAAAAATGTTTAACGAACAATGGGAATTCGATTATTTTTTGATAGAAAATATAAACGATGAAGAGCAATGTTTAATTTGCGAAGCCATTATTTGTCGTTCTGCAAATATGTATTTGCAAAGACACTTCTCCATTTGTCATGCAAATTATAATTCTTTTTCAGGTGAAGAAAGAAAACTGATGCTTTTGGAATTAAAAGCTGAATATTTTTTAAAATATATGGCAAATTTTTTCCGTTACACACGATTGCCATTATTTTTTTTTAAGTTCCCAGCCTTAGGTATCATAAAACACGCATAAAAATTACTCTTTAATGAATCCTTTTTTTAAGTGTTTTATGAGTCGTTTTTGTGAAGTATTATAAAACACGCATCAAAATGACTCATATCTTATGAGGACTCACAAAGTGTTTGCTGGGTAGCATGAGAATCTGCAGTTCAGTTACCATATTGTTTTCAAAGATTTTTTTTCCTTCACAGTGTAAATTGAAGCAGAGCTGCCGCACTCTCTCGGGCACACACACAAGTATGTATGTCTATGTGTTAGTTTGCCCATCACTGGTCTAGAGACGTTAAATCGCACGAACGAGGCCACCAATCGACTGGCCTATTTCTTGAGATAACACGCTCATCAAACTTACTCTTCAATAAATCGATTGTAACGTGTGCTGTGTGGCTTGTGGCACCATTCTGTTGGAACCACATGTCGTCCAAGTCATATCTTCCAATTCTGGTCAAAAATAATCGGTAATCATGACGCGATAACGATGGCCCTTCACAATAACGTTACGATCGTTGACGGAAAAATATGGTTTAATGATGCCGTCGGCATGCAAACTGCACCAAACAGTTATTTTTTGTGGATGATGTTGTGATTCATGTGGATTTCACCGGACCAATAACGCATATTTTGCTTATTGACGAATCCATTGAGCCAAAAATGAGCTTCGTCATTGAAGATGATTTTGCGATGAAATTCATCATCTTGGCGCATCTTTTTCAGAGACCAATCGGAGAACGAATTCAATTCTTGAGTCAGCTTGATTTTGTATGGGTGTAAACCAAGATCCTTACGCAAAATTAGCCATAAAGTGGTCTGGGCGATTCCCAATTCTTGAGAACGCCGTGGAATTGACTACTTTGTATCGTTTGCTACGGATGCCTAAACGGCAGTGATATTATCGACACTTTGACCAATCCGTTATCTCACTGGCAACATCACACAACGATTACACAGACTTAAATGTTTGCACTAAACTTGTTATTGTCTGGCTACGAAGGCGAGAATTACGACCGAAAATTGCAGTTAACGCTCTTAAAGTTGCGATCACCGACTCCGAATTTCGGTAGTAAATTTTTATAATTTGCAGACGTTGTTCGTTCCTGTACTTGAAAATGTTGAGCTTACTGAATAAATTGACAGTGACAGTTCGATGATTAGTGAAAGGGTGCGTTCAGAAATTTAATTCAAAGTTGTCAAGTTCCTATTGGAAAACCCTGTACTTAGCTACAACTGCTTCTTACGTGTGTGTGATGCATGATGAGAGTTATTTCATTGTGAAAGGTCACAAATGGCAGCCAAAACATTATTTCGAGTCTCACAATCACATAGCACCAGACAAAGTCAAATATATCCAGAAAACCAAGCTTCTAAGATAAGTTTTATTGTGGTTGGCAAGCAGCGATCAGTGGTATCAGTGAACCGATTTTTTTCACAAGTGGTTTAACAGTCTTTGCTCAAGCTTATCAACAGAAAAATGTATGCCTGCACTTCAAAATTTCATCAAAAAATATCATTGCCGCGATAAAATAGTTTTTTGGCCAGATTTACCAATGTCGCATTATATAAAGACAACCTTGCAGGATTTGGAGAAGCGTGGTATTGAATTTGTAGCCAAGGATTATAATCCACCAAATGTTCCACAACTGCGACCAATTGAAAGTTTTTGGGCGAATTTGAAGAGAAGTGCGTACAGCAAGAGATACACAGCAAACAATTCAGGCCGCTTAATAAATAAAATCAGAAAGGAGCTCAGGAATATCAGGAACACAAGTGGAATTCAGAAGTCGTTGAGGACACTGCCTCAAAAAATACGAAATAAATTTAGTTTACATTTAAAAATATTGAAATAATTATTTGCTTTTACTTTTAAAACTTTTTATATATTTTATTTTTTAAACAACACAATTGTTCAGATTTTATTTACCATACGTTCATGAAGGAACTATGTTGTTACTTTTAACTCCAACATGATGACCTTGATTTTTCCATTTTTGACAACCAGTATGCATTGATTTTATATATTTTCCAATTGATCACAAAAAAGAACAAATTTAACAGTCAACAACATATATTTTGTATTGAAAATTTGTAACTCACCTGCATTTTTATTTTTTTTTTCCACAATATACAAAAATTTTCCAAGAAAGCAAAAATCTTCGAAAAATGCAAAAAATTACCAGAAAGATAGCAAAAGGCAAAAAGCAAAAATTAAATCAAATGACCCAAAAGAAAAGAGGCAAAAAGAAATCAGGAAATTTTCACTAATTTGCGAATTACACTGTTATTGACAACAAACACAATTACAAACACAACAATTACCGAAATTGCCCATCGTTGATTCAGTTAAGTAATCGTGCACACAATTGTACAGTATGTCAAAATATTATGCAGACCAATTGACGAAGAAGCGGAAAAATTTTTAAAAAAGTTTACACAAAATAGAAACAAAAATGTCAAAAATTGAAATTAGGGGAGGTTTTAGTCAAACAATTTTTTTGTTATAATCTAATTTTTTTTTATTTGATTATTTTTGTAGGGGTAAGTATTCAAGTATATTTGAAAAATTTTTTAAATCTAATAATAAAGATTCTACAGGACTTAAGACTCGTTATGCCAGAGCACTTGTAAAGAGTAAATTTTATTTAATCTTAATTTTTGTATACGGCCGTTTCATGAGCTATACAGAGCCGTTGTTGTTGTTGTTGGTTGTTGCCTTCTTTGTTCTTCATGTTGTCTCGTTGTCAACATGCTTGGCCTAAAGCTCAAAAAATTTGTTTTCAAGAGTAAATTTTATTTTAAAGGAGTTTTTCGCGAGCATACTTTTTCAAAACGGGCCACACTACTGCAAATGAACTTAGCGACCAATTTCCATTTTAATTTTTGTTTTTTATTCAATTTGCAATTGAATTGTAATTATACACATCTTTTACCAAAATGAGTGACATTTTCTAGTTTTTATAAACAACAATGTGATAAAAAATAACGTACATTTTTCAACATTTTCTTCGCTCTTTATAATTTTCTTAATATTTTATATTTTTTAATTAGATTTTAAACCTCCCATAACAAAAATAAACAAAACCTTACAGTCCAATAGCATTTTTCTCACTTGGTTACTGGCATGGGATGTTTCGAGGTCGTCATGCGGACCATTTTTGCTGAGCAGAGTTATAATGTAACAAGTCTGAGTATTTCAAACATATTAGAGGCGACAGCAACATAACGGCAAAATTTCAAAATTAATTTACATGCATTCCTTATGAGAAAGACTTTTGTGGTAATGTAGTAACAACATAGCTGAATAGCAGCTGTTTTATTTGTGCTAATTTGAATGTACAGGGTGGACCAAAAGTCGCCATAGGGTTAAAAAATTTAATAACTTTTTCGTTTATATATCTTTTTTATTCTTTTTTTTTTTTTTGAGATTATAAAATATACCAAAAATACAAAATTTTTTCACACTAAATATGGAAAATAATGTCACTTAAGATATAATATGGCGTCCGTGGCGTAGTTGGTTAAAGTGCGTGGCCGCTATGTCAACGAACCTGGAGACCCAGGTTCGAACCTCAGCAGCGACAGAAAATTATTTGAATTAAAATAATTTTTCTGTACGGCCGCCACCTCTCCGCAGACAATGGCAAACCTCAGAGAGTAATCAAAATGCCATGTAAAGCTTCTTGAGAATAAGAACATTTCGTTCATCGCCGTTCGGAGTCGGCGTTAAGCTTGTAGGTCCATTTCTCGGTCAATTGTGTACAAACTTAATAACACGCACAACACAATTGATCCTAAGAAGCTAGGTCAAAGTCCTTTCAAGGGCTGAAATGGCCAGTTATTTATTTTTTTTTTAAGGTATAATATACGTGTAACAACCAAACACAGAAGCTGTTTTCAAAAATTTTTTTTAGATATAAGGAGTTATTATTTTTTTTTTAATATATACAGGTTATTCGACATAAAAAATACTTCATAAAAATATTTTATTTTTTTTTAATACAGTTCAGGCTTTTATAAAGAGGGCGCTGAAAATGGCATTGAAAAAAAAACATCCAAAACGGTTCGATGGATATGGCCTTTCCCATGTGTCGGAAATAAAAACTTCAAATGACATTTTAAAGCATATACCATATATTAAGCATCCTCCGTACGCAAGACCCCCGGGGTCTTTTTTTTAATTATGGCGGAAGTTGAAGTAAAAAGTTCGGAAAATAGATACATTTTCACGCGCTTTTTTGTTTATATACAAAAAAACAAAAAAAAATAGATACTTGAATTTAGGGGGGGATGCTTAAGGGACAAAATAAAAAACAAAATGCAAAAATGCAAAAAAAATCATTGAAATTGAACCAATGGATTTTGAGTTATCTATCGAACCGTTTTAAAAAAACTAGTTTCGAGGAAATCGCGTTTAAAGCTTTTTATTTGTTGTATGGAGCTTAGACATAGGTTAACGAAAACCGTTATAACTTCTGTTTTTTTTTTAAGTATTGATTTAAAAATGTGTACCGCATATTCTTAAAACTATAAAGAACACATTAAACAAAAAAAAATTTTTTTTTTCGTAAAATTTACACGTATATTACCTTATACCTTAAATGACTTCCGTTTTCAGCTTTGCGATAATGGGATCGTTTTAGAGCATTTTCCATAACATCTTTCAAAATGTGTGGCTGTAGCGCTCGAATTTCTGCCAATGTTGGCCTTGAGTTCAAGGATTGTCTCGGGATTGTTCACATAAACTCGCTCCTTCAAATAACCCCAAAGAAAATAGTCGGATGCTGACAAATCTGGCGAACGCGATAGCCAATTAATTTCCGAATTTCTGAAAATTATTCGAACTCCACAAAATTTGACTTAAAAACACCATTGTGTCTCGAGCAGTGTGGGCAGGGGCTCCATCCAGCTGAAACCAAGTTTTCAAGAGCAGGACGTAAAAAATGTTCTATCATATACCGATGACGCTCTCCATTTACGGTTACAGCACTTCCACCTTCATTTTCAAAGAAGTAAGGCTCAATGATAGTTTCAAATGTAATGCCAACCATACTGTACATCTAATAGGGTGCAATTGCCGTTGATGAAGAGCTCTTGGATTTTCAGAACGACAGATCCTACAGATCTGCTTATTAACAAACCCATTCAAATTAGCTTCATCACTCATAATCAGATTTTCCATAAAGAAAACAAGTTTTTCGAGCTCTAGGCCAAGCATGTTGTCAACAAGACAACATTAAGAACAAAGAAGGCAACAACCAACAACAACAACAACGGCTCTGTATAGAGCAAATCACACAGCTTGACTATACAGACTGTTTCATTGGCCGCTACACCAACTCATCAGTAGCCTTTGTATGACTTTACACTGTGATCCACTCAAGCTACTTAGGTTCTACATATAAACTTGTTTTCAATATAAATAATTAGAGGCCGTATACAAAATATTAATATTAAATTTTCCATAAAGTTGATTTCATTTCTGACCAACTATTGAAATTTAACTTAAAATTTAGAACTTGCCGATGATCTGCGAAGATTTTAATTCTTTTACCAATTGCACCTTACATGGGAATAACAGTAAATCTTTTGTGAAATGGCGCCGTACGAGCCATTCCTAGCTGAGCAGATCCCGTTCTGGTAGATGTTTCTGGTGTTTCGTCAACACTTTGCTCTACAAGTTCAATATTTTCCGGAGTGTGAATTAAACGTGGTCTACCGGTTCGAGCCAAATTTCTGACGGTACCATGTTGGTGGTGACGATGAACTAAGCAACGAATCATTGCTTCAGAGGGCAAAATTCTGACGTTACAATGTTGACGATATGCTCTTTGCGTTAAAATAATTGCTTGCTGATTTAAATAATAAAATTCTATTATTCTGGTTTTTGGTTCAGTTGTGAATAACTCCTTTATTTATTCTCCAGGTGTTATTTATATAATCTGAAAAAAACAAAATAAAAAATATGTAAACGAAAAAGTAATTAAATTTTTAAACCCCATGGTGACTTTTTGCCCACCCTGTATATCTAATCTGTCAGATGACAAAAGTACAACTATCACAGTTTGTTTATGTTTTTACTTCAGATTCTGCCGCCTCGATAATCGAGCAGGTAACACAGGTAACATGATCGTCTGCCACACCAGAGGTCCCTAGTTCGAATCCCGACCATGGTCCTTCGCTTTGACCTTTCTGCATTTTCTATCCTCATTTCTAATCAAATGACACTTAAAAATCATCAATATTTACAACTTGATGTTGTAGTTGGAAGTAGAGAAGTTTGTGGGGATGAGATTGCTTTATAACTTGAGTTGACTGCGGTAAAGGTATAATACTTGTTGCCTCAGAATCAAAATCACATGTTTCTACGGCTTTCCACCACGCTTAAAACATCCTACATATGTTTCTCTTGATTGTCATTTCCGTCCCACCAAGCTATCAGCCCATTTTCGAATCAAGGTAGACTTGACTGTGTATGTATTTCGCCAGAAATCCTTGGTCCAAAGCTAAAACCACTAGTAGCGATATGTAACTTTTTCTCCTATTCTAATGTGGCAATGGTGGCACCATTATGTTCGAGCTAGAGAATGGATTGGTATAGCCATTGAAACAGCTCTGCAGTCTGCTAATAATACTTTCCTCTAGAAATAAATTTTTTTCCAACATTCGTACTAAGGTTTATTATAGTCCTTAGTCCGAATAATAAATACATACTTTTTTTTATTTTACAGTGCAAATGAAAAAATCAACATTTTTAAACTTTCTGAATTTTTTGCTTTTTTAGACTAAACCAAAGCTCAGAGAATGCCCAGAGAATAAGTCCGAAAGCATTATGTTTATTCGGTAAATGGCTGATAGTAAGTTGGAGAGTAGAAACATGGAGAAGTGTCGGCAAAGATTTGATTTAAATTTGCACAGCACAAAACTACCGCGGAGCACGTTCGCATGAAATTGTTCCATAATATTACTGTACGACTAAAAAACGAATAATCTCGGTAATGCGAAGTTCTATTGGGTATCAAGGCAACGGTACAGGGGTGGGCTTGGTAAGGTGCCCGAGTGGGCCAGGGAAACACATGAGCTCATGGCGTCAGTTCACGTATTTCCCTTGAGCACTTCCCATGGTATCACTTGTACTGAATGCTAAGACAACAAAAATTGCTTCGATGTCCAAGCGAGTTGACAGAATATGAATTTTTGCATCCTCTATCATAGAGGGTGGGCCATCAAGTGGTTTCTTTTTAAATCATAGGTTATTTTGACACTGAAAGCTGTTTCCCGCTCGAAATCTTAACATAAAGTCAGTATTATACCTCAGTATTATTCAGAAATGAGTCACTTTACGCTTGAACAACGTTGGGAAATATTGGAAACTTATTTCCAAAGTAAGTGCTGTGTAGCCCAAACAGTGCGTTATTTGAAAAGAAGTTTTGGCCGAAATGAAGTACCGACCGCACCTGCTGTACCAATGCTATATCTGGAGCTCGGAAAACCCGCACGTTATTGTCAAGAAGCTGATGCATCTACAGAGAGTTACAATTTGGTGCGGTGATCATTGGACCATCTTTCTTTGAAAATGAGGCTGGGAACAACGTTTCGGTCAACGGTGGTCGTTACAGAGCCATGTTAACCGATTTTTTTTACTGAAACTGAATACATGAATTTGGATGACCTCTGGTTCATGCAGGATGGCGCGTCATGCCACACAGTCAATACCACAATCGATCTTTTGCGCATCAAATTCCCAACTCGTTTTATCAGCCGTCTTGGCGATGTCAATTGGCCGCCTCGGAGCTGCGTTTTGTATCTTTTGAACTTTTTTGTAGGGAACCGTGAAGGACCGATGTTATGCCACCAATCTGGAAGCGATTCAAGCAGTTAAGGCCAATATCATCCAAGCATTTCGTTAGCTACAGCCCGAAACCAACAACAAGGTATTGAAAAATTGGAGTGACAGAATGCGCTAGCCGAGACAGCCACTTGAACGACGTTGTGTTCCATAATTAATGGGAATGTTTGCTCTTACTAATAAAGCCATCCCTGCAAACATTTTCTGAGTGCCTCAAAAAAAAAAAAATGACTCCAAAAAGAGTATTTCTTATGCGTGTTTTATAAGTATGCAATAAAAAGACTCATAAAAGAGTCTTTGATATATTTGTAAAATCATCAGAAATAAGACTCTAAAATAGTATTTTTTATGCGTGTTTTATGAGAACGATAAATGGCAAAATATTTATATTTTTTTTATTAATATTATTTAATAAATGAATAAAATGGCACATACGACAATTTTGCGCAAATGGGTTTCTGAGGTTTTATTAACATCATATCATTGTCAGAAATTCGTGTTTACAAAGAGTTTTTTAACCATTAAAGAGCCTTTAACATGCGACTTATGACTCTTTAAATAATAACTTCTATAAGTCCTGAAAGAGTCTTCATATGAGTCTTTAAAGATTCCATTACATGATTCTTTAAAAGATTATTAAATATGGCTCTTAAAAGAGTCTTCATTTTGAGTCCAAAAAGACTAATTTATATGAGTTCTAAAAGAGTCTTTATTATGAGTCTTAAAAGAGTCTTAATTTTGAGTCCAAAATGAGACATAAAACAGTCATTATTATGAATCATATTTTGAAGCCCACAACCTACGAAAATGTACTCATAAAAGAGTCTTTTTTGGAGCGCACTATAACGATAAAAACTCATTTATATGAGTCTTAAAAGAGTCATGAGGTTTGCTGGGATAATACATAGAAAAAATTTAATTTTGGTCATTTTATTGCATTGAAAAAAAAGAACTTATATTTGGCCCACCCTACATATATCCACGTTACTGAATTTGGTCCAGAAGCCCAAATAAGATCTTGAAGCACCTGCCTAAATGTGTAAAAAGTGCAAAAATAATTTATAATTAGACCTCGGATTTTGCATATTTGCACACTTTTCATCAGATTGATACCAAACTTTGTATCTAGACGTTTTATCGTTCCAATATTACAAATTGTAATGCATATCGAAAATATGCAAAATATATGCAAAAAATATGCAAAAAATATATACCACAAATATGCAAAATATATGCAACATATGCAACAAATATGCGAAATATGCAAAATATATGCAAACGAATTTCATCAAATATGCAGATAACATGGAGGGAATAACAGAGGTAAGATAATGTTTATCAACAAACAATATTTTAAATAAAGCATCGTTGTTTGAAATTAAAAAAAAATCAATATGGTTTTTTCCCTAAACAAAAACCGAAATTTTAACTATGCTGTTGAATATTTTTTGTATTCATAGTGGGTTATTTACCTTAGACTTAATTTTCCAAATTATTTTGTATAACACATTATTTTTGGACAACGACGATATGCATTTACTTTAGATGATGACTCATTTCACGCCAAATCGGCCACCTAATTTTTTGATGCCACCGCTATAAAAACAAATTATATATTTTGAATGGTTTCAACAAGGTGCATCAAATCACATATTTTTTTTTTTTTGTGGTTACACAAAGTACGAAAATTCATGCTTTTTCTGCCTTATGGTCATTTTTAAAACTCATATCTCAGGCCCTGAACAAGATATCTTCATTATTTTTTTTTATTGGGTAGGGTAAATATTATGCTTACTACTATTATTTTTTTTTAAATTGTGTTACCAAAAAAAAAAAAAAATTTAATATTATGAACTTTTATGGAAAAGTTCCCGTTTTCGATCTGTTCTCCCTCTCTAAGCCTGTTCTCCCTCTCTGAGTTTACCGTTAAAACCAAGAAATTTTTCGATTTTTCACAATAATATATAATTGATCTGACAATATATAATATAAAAATGCTGCCCAAATCATGTCTGTCTGTCTGTCTGAAATTTTTTGTAACGTTATCACTTGAGAACCACTCAATCGATTACATTGCGGTTTTTTGCTATCGGTTAGGAATTTTTAGGATGGTTTACAGATAACAGAATTTTACGAAATTCTAAAATTTTTTTTTTGCATAGATTTCTTTTGAAGTGAAACTCAAATAAGTTCATATTACTGTTCATATAGTTTAATAAAAAATATTTATCGACAAAAGATGTAAGATATGTGTGTTAAATTTTGCCACTAATATCGTTTGAGATATTTTTTAAAAATGAAGTAAGCTATTTTATTGTCAAAAAAATAATTAGAGTAATAAAATGAATACAATGGAAAACTTTCAAACTATACTATTTATTTCAATCATTGACATCTCAGAATTTACTTAGTAAAAATAACTGACGCCTGATAAAGCTCGGGCAAAGCCGTACTTCAGCTAGTTATTAATAAAATTTCAATATACATACTCGTACTACCCTCTAATTCGCTTTTATATCATATTTTGATTTGTTTAACAATGGAAGTTTTTGCATATTTTGCATATGTTTTGCATATGTTGCATATATTTTGCATAGTTTGCATATATTTTGGCATATATATTAAAGGGCTGCACAAATGCATTTGCTTCTTTGATTACACCAAGTACTTTAAGTTAAGCACATCACTTGTAGAATAATTCAGCAAAGAGATAGCGTAAGCGCGTTACTTGTTGCTCAGAGAACAATTAATATTTTAACTCACTCTCTCTCGGGTCAAATGCATACGTAACTTGCTCTCGTCAATTATAAAATTTATCGTCCGCTATCAGGGCAAATGAAAAAATAACTATATACATAGTTCTGCCTTGTACTCCAAGTACTTGCGTATGTTAAAATCAAAAGGCATTTTCAGTGTGCTTAACCAGTTACAATTATCAGTATTTTCAGCTTAAATGGGGGGTCGGAGAGGGTTATTATATATGACCGACCCCCATTACTTTTTTAATAGGAACATTTTTTCCTTTGCAACCTAACCACTCCGACCCCTCCTTAGGTGGGTTCCCATACAAATTTTATGATTTTTGTATATTTATAACCTACACTTACACTTGAACAGGGTCCCAAAAGGAAAACATATTCCTCTTGCAAAAGTAATGGTGGTTGGTCATACATATTAACCCTCTGCGGCCCTCCCTCATAACCACACATGCAATGAAAATTTATCTTCTAAAATACTCAAATACTTATAGTACTTGCTTACTTGTACTCCTCTTGCAAGTTCCTTTTATTTACAAAAATATTGAGTGAGAGTCAATAACTCATTTGTTTTGCCTTCAACTAGTTTTTTATTTACGCACAGTACCAAGTATTTGCGCTCACGTCAACGCTATCCGCAATTGAGAGTAAAAGAGCGAAAGTAATTGCGCACCACACAAATGATTTGTAAAGCGATCCAAATGCATTTGTGCAGCCTTTTAATATATATGCATATGCATTTCATGCAAATATGCCAAAAAAATTGATATATGCATATTGTTTTCAATTCTATTTTCAATGAAACAAACTTTGGTGTCATCAGAATTTACTTATCTTAATCCAGGGGCGGTTCCAGGAATATATTTCGGGGGGGGTTTCAAAAATATTTATGTACGTTATATATATAAAGGGTAGTTAAATTTTAACTTAATTATTATTATAAATTTTATTTCAACGGCAATAAGGCCGAATTGGCTTTATTTCCTTTTCAAAGAGAAATAAGGCCGAAATTGTGAATTTGGTTTTATTTCCATTTGAAAAGGAAATAAAGCCTAAAAAAAATTTAGCAAAATGGTAATAAGGCCGAAAAATAATTTTTGCAAACTAAGGATTATTTTTTATAATTATTTTTAATAAAAAGTACGCTCCCTGTAGTCTGTTGTTTGAAAAGTTACTGGACTCAGCGTAGGTACTCAATTTGCAAGAGAACAGTTGCCATTGTCAACCTCAATGTGCTTGTTTTCGTATCAACGCGAAAAATTGATTAGTAGTAGTTCAATAGTGAAGATGAAGAAGTTTTAATATTATAAGGAATGAGCGTCGCAGGCAAAAAATTTTTATTAAAAATCGCGGCGATTTATTATAAACCTGCGGCGCTCATTCTTTATAATATTAAAGCTTCATAAAAAATTTTAGTAAAAATCGCGCATATTTTATAAATTTTCATTCATAACTTTTACGTTTATATTTTACATTTTTTTTCTCGATCACTTACAAAAAGATGTATGTTCTTTAGCATTTAAACGATCATATTTTTCGCTTTAAACGGATATATATTTCTATTATTAGAATAAGATATCCTAGTCTTCTCAATACAAAAATATGTAAATTTTTCAGACTTTCACGATTTTTATCTCCTAAACCATTTGAGACCTACCTATTTTTTTTTTGCAGCATTAGATTTAGAAGTTCCATACACATACAAAAAACAAAAAAAAAAAAAAAAGAAGCGTGTACCTAGAGTGCAATTATTCCAAAATATGTACATTTTTCAAACTTTTACGATTTTTATCTCCTAAACCATTTAAGACCGACCTTTTTTTGCAGCATGTGCATTAGGAGCTCCAAATGCACATTTAGAACAAAAAGAAAAAAGGAGCATGGGCCCTTAAGTACAATTATTCCAATACTTTATATCTTTAATTTTTCATTAAATAAAACTAAAAAACTTATTTGATGGCGTTTTAATATTGGTTCCTTTTAAAGGGAAATAAGGCCAAATTGGCTTAATTTCTTTTTCAAATGGAATAAATAAAATTGCCTTTGGCCTTATTGCACCCCGCCGCCGAATTATCTCATCCTTTAGCTTTTGAATTGTTGCTGGCTTATCGACGTACACCTTTTCTTTCAAATAACCCCAAAGAAAGAAGTCCAGCGGTGTCAAATCACATGATTGGTGGCCAAATGACATCGCTACCACGTGAGATAACACGGCCATTGAATTTGTCGCGCAAAAGAGCCATTGTTTCGTTAGCTGTGTGGCAAGTGGCACCGTTCTGTTGAAACCACATATCGTCCACATCCATATCTTCCAATTCGGGCCATAAAAAGTTCGTTATCATCTCACGCTACCGAGCACCATTCTCAGTAACTGCCTGACCAGCCTCATTTTGGAAAAAAATACGGCCCGATGATGCCGCCAGCCCATAAACCGCACCAAACAGTCACTCTTTGTGGGTGCATTGGTTTTTCGACAATCACTCTTGGATTATCATTCGCCCAAATGCTGTAGTTCTGCTTATTGACGCATCCACTGAGGTGAAAATGTGCCTCATCACTGAAGATGATTTTCTTCGAAAATTGATCATCCACTGTTGCCATTTCTTGCCACCATTCTGACCGTGTAAATGCAAGTCTTTATGCATAATGTTCATCAACGACGAACGTGAGAGGTGCAATTGTTGGGCACGACGACGAGTTGAGGTAGACGGCTCTTCAGCCACACTATCGCGAACAGCAGCAATATTTTCTGCAGTACGAGCATGCACTGGTGTTTTCACATCTCCTACAGACCTGGTTTGTTCAAATTTTTGCACGATTTTTCCGACATTTGGACGATTAAATTGACCGAAAAAATCACGAAGTGCTCGATATGCATTTTGATTTGAAAGCTCATTTTCATAATAAGCCTGAATAACTTTAACGGTTCAAATTGAGTTAGTCTGAAATTGAGAAATGTCAAATGAAATGCAGAAAAAAAGTTGACATTTAGGTGTGGTTTATATTCAACATCGGCCCTTAAAATTTAACCACCCTTTATATACATTAGAGCGGGATAATTTTTTTTTCAAAAAATCGTAGGCGTGGGAAGAAACCGTTAGTCTAAAATCTATTTCGATCCTCTGGTTTTTCAAAAGAAGGTTATAATTTGTGTTTTGCTGCAATATGTGGAAAAATTATTCCACTTATTGGAAAAAACTTTGCTACGAAAAAATAGCCATCCACATTTCACTCCATATTCACTCCATATGATTGTGTGGTGCTCAGGATTATTTTTTTGTGTTAAATACCACAAGCTGACGCTGGGGTGAAGATAATTATACTAATAAAAGTTATTTCTCTGTTTATTTGACTCGAATACAAATCTTAAAGGCCAACATAAAACCAACATCGAAATAAATAAAAACTACAAAAACCGGAATTTTTCTCCATTACTGTATAAAAAGGAATTTTACGTCACACTACAAAAAACGGAATTTTTCTCCATTACTGTATAAAATGGAATTTTAAGTCTACACTTCCGATACTATCGAAACTGTCGGTTTTTAAATTAAGACTGTGCGGTGTTTGGATATATTTTATCCAAAAAATGCGGTGTTTTTGTGATTTCAGGTTAAGATTGTATGTGTGACTGTTTACAGCTACAGGCGCAATATCGCAAAAACAATCAAAAACTGGAACAGAATTCAGTATTTTAGCAATACGTGTAGAAACAGCTACAAACGTTTACAGCATAGGGGTGTGAATATTTAAAGTAAATTACAAAAAACCAATTTTTTTTCTTTTTGGTACTCTTAGCCCACATAATAAACATCAGTACATCACATTTAAATACAGGTTCTTTTAGAATTTCGGGGGGGGTTTGAACCCCCAAAACCCCCCCCTGGATCCGCGCCTGTCTTAATCCTTCAAAAATATGCAAATATGCAAAATCCGAGGTCTATTTATAATCTTCCTTCGAAATTTGAATTAACGCATACAACAAAATTTTTTTTTATTTTGTTTTTTTTATTTCAATGAAAAAAAAACTTGTAAAAAAATTTGGTCCAGTTAAGCTCATTCTAGATAAACACTGTATGCCATCCACTTTCAGAAGTATTTCATGACTACTCTGTTAAAATAGAAAAGTCTTATTTTGTTGGACTGTGTTATTTTCTCTACTATTGCTGAGTTTGTTGTATAACTGTTGTATAACTGAAATCATCAAGAGAATAAAAAAAAAAAATCATTCTTTATATAGTTCCGGATGAGTTAAAAAAAACTTAGTTTTAAGGTTAACAGAGATAGTACTGATAAATTTTCCCAGGTTTTCTCAAAATTATAACCGCATTCATTTCAAATTGCAAAAGGGTGTGCATAATTTCTGGCTACACTGTTGGCACACCCAAACACACACACACACACACATACACATGCAGTACACGCAAACGAACAAGTAAATTTACGCTCGCAGTCACTGTTAACCTGATTACAACATAAACAATTTCCGTTTCCGTTTCAAGCTGCTTGCTACTCTTTTATTCTGTGGCAACCAAGTCCAGGGCCATCTTCGTTCGCCATCTTGCGGTACATTACACTTCCGTTTATGGTGCTCTTTATAGCTCTCTCTCTCTCTTTCTCTCACTCCATATTTATTGCACGCTCGTCTTCTCTCTCTACCTCTATCTCTTAATGTTGAATTTTATTTCGATTTTTTATTTTGTCGTTTTTTTTTATTGATGTTGTTTTTGACTTTTTGTGCCCAATTCATTATCCTTAATTTTTCGTCCAAGAAGTGAGCAAATGAAAAAAGAAAATAAATTCACAACATTCATTGAATACGAGAGGCGTTCTTTGTTGGTGGGCGTGGCTGTGAAATTTCGACACAAGTGCCTTAAGTTCGAATCCTTAGCGCACAAGGCAGCGACGAGCCCAAAAGGAAAGCTTTCTGCGATTCTTTGGCTGATTGTGTGGCTGATATTTATTTGAAGCCTCGCAGCCTCGAACCCAGGAAAGCAAAACAAAAAGAACTTTCTATTACAACAAAGACAACAACAGCAACAAAAACAACAAAAACAATGAAAATAACAACAGTGTAACTTAATGTCTGTTATTTTCAAATCCTTTGGAGCAGAACGGCAATTCATTTTTTTTTTTTGTTATTGTTCTTGTGATGCTCCTTTGCACTGCAATTCCCCATGGGTAGCAAGCGCGGGAGCATGAATAGCTCCAAACCGAAGAAGAACAACAACTAAACTTTTTGGCCTTTTACTATTTATTTATATTTCATCTTATTTGTGGCATGCTTTTTCCCATCTTTAATTCCCGGTTTTTATTTTGCCGTTCATGCCTTGCTTTTGTTTTTTCAATGCTATTTTATCTTCTAACAAATTCGTATCCGCCACAAACTCGTGTCTGTAAGTTTGGTTGTATGTGTGTGTGTGTGTGTGTGTATGTAAGTAAGCGCTTGTGTAGGTTTTGGCAGTATATAAGTTTATAAGCTCAAATTTGTTTGAAATTTGTAGCTTTACCGATTTTTTTTTTATTTTTTTTTTCTTTTTTTTTTTTTGTTTGTTGTTTTTTATCTTAAACTTAACCTCCACTTATTGCATTTCATAGATATTTGCACAGTTGTGTTCGTTCGCAACAGTCTAGCAGAGCTTAAAGCGTTGCTAGTCAAAAGTTTTAAATAAGTTTATTTCACCGAGTATTTTTGTTTATTCATTCTTTATATTTAATAAAAATGGAAGTTTAGCATCACGAATTTGCATATTTCGAAAAATGCAAATGTTTCAGAATCTTTAAATAAATTTTTCTGTTCTTTTTCATTGTATGCCCGATAAGTGGATTTCAACTTGTGGTTTGTTTCAGCCAGACATCAATGTGTGTGAAGAATTTTGGGAATTTTTTTAAATGACTTAATATTCATCATTGTGTTGTCACACAATTCAAAGACATGTCTAGAGAAAGAAGAGGCCAAAGGAATAGATCAAAATTCCTTAAGGCATTTAAATAGATACTCATTAAAACTGTCAAACGAGAATTCAGTTTTCATACCTTTCAATGGAAACAAACCGAGTATGCCGAGGATTGAATGTCTTGCGAAGGTTTTCGGGTTATTAATTCTCTTTTATAATTTGTTGCTTTTGAACATATTGGTTTGCTGCATTTTGATAGGATTTTGGAATATAAGCAAAAATTCAATAAATTTATATCTCTTCACAAATAATTAATTGATTTGCGAGATTCTTCAATGATTCATGTCTGAATCAATAAAAGAATTTTGACGTGACGAAGTTACATTTTACCACGCAAGTTTCCAAAACAGTTGAAAAGGCATTATTTCAAAATGCATCTGCGCACAGTGGGAGATTCGTGGCCATAAATAGAAAAAGTATAATTTTTGAAATTGTAAAAAATTTGTTTACTAATCGACAGTTTATACTTTAGATAAGAAACACCCAAAAAATCACTCAGAAATCTTTTAAGGTTTGGTCAGAAAATGGCTCGAAATTTCAACTTTTTTAATGACAAAAATTTAAGAATATCACTTGTTTTTACTACACAGAACCAAAAACGTACTTAATAACAAAGAAAAAGTTCTTTGTCCCAATGTATTATACATTAAAATTGGTCCAAAGTACGAGTTCCTTGATTCAATGAATCTTTGTTCTTACGTTATTTCTTTGATATGTTATGAAGAAAAATTATAAATTAATGACATATACAACTGTTACAATAAGTTAGTCTGTCCTTAGAAATTTTAAAATAATGTCAAGATATATTTTAAAAAATCATTTTCTTATTGAGATAAAATTCTCTAATGGTTTTTTAGATATTACAACACAAGAACTGGAACAAAATTTTAATGAACACGAACAATGAACTGTTCCTTAAAATTAAGAACAACGATTCATTGAACCAAAGAATTCGTTCTTTGGGGCAATGAATAGTTCTTAAAAATCCATGCATTTCGCTTTATGAACGAGATTCTTTGATTTTAAGAACAATATTTGGTTCAGTGTATCTGCAGTTGTAAGTATTCCACTTTTTTGTTTTTATAAGAATGGAATTGAAATGAGGAAATAATAAAAATATGATATTTATTGTTTCATAAAATGTAGGTTCTTTGTTGTTATTAAAATAAATTTATTTTTTGTGATTTTTTAAAAATAATCATTTTTAGTGCAAAAAAGTTTGAAAACTTTAGCAGTAAAAACAAAAAACATATAAAAACATATTTCCAGTTTTTTCAAAATAGTATCCAGAAATATATATATTTATAGAAAAATATGGTTCTTGCTGCCCGAACTTGCCCCAAATGGGTTTAATGTGATTTTTTCTCGTTGAATGTCAATTAAAAATATTTTATTTTATTCTATACAACGTATCTTCAAAATGAAAATTACATTAAAAGTAACTAATAGTAGGCCGATTTGGCTCAATTTTTTGCAGTTGTTCATAATTACCAGGAAAAGGATTTTACGAAAGAAAATTTTTGGAAAACCCTCCGGAAAAGTCGGGAAATTGGAAAAGTCAAAAATTGATTGATTTGTATGGAGTTTTGTGTGCAATTGTTTCGGAATGGCTTTTCGAATGGAAAAGAAGGAATTGATAGTGGAAAACTCGGAAAATTCCGGAAAAACGCAAAAAACGCATTTTTTTCGACGAAATTTTGCATTTTATCGCATGATCTGATGATTTTGAACAATGTAAATGGGGAATATTTGTTGTGAAGCATAGAAGATTACTGATGATTGTTTAATTCATTGTGATAAAAGACGTTTTGCGTGCATTTTTTGTGGAGAAGTAACGAGATAAATAATAGATGGCGCTGTGTTAGGGTAGATGTCTCAACTCGATATATTCTACTTTTTTTGCATTTGTTAATTGTAGTGATACATAACAAAAAAAGTCACGCCAATTTGTCAAAGCAATTAGACAATAAACCGAAACTGATCATAAGAAGCTAGGTCAAAGTCCTTTCAAAGGCTGAAATGGCCAGTTATTTATTTTTTATTTTTTTTTTAAACCGAAATTAATGAGATTAGTTAAATACACATACTAAGAGCCCAACAAAATATTTAAAAACGCACGTCTACACAATAGCAGAACCTGTTCCAGGATTGCCAATAATGAAGACATTTTTCACCATCTTTTAATATCTTCCAATCCTCTTGTCAGCCATTTGCGACTAAAAAAAGACAAAAAATACAAAGAGCTGTCAGTAGAAGCTGGAGAACTTATACAAAATGAACTTTATGAGCAATAAAAAAAATTTTGAAATTGTATACTAGCTTTTTCAATTTTATGCCGACTCCGTACGACTTATGCTTATGTTCTTAAGAAAAATGTTATAACCCATAGAATTTAAAATTGTATACGAAGAGTTAAACAAGTGTTATATGGAAAGAAAGAAGATAAGGATAAAAGGTGGGGGTGTCTGTTGGCAAATTTTGCTCAAATTCGGAAATAAACTTTTTTCCAATACATTATACGAGAATATTTTGTAAAGACAAACTTCGAGATAACAACTTTTGTTAAAAAAATAAAGTGGGCGTGTCTACGGGCGGATTTGATCCAAACTTATATATATTTCATATTTAAGTATGCATAGTATTCATACCAAATTTGAAAGCTCTACGTTTATTTTTACTATTTTCTGCAAAAAAATTCGTATTAAAGGTGGGCGTGTCTGCGGGCGGATTTGACCCAAACTTATATATGTTTCAGATTTAAGTATACAAATTATTCATACCAAATTTGAAAGCTCTACGTTTATTTGTACTATTTTCTGCAAAAAAATTCGTATGGAAGGTGGGCGTGTCTGTGGGCGGATTTGATCCAAACTTTTATATATTTCATTTTTAACTGTACAAAGCATTCATACCAAATTTCAAAGCTCTAGATTTATTTTTACTATTTATGGCCAAAACTTGTTTGAAGTCCTCCCACTGTGCGGCGTTGCATTGAATTGTTACACGCTGAGTATAGGTGATATGGTTAAAATAAAGGCACAACCGTATAGGTTAATTCTATGACTTCATTACAATAATAAAAAAAAACTAGTAAGAAATGATCTTCGACTGGGCCGAAGTTAAAATAACCCCACGATCGAACCAAAGTACATATATTCAAAGTCTTAAGCAGTCAATAAAATGTTTATTTAACAGAAAAGATTCGTCCTTGTTTTTTATAGTCACTTTGTATGGGAGGTAAAATTTGGTTGAATTTTATACACAAAGTACGTGTTACATATCAAAGTTCATATGCAAAATTGCAAGTCCTTTGATATCAGAAATGGAAATCCCGTAAAAAAACTTTAAACTTTTACTTTTACTAAAGAAATTTTTCGCTATTTCCACTAAAAATATTGAAAAAAAAATTATTTTAATTTTTTGTCATATCGTATTATTTTTAATAATAGTATTATTCCACCGAAAACTTTCTTATCCAAATCATATCATTGACCTCAAATGACCCCTAGTAGAAAAAACTTACCCACAGAATCTCAGTTTTTACCATCTTAAGGTACCATTTTAACTTCAGATATGAAAAGCTAAATTGTTTACTAAAGAAATTTTCCAATTTTTCCCATAGAATAATTAAAAACATATTTTTAAGTTTTTCATGTAAAACGTAGGGTAATTTTTCATTTTTTCGTCATATCTTTGGTTTTCTTTTTTTACAGAATGCACCACATCATCTAATGCGGAGAATGTTTGCAGGGCTTTTCAGATGAAAAGGGCTTTTTTTGACAGAACATAGGGCTCGCGCATTCACATTTTTCTTCATAGATTCATTATTTATTATCCGATTTTAAAATTTGTTTGTTTTTAAATATTTTTGTCTTAAAGAGACCTACTTTTTTACTCTAGGGGCCATTTGGTCAAGCACGTCGTTGCAGTTTTCAGCTTATCTAAGCCATTTTAAAAATACTCGAGAAATAAACTCGAGAGCCGCCAGAAATACAGGGCTCTCATCACGTAACTTTCAAAACGATCATCGTTCAAACGATACTATCTGACGATATCGTCAACAGTTGGATTCATATAAGACTATCGTTATCGTCTCGTTCATCGTACATTTTTTTAAGTTTAAAAGTCACTGAAAAACCATAGAGCACCGCAATTAGCGCATGCATAAACCGACCGGTTAGGATCCGAATTTATAAAAAACAATCGAACTTATAAAAAACACTGCCCGGCTTGCACGTGCAGCGTGTGCTGTTCCACATAAGGTTCTCTATCTCGTTAACAAATAAATATCCCATTTTAAAACTTTTCGTGTAACATTAACATAGTTTTAGCATTATTTTGAGCAAATATATATTAAACTAGTAAGAAATTATCTGCGACTGGGCCGAAGTTAAAATACTCCTACGTCCGAGTTGAAATATATTCAAAGTCTTAAGCAGTCAAAACATTTTTTTTGTAAAAACATTTTCGTCATAGTTTTAACAGAAAATATTCTCTTTTGTTTTTTGATAAAGTCACTTTGTATGGGAGGTGGGTGTGGTTTTCACTCGATTTGGTTGAATTTCATACACAGTGTACAGGTTATATATCAAAGTTCATATGCAAAATTGCAAGTCCATGTATTAATTTTTGTGGAATTTAAAGAGATTTTACATTTTTGATAAAGTCACTTTGCATGGGAGGTAGGCGTGGTCTTCATCCGATTTGGCTCATTTTCGAACTTGACCTTTATTTTTTAGATACAAGCTTAAATATCGAATTGATGATAGCTTGAACATTACGGCTGTATTCGTGATCACAGACAGACGGACAGACGGACATGGCTAAATCGACTCGGGTGGTGATGCTGATCAATAATATATATACTTTTCTATACCTACCACGCCTCCTTATGGGCGTTAAAAACGGAGTGACAAAATTAATATACCCCGTTTACGTTTTTTAAACGTAGGGGTATAAAAATAAATGATTCAAGTTACTAAAGATATGCATATAAAAGTTCACTTCAGTTTTCAACAAGAATTTTTTATATCGTCGTTACAAATGTGAAGTTGCAAATCTGAAAAATTAAATATTTTTTACTATTACATCCTATTTGGAATATAATTGGAACTATATGCTGTGCTAAATTGCCGAATTTGTACTCCTCACAAAAATAAAACTACGTAAATATAGTAACAAGAACAATAATGATTTCCACGCCAAATTCCTATTGAGTGTTTTTTGATATCTTGAACAGTAAGGATTTCAGATTCGCAACTTCAGATTTGTAACAACTATATTTTTGTACTATCATTTCAGAATAAAATAAAACGTATTTTTTCTCAATAAAAGACTACTTAAAATATATTTTATTTAGTGATTATTCCCTACAGCACCATCTATAAAAGTATCTCTAATTGCCTCTAAACCAAGGAATGGTGCGAACATTCGGTAAATCTTCCATTTATTGCCATTGGCCGCATTTTATGATCGCAAATCTGTTGAACAATTTTAAACATTTATAATTTGTTTTAGTTTTGTTATAAGTTAACAAATATACTCACAATCATCGCATTCGAACTATTTTCACTTTGAATGTCAATTGTTTTTAATACAGACAAAAATGGCTCCTTCGACAAGCGAAAGCGTTAAACACAGCTCAATTTGTTACAAAAAATAAATAAATTAGTATTTTTACCATATATATCGTCATATGAAATCAAAAAGGCCGTAAGTTACATATGAAAAATTTTGCAGGAGAAGCAAAAAATGCTTGGGCTTTGCTTTGCGCTTGCACTGAAAAGCTTATTGAATTTTGTAGACAAAAACGTCGTTTTTAGTAGTAGGAGTGTAAAATTTTGCATGAACATGTATTTTGATACGGTGCCTCATAATCAATCAAAAAGTCAATTTTGAATTTTTGGTAACTTACGCCTTTTTTGATTTCATATGACGATATACTTTTTTATTTAGAAGAGATAAGGGATTTGATTTATCTTTAAGAATCCTTCTTTGTGACAGCAATTTAGTTTTTTCTGCACACTCATCATCGCTCATAAAAAAAAAATCAAATTTCATATCCGAAACATTTAAATTTAATTTCTTTCACGATTTTAAATAAGACAATAAGCGAAGACGATATCAAATTTACTATCGTTTCAAATCAATCGTTCAGACGATAGCAATGATCAGGGCGCTCATCACGTAACTTTCAAAACGATCATCGTTCAAACGATACTATCTGATGATATCGTCAACAGTTTGATTCACATAAGACCATCGCTATCGTCTCGTTCATCGTACATTTTTTTAAGTTTAAAAGTCACTGAAAAACCTCAGGGCACCGCAATTAGCGCATGCATAAACCAACCGGTTAGGATCCGAACTTATAAAAAACAATCGAACTTATAAAAAACACTGCTCGGCTTTGTCAAAAATGTGCTATTGCTGTCACCGATGAACAATGCATGGGTCACATTTTTAGTAAACTTGAGAGCCGCCAGAAATACAGTATACTTGAATTGCGTCGAAATTTCATCGCTTAGAACTCGATGATCTTAATATGCGAAAAGTTTCTTAGTGAAATAATAAAAGTGGGTTTTTAATAAACAGTTTTCCCACTCCCAAATTCAGTATTTTATTTAAATGATTTTTTTGGAAGACTAATGGTTTTTTGAGGGCTGTAATTGTATTACTTTAGAATGGTTTAATAGGATGGTAGATTCCGATAAGAATGTTTTCGATGCATATTTTATAGAAAAAAAAAACGATATGACAAAGAATTTAAAAATTTTCCCTACGTTTTGCAAAAAAATAAAAAAAAATTTTTTACGGGCTTTCCATTTATGAAATCAAAATTTCATGTGGTAGAAACTGAGGTCCGATGGGTCAGTACTATAAGGGGTCAGCTAAAGTCAATGAGTTCTATATACAAAAAATAGGTCTTCCTGAGACAAAAACGGAGATATATAATTTTTTAAAATCGGACAGTAAATACTGAAGTTATAAAGAAATATGTCGATGCGCGACCCCTTTCTTTCAATAAAGCTTTAGATAAGCTGGTGTGCGGCGGAATTTATTTTTTCGAGACGGTCTACTGCTCACAAGCAATAAAATAACACAATGAAACCGGAAAAGGACTATGACAAGACTTAAGATATGAATTAGAATAAAGATTTAGACATAATTGAAACATACCTCTCCAAACTAGGAAAGGGATTCGGACGAGGATTAAGTGGAGAAAAGCAGCCAGAGGCCGAAAAAAAAGGTCATGTTTGTGAATTTTTTTAAGGAAACCTATGGGATATTTTTAAATGAGGTTTTTATACCTAAAAATATACACATTCAAGAGTATTTTTAGTTTTTTTTTTATTTAAAAAAAAAAATTAATATTAAGGTCGATACAGCATTTTTTGTAGAGCGCTCTGAAAAAAAGGTGAAATGCGGTGACCAAGATTGCTCCTCCTAATTTCATCAGAAACAAAAAAATGAAATATATTATTAAACTAGATACTTAAAACTCGTACTTGTCATAGCAGTTTTTGTAAATATTGATTTTCCACAAAATGGCGGACTTTCGAACGTAAAAAAAGCTCAAGCCTGTGTTAGATAACACGGGCGCATAGGTCAGACGTAGAATACGTTAGTCATTAACAGCCTTATTCAATAGATTTCCTTAAACAACCTTTAAACGCTTGTTTAGTTACGCACTGTTTAAGGCTTTACGCAGCTTCTATGCAACCTTGCTAACATTGTTATTCATAAACATTTTTTCATTTTCTGCTTATGACAAAAACATAAAAAGAGAAGACCTCCAAAATGTTATTTTAACAGAATTTCGTGAGCGAACCTGACGGGCCATCGAGAAGTGAAACATGTTGTGTTTTTGATAAAATCGTGAAACATGTTGCGCTACTCAGAAAAACAGGTTTTCTTCTGGTTGCGAAGATCACAAATCATTTAAATTTTGTGATTGTGTTTGTAATTGCCATTTCTATCAACAATGCACTTTTTCGCAATTTTGTTTAATTTCCATGAAGCTGGTATTTTTTCGCAAAATGCAATTTCATTGGATATGATTGCGGAGGCGCGGGTTCAATTCCGGCGGCTGGCATGATTTTTTTTTTCTTAAAATATACATTTTTTTATTATTTTTTTTAAACAATTTTTAGTAAATAATTTGTAATTTTTATAAATTTCAAGCGAAGAACTTATTTGTTTTCAGTCATTTTGTTTTTGTTTTTTTTTTATTATTTAAGCTTAGGTAATATCGCGAAGGCGTGGGTTCAATTCCGGCGGCTGGCATGATTTTTTTTTCAATTTCGCATTATTTACTATTTTTTTTAAACAATTTTTTAATAAATAATTCTATAAATAAAATTTTGAGCAAAAAATTTACTTCTTTGCAGTCATTTTATTTTGTTTTATTATTTAAGCTTAGGAAGTTAATATGTATTGTCTGTGCATATGTTTAAAGTACATTTTATTTTAATTTTTTACCATTTCTTGCAAATAATTTAATTAATTTTATACATTTTGTATAAAATAATACATTTAATAATACTTACTTTTAAATGAAATAATTTTTTTTAAATAATGCAACCATTTGGGGAAAAAAAATTATAATTCAATTAAACATCCATGCGAAATCATCATAAAAATTAAAAATAAAATTTACTCTAAGCATATGCACATATATATTAACCACCTAAGCTTAAATAATAAAACAAAATAAAATGATTGCAAAGAAGTAAATTATTTGCTCAAAATTTTATTTATAGAATTATTTATTAAAAAATTGTTTAAAAAAAATAATAAATAATGCGAAATTGAAAAAAAAATCATGCCAGCCGCCGGAATTGAACCCGCGCCTTCGCGATATTACCTAAGCTTAAATAATAAAAAAAAACAAAAACAAAATGACTGAAAACAAATAGATCTTCGCTTGAAATTTATAAAAATTACAAACTAATTACTAAAAATTGATTAAAAAAAAAATAAAAAATGTATATTATAAGAAAAAACAAACAAAAACCATAAACAATATATATTTTATGAAAAAAAAAAAAAGCCAACTTATAAGGCAAAATATGCAGGCGAATGACAATCGATACGACATTTTGGTGGGAAAATGTCGAGTTGTCACTCTAACCCACAAAATTGCATTATTTGAGCATGTTAATAAGTAATGCCAAATATCCCTCTTATACAACTCTTGCAACAAAAACGAAATGAGAATTATAAGAACTAAGGTTGCAACTGCAAGAGAACAGAGTGCGATGCTGTTGCTGCTTGTCGGAATATGTGTGTACGTGTGCGATGCTGTTGCTGCTTGCTTGTATGGAATATGTGTGTACGTTTCTCACACTGGTTCTGTGATTAACACACAGATAATCGTACTGCTCTTACACATGATGTTATAATACATAAAATACAAAGCATATGAAAATTAATAAAAAATTTGAAGGAGTTAAATTTTGATTTACTTATAGAATCAAAAAAATTATATGTAGCAATATGATTATTTAAATACAAATCAAAAGAAGAAATATTAAATATGTTACGAGCATACTTGAATTTTCTTCAATGCATGCATAAAGTATTAAAAACTTATAATGAAAGTGACAAACATTTTCTCAAAATTTTGTGCTCACGATTAACACTCCCGTATAACGTATTCTACGTTAAAAACGATTTTCGACCAAAAATTCGTCACTATTTTGCCTATAAAAAATGAACGAAACTACAAAAAAAAAATCCTATGACAAGTACGAGATTATTATGAATAAAATAAGCCTGCAAAAAAATCAAAACGATCGGTTCACTGAGCTTCGAGAAATCTTGGTCACCGACTTTGAAAACATGGTTTTGAGAAAAACGAGTTTGAAAATAAGCGCCAGCACTGCGTGCTCTGGAAGGAGGTTCACTCACTAGGCTATAACTTTGTTATTTTTTGAGATATCGACTTGAAATTTTCACCACATATTCTTGAGACTTAAGGCTTTAAGAAAATGCAAAACAATTTTTGAAAAAAAAGGTCTGACTGCGTTTCCCCCCTTAAGTTAAGAATTTGGTCATAGTTCAAAACAATAGTTTGAACATGAAAACATAACGGAAGGATGAGGATAAGTTTGAGAATAAAGAAAATAATGGGCACAAGAATAATGACATAAAATAATGATAAAGAAATTCTGTCACGTCAAAACCTACGGGTGTGTCCACGACACGGTCAACTCTTTTTTGATTGATAATTCATGATATTCCAACGAATATAAGACAATCATTTAGTGATACTGTGTGATATAGCAGGATTTGTGTTGTTAAAAGAAATTTGAAAAATTCATCTCGACAATAAATGGAATTAACTCGTGAACATTTTTGTGCTATTATTTTTTATAACTTTCGAAGTTAATATCAAGATAAGAATGCATCGATGAACTTTCGATTTTTGGGTCAATTTGATCTATACCCTTTTTCTCCTAAATAATCATAATAATATAACTGGTCATTTCAGTCCTTGAAGGGACTTTGACCTAGCTTCTTATGATCAATTGTGTTGTGCGTGTTATTAAATTTGTACACAATTGACCGAGAACCGGACCTACAGGTTTAACGGCGACTCCAAACGTCTGTGAACGGAATGTCCTTGTTCTCAGGAAGCTTTACATGGCATTTTAATTACTCTCTAAGGTTTGCGATTGTCTGCAGAGAGGTGGCGCACAGTGGTTTAATCCCATACATAGTTTGGAAAAAAATAGAAGGATTCGTCGTAGAGCAATAAAATTTGGTACATAAATTAGAATTACCTCTATTAGAACTTGTTAAAATTTGAAATCCGCCTACCTCTCATATAACACAAAATTTTAAAAAGCTTTATTTTTTTCATATTGAAGTTATATCAAAACAACTTACTCAAGGATCTGAAATATATATTTGTAGATTAAAAAAAAATTACCACGCCCACCTCCTATACTTTTTAATACGATATTTGCATAGCATTAATATGGAGTAGTCGTATGCCAATAAAATTTAGTATATACATAAGTTGAAATGAACTGTATAAGAGCACTTACAAAAAATTTTACAAATCCGCCTACAAACACGTCTAACTCTCATATAACACAAAAATTTAAAACGATATTTTTCTTTTTATTGAAGCTATATCAAAAGTTTAGACAATATAAAATATATGTGTATGTTTAAAAATGAATTGTCACGCCCACCTCCCACACAAAATAAGAATAGCATCTAAAACTCAGGACTAGATACAAGCAATCGTAGATCGATTAAATTTTGTATATAAGATGCAATTAGCCCTATTAGAGCACATGTTAAAATACCTGGTTCAACACCTGGCGAGTACATAATTCTTTTTTTAGTTTTTTTGATTAAAGAAATACATTTTTTTCATATTGTATAACATTTAGGAATTTTCTTTATAATTAAAATAAGAAAAAAAAGAAGAAAATAAAAATATTACATATTCTTTATGACAATGTGTGCAGTACGCATGGGTACAAATATGCATTCACTCTTTTGTTCGTTAAACTCAGGTTAGCAGCTATTAGAACCCAATTTTTTTTTAAAATGCTTACTAAAAGCCTACAGTTTAAGATTTTTATAGTTAGAAACCATCCATAAGTGTCGATAACTTAGTTCTGGTCCACCAAACTTTGGAATCTGGGAAAAAACAGGGTCTTAATAAAATTATTAAAAAAAACACAATAATAAAAAAAATATATATGTAATTAAAAAAATGTGTTTTAGATACATCACAATATTGTTTATAGAAAGATTTAAGTGAATAAAAGCAATTATGTCGGAGCAGTTCCTACCGGAATCCGGCTTAAAATCATGGTTGTTTTTGAGAAGAAAAATTTTGCCGATATTCACTGCTCGCCCACGAAAATTGAGAGGACTTATCTTAGATTTTTTTTTTTAAAGATGTTATTGAAACATTTCTAAACTTAATTTAAAAAAAAAAAAACGAACAAAAATTCCAACATGAAACAAATGATTTAATTCCACTTTGAAACCACTGTGTGGCGGTCGTACAGAAAAATCATTTTAGTTCAAATAATTTTCTGTCGCTGCTGGGATTCGAAACCGGGTCTCCAGGTTCGTTGACAAAGAGGCCACGCACTTAAACCAACTACGCCACTCTTTTCCGCCTAGTCTTCAGATAAAACTTGGCTGAAGTCTAAATTAGAGCTTGTGTACCAAAATGTAAGGGGTCTTAATTCCAAACTTTCTGATATATTCATTAACAGTTTTGATTTTGAATATAATATTATAATTTTCACGGAGACATGGCTTCGCCCCAATGTCTTAAACTCTGAAATAATGTGCAATAAATATCAAATTTTTCGTAAAGATCGTCTTGATAAGATCGGCGGAGGAGTTCTGATGGCTGTTCATAACTCATTTGCATCAGCTGAATTAAATATTCTTGTCACTAACGACCTGGAGTTTATATGTGTTACAGTTAAATTAAAAAAAAGCATAATTTATCTTACTTTCTCTTACATTCCTCCAAAGAGTGACTTATTGTTTTACTTAAGACATATTAACGCCATCGAAAAAGTGCATAATATGTTAAAAAATAAGGATGTTCTTATTGTGTTGGGTGACTTTAACCTACCCCTTGTATCCTGGAACTTGTCAGATGATTCTTTATTTCTTACAGCAGTCTCCACTTTTAATTGGATAAACGATTTTTAAAGATAAGCTATCTGATCTGTGTCTTCAACAAGTCAATAACACTTTAAACAAAAATCACAGAACTCTAGACCTTGCATTCGTAGATAGGTGCACTACTGTTAATCTTCATCGTTCGAACCCAGTATCTCTTCCGGAAGATGAACATCACCCAACTCTCGAAGTAACAGTATTTCTTTCTCATGAAAATGAAAATAATTTTACTACTGAAATGCGAAATAAAAAATATATAACTTTAAAAAAACAGACTACGTTAAACTTAACGCCTTACTTTCGCAGACTGACTGGTCACCAATCTTAACAAGCAAATCATCGTATTCATATCTTGACGTTGAATCTTCGATACAGTTTTTTAATGATACGTTGCAAAGGTATTTCTTATTGTCCGTCCCAAAAATAAGAGATAATTCCAAACCTTTAAACCCACCCTGGCGAACAAATAATCCGAAACTTTTCTAATCATTCGTTAACTCAAAACGTAAAACTTCCAGCTTTCCACCCCTTATGAAATTTAATCAGGAAGAGTCGTCTTGTGACATAGTTATTTCCAACATGTTTGCAAATTTCTTCCAATGGACTTACTCCGACATACCATTTAATGCGAGTACTGAGTATCTTTATCCGCTGCCAGTCAACTCTTTTGTAACCCCCGTAATTGACTCCAATATTGCTATACATTACCTTCGAAAAGTTAAAAGCTCGTTTTCCACCGGCCCTGATGAGATTCCGAGTTGCAAAGCAATATGCAAGCAACCTGTGTACTTCTCTATCTAAAATTTTTAATATTTCCTTGCATAGTGGTCATTTTCCCATCATATGGAAAAATTCTTATATTATACCCCTTCATAAATCTGGCTCCAAAATTGAAGTTTCAAATTATCTAAGTTATTTGAAAAAATCATAACTGATCAAATAACCCACCTTGTATCTTCATCCATTTCTATTTCCCAACATGGTTTCCTTAATTCTACAAACCTCTTAGAGTTTACTACGCGTGTTATAAAAGGTTTTACTTTGAGACAACAGACTGATGTTATTTATACGGACTTCAGCAAAGCTTTTGACAGTGTCAATCATAAACTCCTTTTTATCCTTTTTATCCGCTCCTCATCATCCTTTTGATGAGGAGCGGATTTAGACATTTTCTTTTTTTTAAGTTAAGTCAGTGCAGTTCCAATTACGCTCTTTACGACCCTTATCGCTGTATGTGTAGTGATTTCAACAGTAACTATAATTTGATAAGTTTGTGTGATTCGGTGGATGTATTAAAACGTAAAATTGCTTTACATTTAAACACTTAATTTCATTTTATTTATTTTTATCTCAAAAATATACGCGGCTGATTATATCGTGATATCGGTAATAATGTTGGCTTAAAAAATTCAGAGTTGTCGCTTTTTCTTTTACATATTATATTTTTTTATTTATTTATTTAATTAACTTTGCGATTTACTGGCACAACAAGACTCAAGTAGTCTTATAAACAGTACCAGCAGTGAAAAAGTAAAGAACACAATATATTTATCGTAACATTATAAAACTTAACTTGGTAAAAAGAAAAAACTTAATTACATTAAAATCTTATCATTAAAAGAAAAACGATATTTTACGAATTTTAGAAAAACAGAGAAAGATAAGAAACAATTTAAAAAAATTATCTTATTAATTCTTAAAACAAACATAAATTTAGCAAAATGGTTAAATAGGAAGTTATAACATATATGAGTTTAACAGATTTTTGAACTGCACTGCGTTACTACAACATCTTAACCTATTGGGAAGTACGTTCCAAAGACGAACCGATTGTACAAAAAATTGTCTTTCAGACGTTAGAAACGTATGATGCGGATTATTAATTTTGTTTGTGCGATTCGAGCGAGAAAAAATAATTCTTGAGTACAGATAATTAGGTTCATGAGTATTAATAATTTTATGCAACAACAAGAGCGTTCGGTAGTTTAATAGGCTATCAAATGCTATATTATAAAGTTTTTTGGCATATAGTGCCAGAACATATTCAATAGTGGAACCATTCAGTGTGAGCAGTGGGACTGTTGAAATATCCAGGATCCTTCTTGTAATCACAAGGCATTTAGATTTCCTTGGATTAAGGCTTAAACCGTTGTTGCGCGCCCACTCACCTACGCTATCAAGAACATTACTTAAGTGGATAGTAAAGTCGTTTATAATTTCTTTTTTAGTAGAACCGTACAATTGCACATCATCGGCGTACACATGTATTTTACAATTATCTAAAACACCGGGCAGGTCATTGATGTACATACAAAAAAAGAGAGGCCCCAAAACTGACCCTTGAGGCACACCTGTCCTAACGGGAAGAAAAGTTGAAAATACGTTATTTGCATAGACGGCTTGCGATCTATCTGATAAGTACGACGATATAAGGTTGACTGCAGTTGAAGAAAAATTAAACATTCTGTTAAGTTTTGTCAACAATATATCATGAACGACCATGTCAAAAGCCTTAGAGTGGTCCAAAAGAACTAAAAAGCTTACCTCATTGTCATCCAGACTAATTCGCAAATCCTCACATACATCGATGAGAGCAGTTGTACAACTACGTTTGGCCCTGAAACCTGATTGCCTGTCAGTTAAGAGATTGTACTTGTGCAGGTGGGCATTAATTTGCTGGCTCATTATCTGTTCCAGAGATTTTGAGAGAAAGGGAAGGATAGCGATAGGGCGGTACTCATCCTGAGATTTCGGTATCGGAACAATTTTTGCTTTTTTCCAGCATTCTGGAAAAACAGACGTAGTGAGAATTGTATTAAAAACGTAGGTTACATATGGAAGTACATAAGGTAGCAGAATTTTCAGAAAAATTGGGTTCATTGCGTCACACCCAACAGCATTTGACTTGATCGAAAGGATGTTTTTTATAACGTCGGCTTGACTTATACATGCAAAATTGAAATTATGGGTAGCAACATATAAATTAGGTACACTGAGATATGTATTTACTCCAGGAGAAAGCACAGCAACATCAGCGAACATTTTATTCAATTCCTCAACATTGACATTGACGCAACCATCAGCTTTTTCTTTTTTTCCAATACCAATACTACGTATTTCTCGCCATTTTTGCTTACTGTCTACAGCTGAGCCAAACTTATTTCTATAATAATTATTTTTTGCTGTTTTTACTTGTTTTACAACCAACGCAAGCAGATTTTTAAATTCCTCATATAAAGCTGGAGTCGTGAAGTGAAGTAAAAATAAAAAAAAAAATAACTGGCCATTTCAACCCTTGAAAGGACTTTGACCTAGCTTCTTATGATCAATTGTGTTGTGTGTGTTATTAAGTTTGTACACAATAGACCGAGAAATGGACCTACAGGCTTAACGCCGACTCCGAACGGCGATGAACGAAAATGTTCTTATTCTCAAGAAGCTTTACATGGCATTTTGATTACTCTCTGGGGTTTGCCATTGTCTGCAGAGAGGTGGCGGCCGTACAGAAAAATTATTTTAATTCAAATAATTTTCTGTCGCTGCTGGGGTTCGAACCTGGGTCTCCAGGTTCGTTGACATAGCGGCCACGCACTTTAACCAACTACGCCACGGACGCCACAAGTGAAGTAAACATCACCGAATAAGATTAGCATACCATGTTGTTGACATAAATTTTTCTTAATTTTATAATGAGTTGGGTTTTGTGTGCTCAGGTTACTCCCTGTGTTTAAAACTAGAACAAATATTTTTTGTCACTTGGTTTGTGGGCCAGAGTAGTTCTCTTTTCCACACAAGTTTTTGCCTGCGTTGGCCCAAATGCTTGTCCAAATAATAACATTAGCACAGTGCTCCTAAATTGTTCAGCGGCCCGAATATGGGTAAGTCCTAGCGTTCGAACTTTACATTCGGATACATTTTTTTATATATTTCGCCAATTTTGTTAACAGTTTTCCAATTAAAATGAATTTGGTTAAATAGCTCCCTTTTCGTAGAATTTATAATAATTATAACATCAAGCATCTTACCACATTTTACCCGAAATTTGTTATTTTTGTCGTGCGTTCGGACGTTACAAAAAAAAGGAAGTTCTTGTGAGACTAACACGAAAGCTTAGATTAATTCTGTGAAATGGTCGGTCGCACCTCAGAAGTCTAAAAGAACAAATTAATGCAAATTAAATAAGTTTTAAAGAAAATCCTACATCATCTCAAAAATAATTTTGTTTTAAGTCACAGTTAGCAATTTTATTTGTTCGGACGTTACGTGTCGGACGTTACACATTTTTCCCTCTAATTGAATATTCGCATGAATGTTTTTAAAAATTTATTAATATCGTAAAAAAATATATCTACATTTAAAAATTAAGTTTTTTCATGCATTGCCTTTGAAATATTTCGAATCGGCAGTTATTGCTGCTCTCAGAGTTTTCTTATTTGAGCTTAAAAGAGCATAACTTATCATCACAAATATGAGTAAAAAAAAATTGAAAAAAAACAAAATTACTTCAATTGACAATAAATCTGGCATTTTTACTACACTCAAGAGAATATAACCAAAGTAAGATCTTGTATTCGATTGAAGAGATGTTAAGCTTTTTTTTTACAACGAAAACTTTAAAGAATAAGTAAATATATTTTTTACCTCTGGTTGACCATTTTCTGGACAAGCATATATATTTTATATTTTTATATTTGTTCATATAAATACTTATATATCTGCGTTATGTTTGGATTTGTTTTGGTGAATAAGAGTTGGATCTCTTTTCCACGTAGGTTCTTGGGTTGGACAGACAGATGCCGCAAACCAACTAATAGATATAAAAATACAGTTTTTTGGTAATTTTTTGTTTTGAACTCAGGGTGTAAATTTTGGACAATTATTGATTACTTTTTATTATTGTTTCATTATTTTAGACATACTGGTCGTTCGGTTTTGTTTACTTACAGAACTTATTTTGTAATTAATAAATTCGCGTTAATTTTTATTTTGTCTTAATTTCTGCTGAAAAGCCAATTATGTGCTTAGCGGAAACTTGTAATCGCCAACAGGGGGTACGTTTTAGTACGTAGGTGCATTCTGTCTGTCCCGGCTGATCCGGGCGGGATCTAGAATGTGAATCGTGCATGCATATAGCACGGGCATATGTATCTTTAGAAGATTCCTTACCTCCAGTGCGAATCCAAAAAAAAAAAAAAAAAAAACAAAAAAAAACAACAAAAAAACAAAGACAGGAAAACAAAATTCCAAACGGTTTACGAGATATAGCCGTGAGAAAAAGTGAATTTTTTTGGAAAAATCAATTTTTTTCAAATCAAAAATTAATATATTCTTCACAGAATAAAACCCGATTGGTAGTAAAACAAGCAAAACACAGATAGGGCTTTGCCATTAACATCCAGCGCTTTAAGGAACAGCAAACAAAAAGTTGTTTGAAAGCACTGTGTTACTCTACATATGTAATAATTAAAAGGAATGTGAACCTCATGCATATGCTCTCCCTATGAATTTTGTGTTTTTTTTTTTACTTTTTAAATACTTTAAAATGATGAGCAGATATTTTAGAACAAATTTTTTTAAATAATACAAATTTAAAAAAAAAAAACCAAAATTTGCCTTTCAACTATGTTGCCAGTACCAAAGGGAAGTTAACATGTATTTTTGCTACGAAGCGAGCTTACATTGTTATTTTGTTTTTTGAACTTTTGTTAGCTCAGCGCGGTATTCATAAAATTGGATTATTTTTCAGTTGTACTAAGCTTAATTGTTCAAAGCGAATTTTTTTCCTTTTTTTCATGAGATTGCTAATGAACATATTTCAAAACGCACTGTTTATTTTATGTGTGTAGTTGTGCATTACTCACATATTCCCACGCATTAATTCATTTGCATGTTTTTCTTTTTTTATTTTTTGAGTCAATAATTAGCGCTTAGAGCGCATTTTATGCGTCATATACAATAAAATCTATCATAAAATAAATAAAAACGTTTTAAATTGGAATTTGAAGTAGAGCGGGCATAATAATGTGTGTATATTCACTAATTTATCACTATTTGGCTAATGACGGATTAAAAAGTTAACCACACTGTATGTTGTTTTGTAATTATGTCATTTTTGTCTAAAACAATTTAATAGCTACTTTAAGCGGATTAAGATATGAGCTGTTTAGAGGCCACAGGGGACCTGGTAATAATAAAAATTCGTCATAATGGAACTAGTCCTTAAACTGTTCCTAATAAAAATATAAACAGTACATTTTTTTTTAAAAATTTATTTGGAAATAAGTCAAAATCAAACTTTGGTTGTTTACATGAATATTGTTCTCTCAGAAAATGTTGCCAGCCATACACTTTGAAGAAGCTAGTTATAGTAACTATGTTATAAGTGCTCGTTATTACTTTTATTAGAGCTAAGAGACAATTTTTCGATTGATTTTTAGAAGGTATCTGAACTTGTACAGAACTGTTCCAAAATTGTAAAGGGAAACTTTACGAAAACTTAATATTTGAGGAAAAAAGGTATTTACTTTCTATTCGGATTTAAACTCATTGCATTTTACATGTTTAATAAGAATGTTTTAAATTCGACTAAACTTTCTTTTAGAGAGAGAAGCATTTAAACTAATGGAAACGGTGACTTCAATAACAGTTCTCACACTTTGCATATCAAAAATTAGAGCTTCTATATAGGACCTATCAACTGGTAACACTTCCATAAAACTTCGTCTAATAAAATTATACAAGTCATGAATAGAGAAACCACCCGAGGCATCACGCGTGTACGAGCCTAGCACTTCGAGCAGACATTTTTTTTCTGCTCTTCTTCTTCTATTCAATATGTTAACAGTCCTTTAAGTTCTTTACACTCCCCGAATATCCAATTTTAGCCAAGAACTAAGCAAACTTCAAATTTTCCTTTTTTGCATTTTAAGCAGGGCTGTAAAAGAATGCATTATTCATTTGTGATTTAAAATCATTAATTCTGATTTGAAATTTCAAGTTCTATTTGCAACTCCATGAATGCAATAATTTTTTCAAATCATTGATTGTGATTTGAAATTTTAAGTTGTAAAATAAATTTTAATGAAATTATTGACTTCATTCATTTTTTCAAATCATTGATTGGAACTTGAAATTCATATTTTTTCTTAGATTTTTCTATTGTGTGACTTTATTAAAGAAATGACAAAATTCAAATTAATATATTTGATTTATTTTTAATATAACTGATATTTTGCCAATATATATTGATATTTTGGTGAATAATAAAGGACCAATAAAATTTGCTGCAGAAATCTATTTTTTCCAAAGAACCAATATTGTCCATTATAGCCTCAACGACGCGATTAGATGCTCAACGAAGCCCAATTGAACCTGTCTGTCACAATGACTTCATTTATGTCTGAGGAATTTAGAGAGTCGGACAAATTTCTCTGAACCCATAGGCTAAAAAAATCATTGGTTTTTGTCAAAGCAACATATATGAGTAGAATTCATAAATGGGAGAGCTGTAAAAGAATGCATTCATTTGGGATTTAAATCTTTTAATCTTTTAATCAATGTATTACAAAATTAATGCAATCATGTTTTCAAATCATTGGTTGTGATTTAAAATTTCAAGTCCCAATCAATGATTTTAAAAAAGATTGCATTCATTTTTTCAAATCATTGATTGGGACTTGAAAATCCAAATCACATTCAATGATTTGAAAAAATTAATGCATTCATTTTGAATACAAATCACATGATTGAAAATCACAAATGAAATTCTTTTACAGCTTTCATTTTGAGTAAGCATGTGTATTAGGGTGGAGTGAAAAATGTCAAAATTTTTTTTTCGGAAACGGGTACCCTTCAATGACTGTGTATGAGACCCAGTAACAATTCTGTAAAATATTTAATTTTTACGACGTCATCTTGAGTCTGCACATTGGACTTTTAGTTTGAAAATTTTTGGAATTTTTGACATTTTTACAAAATTTTTTTTTTATGTACTTGAAAAAAAAAAAACAATACGGGTAGTCACTAAATTGTTGAACTAGGCCTTAAATATAGACAGGATTTTTTAAAACATTTTTGGGTCGTGGTTTCAGTGTGCGCATTAGGCCTAAAATTCGCCCAATATTCGTAAATTTTTGATATTTTTAATGTTTTATAATATCTGATATCCTCTTATAATGTTATAAATACTGGTTTATATAGCTTTCGTTAATAAACTTTGCATTATGCAACTCTTCGCTAGTTCATATTAAACTACCCAGGACTCACCACGGGGAGGTGCTTGCACTTTGATAAAAGTAAAGTAAATACATAAAAAAAGTACACAAAATGGTGTAAAGTGAAGGCTCTGAAGATATCAAATGGCGTGTGGGAACAATATTACAGGAACATTTGTCGATGAGAAAGCTGCTTTCCAAATGGGTGCCGAGTTTTCTCACATGGACCAAAAACAACAAGGTGTCGATGATTCGGAGAGCTGTTTGGCACTGTTTATGTATGTGACAATGGATGAAACATAGATCCACCATTACACACCGGAATCAAAACGGTTGTCAGCTGAGCGGAGAGCAACCGCTGAAAGCAGGCCAAAACGAACAAAAACACAACAGTCGGCTGGAAAGGTTAAGGCATCTGTATTTTAGGATGCGCATGGAATTTTGTTCATCGACTATCTCGAAAAGGGAAAAACAATTATCAGCGATTATTATATAGAGTTGTTGGAGCGTTTGAAGGATGAAATCGCGAAAAGTCGGCCCCATTTGAAGAAGAAAAAATTATTTTTCCACAAGACAATGCACCGTGTCAAAAATCGATAAAAACGATGGCGAAAATCCAATTGGGCTTCGAATTGCTTTCTCATCCCCCGTATTCGCCCGATTTGGCCCCCAGCGACTATTGGCTCTTTGCTGACCTCAAAAAATTCTTGCCGGCAAGAGATTTGGCTCCAATGAAGAGGTGATGGCTGAAACTGAAGCGTATTTTGTGGCGAAGCACAAACCGTTATACAAAACCGGTATTGAAAAGTAAGAAAAGCGGTGGAATGAATGTATTGCTCTTGAAGCAACCTATGTTGATGAATAAAGAAGAATATTTGCAAAAAAAAAGTTTTTTTATTATTAGTCTCGGAACTTATTGGAACATGTGTTAAACTTGTGGGAAACCATAAAGGGTTGCACCTACCTATCTGAGGAAAATCGGAAAATTGTACACAAATGTATCCAAGGCAATATATACTTTGCTCACCATGAAAACATGCTCATAGCTATGTTGGTTGATAAGAGAGATCATATAAAGAAACTGGCTTTAAGACGTATCATCAAGGCTCGATTTAGAGAACAAGCTAGTCAACCACTAAGACGGTTTGAAATCCCGAAAATAAATTTAGGAACATCAGAGTATGTCTATATGATTATTTGGAATGATGTGGAAGTGACAGAACTACCTCTCACAAGTCATTTGTCAAATCAGGATTTGCAAAGGTAACTAGAAACCGAGAGTGTAAACAGAGCTTCTGAGTGCATTTTTTTTTTTGTTGCTCTCATGATTGGGTGGTTGGGAGGGCATGGGTGGGACTCGAAGCGCAAGCACCACCCCGTGGTAAGTCCTGGGTAGTTTAAGCCTTTGGCGAGTGGTGTACAATATGCTGTACATCGATTTGTAAAGCCTGTTGCCTATGCATAAAATCGTCTGATTTCAATTTTTTCCCGTTATTTATTTCATGGTCAACCAAGTTAT